>JAOTRS010000002.1:8274256-8285213 GCA_028565755.1 Dinotopterus cunningtoni
TATAACAATCAGTCAAACAGCTTTTAATTAGCACTAGGCAATATGACCGCAAATTAGTGCCATGGTTAATGGGCTATTTTACCCTGATTATGATAGGATAGGTTATGATAATGAAGGAATATTTTGTTTTGGTGGTGATGGTTTTTGTCCTCATTGTTCACTAACAAGGTCTGTACTGTAAATGTTCATCTATTAAAGCTGAAATATCTTTTTTAATGAAATAGTTATCCACATTGCTTCCATGTCACAAACTGTCATGTCACAGGGATTTTTTATTATTTTTTTTAAGCATAATTAAAAAAAAAAAAAAAACGCGGGCAAGATCACATTAGATAATTTTTTTACATTATTACGATTAATTAATCACCTAACTCTACTTTTAATACAGCACTTTTAATGCAGATCTTCATTGTTTACATTAAAACTCTAGTTACTATTTTACTGAGGCAGTTGCTAATTTATTTAGCTTTTTTAAGCATGATTATTTTATGTACCATAATGTATTGAACAATGTTGTCTTGATTCATGTACATTGCACTCCCGAATCACTTCCAGGTTGTCTGCCATTTCAGAGCCTACAGTGGTGCCTCACCTTCACTGGTCATATTTCACTTTTATAAACATGGTCTTTTCTTCTTTAGCAGTAATTGCAGGTCAGATTACTTCCTTTTAATCCTGTTCATTTTGACGGTTTCATTCATGGCTGCAACCCCACCTGACCAGCCTTGCTTCTGATTATTCTGTTTGGTGTTATTTGAAGAGACAGTACCAACCAATGTTAATCAGTCTGAATCCAATTTTCATCATGTGTAACCCAAAGACTGACAACTCTAGGTGTAGCAACTGACACAAACTCCCGGCATTATTATTCCACATGGGGCAGTTCATCTAAATTACAATTTGCCGCACCATTCTATTAGCCAATGCCTGACTATCGGTGTCTGCTCTCAAAGCCGTGTTATTGTGCATCAGTCCTTCTTTCACTTCTTCCAACTACAGCTCGTGTATCCGCATGCGCTTTTGGTCATCTTTGGATTACATATACTGACTATCCTTCATACACTTGACCCCCCTTGAAGGTCCACTTCATTAGGTACACTTGTTCAACTGCTTGTTAATTTATTAAATACCTAATCAGCCAATCACATGGCACCAACTCAGTGCATGTAGACATGGTCAAGACAATCTGATGATGCGCAAACCCAGCATCCGAAATTGGAAAGAAAGGAAACTGGAGTGACTTTGAAGGTGGCATGGGTTGGTTTGATTTTCCAAAACTGCTAATCTACCAGGATTTTTATGCACAACCATCTCAGAAAATGGTCTAAAACAGAAGAAAGTATTGAAAATGCCTTGATAACTCCGATGTCAGGAGAGAACGACCAGATTGGTTTAAACTGAAGAAAAGGCAACAGTAACTCTAATAACATCTCGTTGCAACTGAGTTTTGACGAATAGCATCTCTGAGCGTACATGTTGAACCTTAAAGCAGACGGGCTGGAGGTCTGTTGAGTCTCAATTTCTGCTTGATTTCAACATTCAGATGGAAGGGTCAGTCTTTTATTTAACATTATGCTACAGGTTCCTGCTCGTCACAGCCAGAAACACCAGCTACACATCCAATAAGTGTGTATCAGCTGTAGATTTAAGAAAAAGGCTCCCATTTTATTATTTAAAAAGTTGCTCTCTTGCTCATTTCAGTGTTTTGGGAATATATTTATTTGCTTCCTAAACACTTTAGAGCCTCTCTTTCATTTATGATAGTTCTTATCTGGACTATCCGATCTAATTAGACCAAATTATAATATGTACGTAGGATTAAACAATGAGGATTATAGTTCATTAAATAGTTTTTAATTGGGCCTTAAAGTTTTATTGGGCCTATATTGAGAGGTTTGATCTTAGAATTGTATAAATCTATATTTTATTGTGTACAATTGCTAGACTAAAGCTGCTGGTGGTGCTTTGATAGATTAATCATGTTAATTTAAATCTCAGAGGTCTCCAAAATGTGCCTGTTAATTTTCCAGCTGAAATACAGCTCAGATCCTGCATTCTGGCATGCCTGATTTTCCTTCTGCTTCACGTCTTTCTAATACCATTAGAAACATCTATCTAAAAACATTATTAGCTCTAATAAAAGAGAAGGACTGGGGATGTAGCTCGGTATCAGCCCTGTTTTACATTTTATAATCACTAAAAAGATAAAATTTGAGGATGTCATAATAATAAATACTCTGATATCCGCACATTGTGGATCTGTTGGTACTAAAAGCCAATACACGCTAGAGTTTTGCAGTATTATCCTAAGAGTCTATCTAAATCCAGCAAACAAGCTGTGAATTTTGCATAAATTGTCACATTTAAGTTATTGAGGTCCTAGCTCATGACTAGGCTGTGTGCATGTTATGGGCTTGTGACCTTTTAAGCTCAAGTGCACTTGGCACAGACATAGACACTACAAGACGTAGTTATTGAATTTTTAGTATTATACCACGTTCATACAGCATGAAGTCATGCCCATTTCTGTGATTTATACAGAGATCACTTACTCCGTTCAAATTGATCATAATAGCTACAGATATCCTCCAGCTACATCAGATGTCCACAAACATTTGGCCATATAGTGTATATCCAGAAAACTGATTAAATAGTAGTTTTGATGTCTGCGTCATATTGGAATTAACCAGGGAGTCAAGACTCTCAATGATTTCTTATATAGAAACAAAGCATTAGAAGCTTTTAAATCCAGACCGAAAGCTCACTTTTTTTCCACTCGCTTTTACACCTGGCTGAGACATTTGATCCCTTTTATTCTTTTTTTATTTATTTTACCTTTTTTATATATTGTTTTTTAAATGTGCTATAAATAAATTTGACTTTGACTTGACAAAGCAAATGGTGTTATCTGTGCTTATCTTTTTTATTAAGTTGCTCAAGAAAGATGTATGTTCTTTATTTCTCTCTGTAACTCTAACCACAACTGTAGTGTCCTGATTGACTTTATGGAAAACAAAAACTGATGTCTGTGTTGTTGTTTTTAATCCCAGCCAAAGAAATGACAAGAGGAAAATTCCTTAACATCCTGGAGAGGCCGAAGAAATGAAGACTGAAGGATGTCCTGATTGTGTTCGGACCTATATCAAGAGACTCTGTAGCAAAATAACAGTGCCATGATCTGTAACATTTGAAAGCTTAGTCGGATAAATATATTTATATATGCAGAGTTACTGCTTTATTGGGTACATGTGCAGGTATTGACCATTTTATCAGGCAAATTTGCGCTGTAGGTGCCGTGACTACATTAGTAATTATTACAGACTGTAGATGATCTGTTGATATGTACAGTTTGTCAGCTGTAGGACCTCTGCTAACTGGGAATCATTCAAGCGCATGCGGTGTAGCAGTGACACTGAGCCAGTAGTAGTGTAGTGTGTGGTGCTGGTGTGTAGAATGTGCAGCAGTGTTACTGGGGTTTTTTAAAACTTCTCTGTGTTATTGAGGGTTGAGAAACATACGAACAGTGGAAAATACTATCCAGCCAAAAGCATCCTGTGGTCAGAAATGTCTAAAATGCTGCTGAAGAATAACACAAACTATCATAGAGCACAATCCATGCTGCTGTCATAACCAGCAAAACACACACTATCACGTCAGTGTGACTGTCATGCTGAACATATTATATGCGATCAGATCAGCAGTGGTCTTATGTTCTAGATTCTTTATTATTACTAGATGAGGATGGGATACAGGACACCCTGTATTGTAGTTGTACCTGATAAAATGGCCAACAGGTGTAGTTACAGGCATGGCGAGCTGATGCAAATTCCTGTACATTTAGATTGTGTAAAATATTTTTGATTGTTTTTTCCTTAGTTAAATGCTTGTTTTTGTTTGTCTGCTCTGTATATTTATTTACTGACTAAATTACGATTGTGTTATTTCCAGTTAACACTATTTGTTAATAAAACATTATTATTTTTGATTATTAATGTGTTCAGAGTTGTTTTAATATTTAAGTGCTACTAATAGATCTTGTTTGTTTCATTGGTATTTATTCTGTTACTTTCAGACTTCGAGATATAATAAAGTGTTTGGTGACCCTCGTAAAAAGTAACTTTCATAAAACAAAGGCAGTTTATGCGGCACCGTGAAAACATTTTAATTAGGGCAATAACGTCATGCCTGTGCTGCTCCATAGACTTCACTTCATTAGGATTCCGCTTCCCCACTAGTGCTAGGGCATTTCTGCAGTTCGATGTGAATTTGAAGTTTTGAGGCCCCTGACACAAAACATTGCATAAAAATAATATTGCTCTATGTCGTCTATGTTAATAAGATGTGACATAATTACTAGGGCCATTTCTTCTCTAATTAGCACACTTCCAGGGACAGTGAAGCGAGTGGTCTCACGCAAAAGGAAATCGGACAGGCATGCTGAATAGGAAACAAAGAACGCTGCGGCCGGTGTAATTAGGTGAGACAATGGGCAGGGCTGTTATTGGCTGTAGATGTCGAAGAAGCTTCAGTTATGGTTGAGATCCTCCTGCTCCTTTCAGCTCAAACAGCTTTGCCGCTCACCTCCCTAATACACACACCCGTTTGTCTTTGCTTACTAACACAGCACCAATCATACTGGTGTCTTTCTAAAACCTAAGTGCTTTTTCTTCTGATTTTTTCAACATATCTTCCATAACATGACATATTTCCTGTCACTATCAAATTGTTTTTATTTATTTTTACATTTTGTTTTTATAAGCTCTGACAAGAAAATGGTTGGGTATTTTTTTTTTTTTTTTAACCCCCTGACATTTAAGGTACTTCATATGACATCAGTGACCGATTTATTAGGATGCTTATTCACATGCTCGTTATCCAATCAGCCAATCATGACAGCACAGTGCATAAAATTATGCAGATACAGGTCAAGAGCTTCACATCAAGTATCAGAATGGGGGAAATGTGATCTCAGCTTTTCACATGGCATGACTATCTTAGAGTGGCTGGTTTGAGTATTTCAGCACCTGCTGATCTGGGATTTTCTATAAATTTTACAGAGAATGGTGCAAAAAAATAACTTGTAGGCCATCCACCTAAAGGTTCGACGTTTAAGAGCAAAGAGTGGTAAGTTTAATTAATTACACTTTAATCTGTGTAAACCGCAAGAAATCAAAAACCATGTCATGGTAATTTTTTCTTTTTTTTTTTTTTTACCTATTCTGACAGCTCTTGACCTGAATCTGCATCTTTTTATGCATTGTAGTGCTGCCACATGGATGTACAGATGTTAAATGGTTGACAAGTTTGTTGTCATTTTAAATAACTAAAATCATAATAAATTCATTGTAAATGATTGCTGCAATTGTAAATGTCTGCGTGAGAGAGTTGCACTTGTTGAAACTGATGGTTGCACTTGTTGAATTTGATTTCACTGTCACACCAGCAGATGCAACGAGCCGTGTGAGTAAAGCACTGAAACACCACGCCAAGTCTGCTGTGGTTCATATAATGGCCTCCGGCACTAGTAGCCTGCTATCAACAGGGTGTTGTTCAGACAGCCGCCTTAAAACAGGCCCCGTTTCCCACAGAGTGGTTGTCTCCTAGACAGGGGAAAACCCAGAAATCCCAGCAGAGCGAAAAATCCACTGCCCTGACCTCACTGAGCCCCCGTGCCCTGACAAACGTCAATCCAATGTGCCCTCAGGCCTTTAATTAGCTGTCAATTAGTGCAAATTAATCAACTCCTTGCCTAATTAAGCAATGCCGACAGGCAGCTTCCAAAAACACCATTGTGAAAGCACCATGAGAAAACTGGAGCTAGCAAACTCTTTCTCTGCTTTTGTGGGGTCATTACACCCCTGACAGAACACAGACGGAAGGGGGGGGAGGGGGGGACTCTTCACTGAGTGTTCGGATTATTGTTTTGACTCAGCACAAGGTGTCTGCTGCTCTTTCTACTTTCAGTTAAGGTTGTTTAGGGCACTACAGGTGCCAAATTTTGCTTTATTAGTTGTAAGAACCTCACACCTACCGGCACTTTAACTTGGTCGTAGGACTCTCTTTAAAGTCTGTCAAATCAATGGTTCATTTTCGAACTATTTTCAAAACTAAAGATAGAGCTGTGCTCAGAATTAAATCTCTTCTACAACCTTATTCTACATAGTGCACTCGGTCATTTGTCTGGCAACAGAGTATGAAAGCACTAAATACAGGCTTTAAAACAATTCATCACTTCTAATAGGACAGTGGGCCAAACGTAGACAAATGGCTTACAGCCACGATCTCTCATTTAGATTGTCTGACATGAGCATATGAGACTTTAGCAATCTGTGTATCGGGGTTGGGCTAATGCAGCACCCTGTCCCTAACCACAGCCCATATCATGTTTGTTACCTTCTAGTGACCTTCCCTCTGAGTGAATGTTTTTTCCCTACTCAGAAAGAAAAATAGCTGTCAACTGTTTCAAAATATGCTCGTAAACATGATTGGTATGCGCTGCGTTGTGTGCCACTGGTGAAGATTATTCCAACAGTCAAAGTCTGCATTCATGTGCTATGGACAAGGCTCTATTTTGCTGTCTTCATATTTTATCCATATTCCCAGTAGAGGCTGGTGCGCTTGTGCAGTGCTGGATAAATTTTAATTATTGTCTCAACATTTAAAGCTTGGCATTACAATACTGTTTTGCATTTTGCAGCTCAAAAATAAAATTCATGCTGCAGTGCTTCATGAACATGCAGAACGCTGAGAACAAAAATAACAAATTATGCAACAGCTGTTTGCCTTTTAATCTGAAAGCCATCAGATCTTGCAGCCTTTGATGGGCTACCCAATCTTCACGAATGACTGAACTAAATCTTTCCATAATCTGCAGCTTTATCAGTCTGTCCTCTTATGCATGCAAATCAGGAAGCGCCCATTTCCCAGTGTGGATGGTTTATTAAAAGCTGTGAGGCTTTTTCACCCTTTTACAATAAGCAGCAAAGCCCAGCCCAGATTAAGACAGAAGCGTGTCTGTAATTGACAGCTGACTGAATGAATATATGGCTTTAACTTGACTAGATGATGTGTCATTAGCATATTAGCAGAACATTGATTTCTTCATTAACAGCAATGAAATTTTTATTTAGTAGCTTCTAATTAGTTACAAATGGTCCAGTTGTAATTCTGGATGTAACATCTTGCTTATTCTTATGTATTTTGGCCAAGAATTTAAGATATATCATGTGAAACTAACGCATAAAATTTACACGCTTGGTTTTTAGATACTTCACAGTATATGTCACACATTTTACATGTAGTGGACTTTTCTTCACATTTGGTGCATGTTTATTTTCAGGCATTTTTAAATGATTTTTTTTTGTGTGGTAATTTTTTTTAAATGTATGGCATGCGAGGTGATTTTTCTGACATGATTCTCTCAAATCGATCATAATTTGTGCTATGAAATTACATTTTACTTGAACAATTTGAGGGCTTATGATGTTCTTCACATCCTAGCATGTAGCCTATGTGTTGTTCGCCAGGGTTCACTCAGGAATGCAAAGAAAACATTTTTTTTCCCTTATTGCTTTGGTGACTTTTTTGCCTTATGAATGTTAACATTTCATATTGGTTTCATTTGTAAATTATTATTTATTCAGTAGTTACAACCTTGTCCAAGCCCATTGTAGCCAAGTTCCCTACATCCTTACAAACTGTTGTTTTTAGTCTGCATATATAACCAATAAATAACTGTGTCTTATATCTTAGAAATCACTGAATCAATTCATATGTTTACACCCACTTTTCTAATTACTGTAAAATTAAATGGCCATCTCTACTAATTACCATGGCAACAAGCCAGTAAAGACTTAGCATGGCCTGCTAATTGAATAATGTCCCATATGGTCAAAATATCACAGCTTTCCTGTGTTTTTTCCCTTTTAGTCTAATAAGCTCCAGAAATTTCTACATCATTACAGCTTATCTTAATTTGTAATTAATAACCACTGCGCGTTATACACTAATATCACCAAACTCGTTCTTTGACCGACTGATAAAATGGCGCCGGGGTGATTGTCTACCTGCAGACCTCACTTTCATTAGGGGTGGAATTCTCGCGGGAATTTACGCGCCGGACGTGAATCCGCTCAGCCACGCGTCTCGCGTGCTGCTCCGCCGCCATCATACGCGAATCGTGACGTTTATTTATGCATCAGCACATGGCACTTTGATAAGATTGCTGTTATCTCGGTCTTCATCAACGTCTCGCTGCTCATTTCCATAAATTATCTTCTAGTAATTATAAGGCCAGATGTCCAAATTGTGGCACAAATGATCTCCAGGCGAAACAAATGTCACTGTAATTTGGTAATAGCTGATTAGACAGTGTGGACTATTTAATAATAATAATAATAATAATAATAATAATAATAATAATACTAATAATAATAATAATAATAATATATTTAAAATGTACTTTGTGTGTTCTCCAAATCACATACAGAGTGCTGTCACCCCCCCCAAAAATAAAAATAATAATAATAATGGATGAAAAATACTTCAACATGAAAAATATATGCCCCTCTTCTGACGTCATATGATAGCATCTTTACTAGCATCAGTACTGGCATCTTTGGTGGAAAAATAATACTTATACTGTGCTGCTGTTTTTGATCCTCTACTATGCAATAAAACAAATACAAGTAATTAATATCTCCACTAAAAAAAGAAACTGGGTTTAACCATACATTTAAATATCCTATATTAAGTTAACACCCCACCTCTTTAATTGTGCTTATGCGAGCGTGAGTAATTCGGCGTCAATCCAATGTTAAAAAGCAGCAGCAGCAGGTCTGCCTGTAAATTGCAGCAAATTAAGCTGATTTATGTTATCGAAAAATCCCGGCCAATTGATGTGATTATAGCTGTATCAAAGCAGGGTGACAGACAGATGAGCCAAGTCCTGAAATGAGACAGGATTTTCCAGTAGATTTTGTTTTAAGCAGGGTGTCCTTAAAGCCCAAACGTTTTAAAGCTTTTAATCGCCTCCAATAGCTTTAACAATCACAAGTCAAGTGGAGAACTTCTGGAGTTTAACCTGCTTTCGTTTTCGCAAAATTTAATCCAGCAAGCTAATCTGCACAGCTTTAATACCCCCCCCCCTAAACATGGTACATCGACCAAAAATAAAGAAGCACACTGTATGAGCCAGTAGCTTCATGACAGAATGTCTCAGTATGCAGGTTGTTCCCCGTGTTGTTGAATAGAGTTTGAGTAGAATATCGACAGTATTTCGATGTGTACTACTGGATGTTGTGTCTGTCTCTCTGTGTTTGATCCAGACAATGTGACATTCAGCTCCTGAGTGACTCTTTAATCATATCAGAAACAATCATATGCACTTTGTTTCTGATCTCTTGTGTCATCATATTTCTTTTTTTTTTATTTCATCCCCAGGACCTTGGACAGTTACGGACGGCCCAATGTCATTTTCTGACATCAACCAGTTGTCATGTAGATTGGTATCTGGAACGGAATAATTGAAAGTAAGCCAGGATGTGATCATTGGCTTAATAATAAATCCAAAGTCAAGAAATATATTTTATATTTTATATTTCTCAATGTTAAATAAAGGGAAAGTGTTATTAAGGGCAAAATAATTATGAAACATCTGTTATTCTTCCTCTTTATTATTATTATTATTATTATTATTATTATTATTATTATGTGGCACTTCTATGGGATAAATTGACGCGTTTCTATACAACTGAACATGTCGACCATTTCTCTGAGATTTTTTTTTTTTATAAAGTATTTAGCTAAACAAAATCTCATTTTGACAAACCGATAAAATGCGTATTGAACGCGGGAGACTTGGTGAAATTGTGAGCGGCTTGCTTGCAGGTGATTGGCTGCCGACTTCGGGCACTTGAAGGGATGGACCTTTTGGATAAAAGGAGAATTTCTGGGGGGGATCGCGTGTATTTGCACTGGTGGATTCCTGTGCACAAGGGAAGAGGGGGACTATCCTCAAAGGCACCATGACGGGGAAGGAAGGGGCTGTGCTGACGGAGAGTATGAACAAGCCGAAAATAGTTGAAAACGGAGGGAATAGTAACCCGCACTTGTCAAAGAGCATTACATCACACGCACCCAGGTGCACAGGCTTCGGCATCCAGGAGATTTTGGGGTTGAATAAGGAGGCGTCATCGGCACCTCGAAGCGCGCTGGATTCCATCCCCGGGGGCGCGCACTTGCTGGCCGCGCGCTCCGTGCTCGGCCCCGCCGCCGTCGGGGTTGGTATGGGATTCATCGGCCACGGGGGTATTCCGTCCTTCTACAGACAGCCCTCGTTTCTGGAGGTCCTGTCAGACGCGCAGAACGTCCATCTCCAACCTCTCAACAAGACAGCACCTCAGGAGGCCGGAGGGTCTGCCAGCTCAGGTGAGGGTTTGACACACACATCACGGTCCTCGTGGGGCAGATGCTCCATCCTGGTGGTGGTTCTGCCCTTCTACAGTTTTATACATTTATACATTTATGCACTTGCACCTGCAAGTGCATCAATAGGAAACATGAGCATTTTTTCATTTGCTCTTCTCCATTTCTTTTTCGTCTTCCTATTATTATTATTATTATTATTATTATTACTAATTAATAGTGAGTGGCGAGTCAATGTCATTTAATATTTCATTAAATGTAATTTTCGACATCAGCAGAACACTACCACTAAACATTGATTCATGGATTTATTTTGAGTTAATTGATGTTGATGAGTTCAATAGGCCAGAAAAACTTCACAGAGGCGCTTTTTCTGAAACTTCCGCCTGCTGAACATGTTTCTGAATTTTATAGACTCAGAGGATGTTTCTTCGAGTGAACGAAACACATCCAAGTCTTCCCTGGGCCAGAGCAAGAAGCGAAAGAAGAGGCGACATAGGTAATTATTCAGAGTTTTATTATTTTAAAGAAG
>JAOTRS010000002.1:8293550-8308684 GCA_028565755.1 Dinotopterus cunningtoni
GCGAGTTCTCAATAAAGAGTAACTTCTGCTTAAATGATATCCCAACGTCTCCTGGTCTCTGAAAAAGTTCCCAACACAACCAAGACATCAGGAAAAGAATTGTGGGCCTCCACAAGTGTGGCTCATACTTGGGTGCAAATTCCAGATGCCTGAAGGTCCCACGTTCATCCGTCCAGACAATAATATGCAAGTATAAAAAACATGTGAATGTGCAACCATCATATCACTTTTTTGGTGTGAAATGTGCGACTCAACCCGAGGACAACAGCAAAAGACCTTGTGAAGATGCTGGCTGAACCTGGTAAGACAGTGTCATTATCCACAGTAAAACGAGTCCTAAAAAAGGTCAGACTACAGTTTGCAACTGCATGGGAACAGAAATCTTAATTTCTAGATAAATGTCCTGTGGTCTGATGAAACAAAAATGTAATTGTTCAGCCATAATGATAAACAGTATATTTGGTGGAAAGAGGGCAAAGCTTTGCTGCAAAAGAGACTGGTCCACTTCACAAAATAGATATATTAAAGCAACATCTGAAAACATCAGCCAGGAAGCTTTGGCACAAATGGGTCTTCCAAATGGACAATGACCCCAAATTAGTTACAAGTGGCTTAAGGACAATGAAGTCAAGGTATTGGAGTGACCATCACAAAGCCCTGATCTCAATCCCATAAATTTGTGAGCAGCACTAAAAAGGCGAGTGAAAGCAAGATTACGAGCAACGTGCGAGCAACATTGTTATACCAGTTCTGTCAAGAATAATGGGCCAAAATTTCAGCAAACTATTGTAGAATGCTTGTGTCAGGATACCCGAAACGTTTGGCCCAGGTGAAGCAGTTTCGGGGCAATTTTACCAATGGTAAGGAAGTGTGTAAAATGTTTGACTGATGAAAGTAATTTAAAAAAAATCCTCCATTGCTTAATTCTGACATTTAACAAATGCAATTTTTTTTTATATTTATTGATCTAAAACAAAGTTTACTCTGATTTAATGTTTGACAGTAAAGAAAGTTTTTTTTTTTTTTCCTGATGTAAATATGTAAATATCTGGTTTTAACTGTATATCAAGACCTTGCTCGTTTATTGTTAAAATTTATTGTAAAATTTTGTTCATCTTGCAAAATGCTCGCAGACCACGTTACCATGGTTCCACTGTAACAGTTAATATATGGTTGCATATCCCTTGCTTAAAGCAACTGGATCAAGTCAGCAATTGACAGAAAACACCAAAATAATGCTAACTCTACCAAGCTTGTTCAATTAATTATGTTTTCGGGCCCGTATTCACAAAGCTTCTTAAGTTTTCTCTCTCTTGAATTGTTGGCTACATACCTTCCAAAAGTGCAACTTAAATAGACTGTCCTGCAATCATGTAAATTGGTAAAAGGTGAGACATTTTGCTCCCATCAATATGAAATGGATTTCAAGAAATAAAATCAGTTTGGTAAATAAATGTAAGAATTTAAATATAGTAACTATTACAGGGAAATTGTTTGCTTTAAAAACATTTCCAACATTTTGTGGTTTTAATTAACTTTAAAATATGTAGCCTGTAGTATTATATACATTATACAATTTCTTTATATACAAATATTATAATTTCACTGTCTATTCTATTATCATATATTCTATTTTTACAAAGAGCACATTTTAAGACCTTTACAGAATTTATCAACCAATCACAGTCCTTGAATTGCTGCGTCATCCCTAGCAACGGGGCCAACCACACCTGCTCTCTACGATAAAGGTTTTTGTACTTTCCTTCTACAGAGTTGCTCTGAGAAGTTTCCTAAATCACTTTTAGTCTAAGACTCCCAGCTAGGACTTTTTAGGCTAAGATAGGAGCTCTCTGAGAGAATTCTATGAAGCTTTGTGAATACGGGCCCTGATTGTTTGGGGGTTATGGGTTGTGTGGTGGGGCTTCCGAGGATTGAACTTGTTTGTCCGGTACATCCTATGGGTGCTCCTTTGAATTGGGATTTGGGGAATTTGGAGGCCAGGTCAACAACCTCAAGCTCTTTGCCTGCTAAGCCCCACACTCGAAAGGCTGTGAAGCGTTGTGTGTTCTGATGCCATTCTCTCATGGCCAGCGTTGATTTTTTTCAGTGATTCATTGGTTTTTCTGTGGGATTGGGCTTGACAGGGTGGCCTTTGGTCCCCAAGGCTGTTTGTCAGAATCAGAAAACTTTGTTTGTTGCCAGTTTACTGGTATATAATTGATAATAAGTGTTATTCAGTTCACCTGACAGTAGTGTTCATGTTATGGCTGATCTGTGTATGCTTAAGACTTACTAAGACTTTGAAATTAGAACAGTCAGGTGGGCTGGTGATACTTTTCAGAGGTTTTGTGGATTTTTCCTCTTCTGGACTTGCTTTTCTTCACCTGGATACCGCATTGTGTTGAGGCCTGCCAAGCCATGTGTTGATATATGAGAATGCATTTGCAATAAATATAGTCTTCTTTCAACATAGTACTTTCTCCTTCTCAGCTGTGTGAAGAGACAAGGTATGTTTTCCGCTTAGTGGTGTGTGACTATGCTTGTCCTTGACTGTCTTCTACAGTATTTTGCAAGCACTGTTTCTTTGTTTCTCTTGTTAGCATTATTAACCTGTATTAGCTAATGCACTGACACATTGTCCTTACTTCAGTCCACAGTAAGTGGGGCTCTTAATTTACTCTAGACCAGGGGTCTCCAAATCCAGTCCTGGAGGGCCAGTGACCAGCACACTGGATTTGGAGACCCCTGCTCTAGACTAATCGATAACTTATAGGCAGATATGACTCAAAGCATCTAGAGGTCAGATCATACAGTTTGAAAGCTAACTCTTTAAAACAGGGCACAGTAGTCTTTATAGTTTTTTTTTTTATTCAGTGGACAGCCATCCTTTTAAACCCTCATCAGAAGAGTGTGAAGTTGTTCTGATTCAAAGCTGCTTATTGGAAATTCTGACAGGTGGAAAGTGATCTGGCAGTTGAGCCATGATTTAAAGTCCAGCTGCAGCAGTGTCTATAAGGAGGTCTGATCTGGCCCAAGTAGTGTTTGATATTGTAATGCAACTGTTACCTGGCACACTTTTACAGGATGTAATAATTGTCATTATCACACAGTGCAAGGATTTTACTGACAGCTTTACAGGGACATCCGGGCAACCTCAGCTTGCCTGCGGCTAAACTCTGTGGCATGTATTTTGCCTACTATGATAAATCATGTACAGGCTGGGGAAGGGCATATGCCTGTCAGATGTCAGATCAAGACCCAAGTATTGAGTGGAAACTCAATGATGAAACCTTATTACATATTGTGTGGCACACACTGTAGGCACCTGCATGAGAAATTGGTCTCTTGTGAGCATTAAATCGGGAATTGGATTCTGCTAACCAAAAAGTGCCATATGCATGGTCTATTTGGCAGTGCTGGCTTTGTGATATTGAAGTCTGTGCCTAGCCAGAGGCTCTTGGGAGGATTACAGTATCTAGGAGAGGACTGCACTAACCTCATCGTCAGAGGAAAGATAATAATCTTTTTAAAAATAATTTATAGGACAGTGGCCGAATATGCTTGGCCAGAAGTAGCCAGGAGCATATAGTTTACACAGAGAAAAATTCCATGAAGCTTTCCTCAGAAAGGAAAAGGCTGGTAATGGGACTCTTTAAAGCTGAAAATATCATCCATTGGATGGTTAGTACATAAGTGGGTCCTTTCACAGGAATACATACTGCATGTCCTGCACTTCAGCTACTAGAATGGCAAACATGCTAGTGACAGTCTATGTGACTGGGTCCTCTGTGCCCAACAAAGAACAGGACAACCAGAACCAATGCACCCTTCTTGCCTCATAACTCCAAGTGGGACATGTGGCTCATTGGCATGAGACTAGATTTCCAGACGTTTACTTAGAATGCCTAACACTCATCAGTTCATGTAGATATTATTATGCATACCAGTCATATGCAGTATTGGTCTCTGTTGAAGATGCTTTGACTGATGACAGCAACTAGGTGGGTGACTTTGCCAGGCCTAATTTCATAAATGAGTTATCTGTCTGAACAATGCCTGTTCTGCTCAGTTTTGCTCATTCGCTGTATTGGATACAATTGGAGTCTACGTCGAGCAGAGTGACATGTACACCCAGAAGAGGTATCTCCTTTCGATAAAACATTTGGTGAGACACAGGTGGAGGGTTTTTGTCTATGTTGAGATAGCTGCACAAATTCTGAGCAAGGTAATCCAGTCTAACATTTCAGAAAACATTCTATAACACAAGATCCCCTAGTGTTAGAGGATAACATACCCAACATACATAAGTGTTGGGTGAATGGTGTCACCTCATCAGCTGGATCAGGGGAAAAGCAACAACTAATCCTGCAAAGTCTGTACTGCTGACCATTACATTTAATACCCGTGGAAAACTTAATATACTGTCTATGTTAATCCAATCATTATTAAGACTGAAAAAAAATATTGCTAAATAATGCTAGGTTATGAAGTGCAGGATCAATTGATGTGAAGATGGTAACATTAAATACATTTTCTAATGTAGCCTAAACTGAGTGGGGAATATTTTTAACCTACCTGGGCAAGTATGTGGAGACCTGACCATTGACTTCAACATCATTACTGAGTTTGGGTACTAATGTTAGATGAGAAGGCCTGGGGTGCAGTCAGTGTTCCAATTTTTTTTTTTTACCAAAGCTTTTCAGGAAGGACTATAACAGGGCTCTGTACAGGCCACACAAGCCTTGGGAAACAAGCCCTGTTGATTTTGTGTGGTGCACAGTGGCATCATCATGCTTCAACAGGCTTTAGGCTAAGCATATCAATTCAAATGAATGAAACGCTTAATGCTACAGCATACAAGTCATTTGTGCGCTTTCATCTTTGTAGTAAAAGTTTGGGGATGGCCCCTTATATGGGTGTGATGGTCAGGTGTCCACTTACTTTTGACTACAAGATGTATTATTTATTAAGAAAGGTTTGTGTAATGTATTTTTATTACCTTAAAATTTACGTTGTAAGACGTATGTTTTGAAAATTACAAAAATGCAACATTGTGCTTATACCACCTCAACAATAAGAAAAAGGTGGTATCAGAGCCTTGTCTCTAAATCAGCAATGTTATCTCTTGAATCGCATCTGACTGCAATACTGATTTATCCTCACAACCAACCAATCAACCAACTAACAATTTGTTTCAAAGCAGTGAGTATCTCCTAAACATGTTAAGGGATTTAAAAGAGAAAACCCAGACCAAAATATTTGTGTTAATATACTGCCATCTGCTGAACATAGTAAGTTATAACAATGGCTCTTTATATCACCTGAACTACTGTATAATAAACTACAGTACTACAATTTATTTCTCTTTCTCTCTCATATACACTAATCAGCCATAACATTATAACCCAACACCCTCTTAATACTGAGTAGGCCCCCTTTTGCCACAAACATTGTGATACAGTATGTGTCCTGACACTTTTCTATGGGAACTAGAATTACCCATTTCAACAATTTGAGCTACAGCCCTTCTGGTGGGTCAGACTACACTGGCCACCCATGAACCTGTCGCTGATTCACTGCACTGGTTTTCCTTGCTTGGACCACTTTTGTAGGTCCTGACTACTGCAGACCAGTAACATCCCACAAAATCTGCAGATTTGAAGTTGCTGTGACCTATAAGATTACCCATCACAATTCGGCTGTTGTCACAGTAGCTACGGATATAATATCTTGTGGCAATGGCACCTGGAAGTGGGTGGGATATATTAGGCAGCAAGTAAACATTTTGTGTCTGAAATTGTGTTGGAAGTAGAAAAAAAGGGAAAGCATAAAGATTTGACAAGGTCCAAATTGTGATGGCTAGATGACTGGATCAAAGAAAGCTCTTGTGGGATGTTCCTGGTTCCCAGCTTGTATTGAGACTGTGGGGGCCATTGAGTACAGTGAACTCATTGTCATTTTAAAGAAACCAATTTGAGGCGATTTTTAGCTTTGTGATCTGGCGCATAGTCCTGCTGGGAGTAACCAGCAAAAGACAAACGCTTATGAAGGTATTGACATGGTCAGCGATTCTCAGGTGCTAAAGGGCCAAGGGTGTGGCAAGAAAATACCCCCACAGCATTACACTACCAGCAGCAGCCTAAACAGTTGATACCAGATGGGATCAACCGATGCTCTCACAATCTTTTGTTGTGCAGTTTTGAGCCCATGGAAATTGTAGCCTCAGTTTAGTGTTCATAGTTGAGCGGCATGGCACCTGGTAGCTCAGTGGTTAAGACATTGGACTACTGACCAGAAGGTCTGAGGTTCAAACCCTAGTAAGTGCAAGGCCTCACCTGCTCAGATGTACAGTACAAGTTGCTCTGCCAAATACAGTTAAATGTCTTCCATCTGCTTCAAGGTTTAACATGTTGTGGATTCAATGTAATGACAATGATTAGGTAAAACCATGGTGTTGGAAATGGTTAGCATTGGAATTCACAGTCCCTAGCTAGACTACAGAGGATCGGAAATGGATGGATGAATATATATATTTCCTCTTGGATTGAACTTCAGCAGATCATCTTTCTTGACCATGCCTAAATTGAGTTGCTGCCATGTGATTAACCATTTTGACCTCAACCACCCCAATAATGGACTGTTCTCTCTGTTGAGGTCAGAAAGGCGATTCCGATCCCTGAAGGCCAACACAGACAGACTGTGGAGAAACTTCTTCTGCACCTTGTCTACATACAGTAGGACTCAACTGAGTGAACTTGCTATGTTTTTCCCACACGTGTTGGAGCACACCAAAATACCAACCACTCCAAACATTTGCACATTGCACAGGACACACATGTTGCACATTTCTGGTTCTTTCTTCACATAAATAAGGACTAAAAATTGCACTTTTAAGATGGACAATACCACTACTGCTCATCATTTTATTTTACTTTCCATGACCACCTGCTATTTGCACACGCCACACTGTGCAAATTCCATATACTTTATACAGTTTATTTATACAGTTAATACATTTGACATTTTCTATATATTTTTTTATTTTATACTTTATTAACAAAATTACTACATATTGTAGATTTTCTATTTTAAATTATTTTCTATTCGCATTTGCCTCTTATTTCTTTTTTTTGTTGTTGTCACAAACAGACGTTTCACTGCATATCATACTGTGTATGATTGAGTACTTGATGAATAAAATTTTAAAATTTGAATTAACGTTAACACGCTGTTGAACAAGTGTATCTAATGAAGTGGCCTGTGAGTGTGTGTATTGTATACATAATATACTAATTTCCACCGGTTATTGAACTGATATATCATTCAACGTTTGACCATTTCTAAGGAATTATGTCCAGCTGTGTCGTGTAAGTGTAATAAATCGAGAAGGGGACAACACAGGTGGCGGGAGACAAGTAATGCCACGTTAAAGATTGCGGAAGCGGAAATGACGCCATTTGTTGTTATCCAGTTCCCACCCCCTCGCCATTGTAGCATGGACGCGAGTGTCTATCGCCTAGCTACCGTTACAAAGCCATACAGGATTATTTAATTTGCAGACTAATACACTTCGGTCCTGTTTCTGGGTTGTGCACACTTTAAGGATTAAACTATACCTAACTGGGGCTTGATTTTCACCACTGGAAAGCTTTTATACGCGAACGTTTCGAGACAGACTTCTCTAGGCTGCTTCCATAATCAAAATGGCGGACAACGAAGATGAGAGCAGTAATACGAACGGCACTGCTTTGACACACGATAGTGCTGAATCTGAAGCGAGCGTATCGGCCACCACTAGCTCTCAGATTGAGGGGAAAAACGAAGATGGCAGCGGTGAGGGAGTGGTGAGTGGTGAAGCGGGTGAAGGTGAACAAGGCCTGGCACAGTTAGTAACCGTAAGCGCTGATGGCAAAGCTGCTGACGGATCTCCAGAAGTGATCGGGCAAATTTTGGGCGCTGAGGTCTTAACGTCGTTTGTGCAGGCGTCTGATAACACAGAGGACGCCGTGACCACAGAGTGTACGACAATCAGTAGCGATTTTCTGAACGCCCTCGGCCCCGCGACTACCATCATTTACGTCCAGCCTGACGGTAGTTTCGTGGAGAGCTCCGGGCTCTCAGTGGAGGAGCAGCAGCAGTTACTGGAGCAGCTCTCCAAACAGCAGCTCGTGCAGGTCACCGGAAACGAAGCGACCCGCCTGCTCGAGCAGAGCCAGGCACCGGCTCCGGCACCCAAACCCGCCCAGAGCGTCAAACCCGCCGTGATCTCCAGCGTGGACGTGCAACAGGTCATAGATCACGTGAACAAGTCGCAGGTGCGCGCACAGGCTGAGCTGAGCCGCTCCCACATCGCGACCCCGAAAATCCTACAGAGGAGCGTCCAGGCTCAGACTCCGTCATTTGTCACTCTGGAGGCGGGAAATGTCATTTCAGGACAGCTGACCACCACGTTACAGCCACAGCCGTTTACTATCGTGCAGAACGCATCACAACAGCTGCAGAGTGTCGCCAAACAGGTGGCACTGCACCAGTCACAAAACGGAGCACAGCCCGTCCAGCAAAAGGTAAAGCATGCACGACTGCCATGTGGCCAAACCTCAGGGCTCAGAGATCAGAACACTTCCTGATGATCCTGATATTTATTTATCATAGTGGTAAATCCAGAGCAGACGCACCATGACTGGGTGAATGTACTAGTCTGTTTTAGGGCATCATACACACACACATACACTGATCAGTCGTAACATTAACTAATATCTAGTAGCCCCTCTCTTTGCCACCAAACATTAATGATCTGTGAGTCCTAACACCTTTATCTCACGACCAGAATTAACCTTTTTCACAATTTGAGCTACACTCTAGCACCTCTATTAGATCAGATTAAACAGGCCAGCCTTCACTCTCCTTGTGCATCAGTGAGCCTTGGCCACCCATGACCCCGTCGCCATTTCACCGGTTTTCCTTTTTTGGATCACTTTTGGTATGTCCTGACCACGGCAACCTGGCAACATCCCACAAGAGCTACAGTTTTGGAGTTGCTCTTACCCAGTTACAATTTGGCCCTTTTCACAGTAGCTACATTTTCAATACAGTATCTCGTTACAATGGCGGCTGGAAGTGGGTGGGATATATTATTCAGCAAGTGAACTTTTTTTTTTCCCCCCTAAAGTTGATGTGTTGGAAGCAGAAAAAAATAGTCACGCATCAGGATTTGAGTGACTTTAACATGGGCCAAATTGTAACGGCTAGACAATTGGGTCAGAGCAACTCCAAAACTGCAGTGGTCAGGACCTAGAAGTAATTCAAGGAATGAAAACCGGTGAACTGGCGACAGGGTCATGGGTGGCCAAGCCTCACTGATGCACATGGGGAGTGAAGGCTGACCCGTGTGAAAGCGCTAGTGTAGATCAAATTGATGAGAAGGTTAATGCAGGTTGTGATAGAAAGGTGTCAGAACACACAGTGCATCAATGTTATGGTGGCTACTTAATATTAGGCAGGTGGTCATAATGTTATGGCTGATCAGTGTATTTATGTTGTTAGAGTAACCAGTCTACATACTGCCATGTTTTTTGAGAGATAACCATAATCCTGGGGTAGTGGTGGCTCAAATCGCTAGGTTACCAATCAGGGGTTCAAAGCCCCAGCACCGCCAAGTTGCCCTTGTTTCTCTTATCCCTATCTGCTCCAGGGGCACTGTATACTGGCTGACTCTTCTGAGCTTCTAAGCAACTGGGATATGCAAAAAATATCATTTTACTGTGCTGTAAGTTACATGTGACAAATAGTTGAATGCACACAGAGAGTACTTGGGTTCAGGATCCAGCAGGAGCTATGGGCAGGCAACATTACCTGCTGAGCCACCATCCTGCCCCATATGTGTACAGTTCAATAAAATCCTTTCCCTTCCATAAACCTAGCTTGGAAGGACCCTGAGCTCAGAGTGACAGAGCAGCTTTTTAAGATTAATGATCTTCTTAATGAGCTATCATTGCTGAACTAGAATTACATTACATATCATTGTATTTAGAAATTTAATTAGCATTATGTGTCAAAGGGACATGAGTACATGAATAATTTGGTAAACCTCATAATGCATTGTATGTATTAAAAAGTAATTGCTGGTCTCCCAGTTTTAGCTAGCTAGCTTGGAAAAAGAAAAAGCATCATTCTGTATTAATAATATTTTTTTAATGTTATATATTTTGTTTTTTGAATTTCCAGCTAGCTGAACCAATCCACATTCAAGTGCAGGCTCCACCGAAACAGGAAATCAAGCAACGCCAGGCCGCTCCCATCACCATCCTCCAGTCGCAAAGCCTTCCAGTAAGCCAGTCTGTGGTGAAGGTCTCCACTGTAGGCACAGTCAGTGCTCCTCAGATTATCCACATCACACCGGTGCCTGGTCAGCAGCAATATTTCTTACAGAATGCAGGAGAACCTCCAATTCAGCTTCTCCTTCAGAAGCCGGCTCCTGTAGTTAGCAGCATTTCAGTTCCGATTGTACACAAAGTCCAGACTCCTGCCTCTTCCTCTAACTCTGCCACTGCCACAAAGAGTCCTGCAGCCAAGCCAGCTACGGTTTCCATTCACCCCACATTAATTTTAACTCCTTCCACTAGTGTTTCATCCACAACCACCAAGGTATTAACTACACAAACCAAACCCACAACAGTGGTTACCAAGGTTTTGGCTCCGACTGAAAAAGAGAAACCCAAAGTTAAAAACCGCCAGAAAAAGCCTTTGAAAATCCAGACGCGTTCTGGTCGAGTGTCTCGGCCGCCAAAGCATAAGGTAAAGGACTACAAGTTCATTAAAACTGAGGACTTGGCAGAGAGCCATCAGTCAGATTCAGACGACTACTCGGAGATTAGCGTGGAAGACGAAGAGGGCAGCGAGGGCAAGAAGAAAACAGATGTTGATGGTTTGTCCCTCCGTAGCAAAGCGTTTAAATGTGAAACATGTGAGAAGTCATACATAGGCATTGCAGGTTTGAACAGACACTATAAACTCAAGCCCACTCATGACAAAAGTCAGGCATCAAGTCCGGTTGTGAAAGAAGACTCCAAACCCACGGAAGGCCAAACACAGACTGAAGCGCCTAAAAGCAATCCTGTGAAGGATGACACGCCACAAAAAGTTAAGATGTCACTTTTTTACATATGCATATCGATAGGAATATTTAAACAATTTTTATTTATATTTGCTAAATAACTGATTGCTTACAAGACAGCCTCAGAGACTCAGCACTGCAGTAGACATGGCAAATTCATCACTGTTCGTTTCTGTTGAAAATGTAAACAGGTGCAAGCAGATTCTACAAGACAGATTGTACCCCGAAGGCCTGGCAGACCCAGGGGCTCCGGCAAATCTAATCTTCCAAAAAGGCTTGGAAGGAAACCGAAGAGAGGAAGACCGGGTCGGCCACCCAAACTCCAAACAGCACTTACTGTGGAGGAGCAGGCACAGAGACAGAGAATTCGACTCACAGAGGTGAGGCTCACTAAAACTGCAATTTACATCTTTATAACACTCCCTAAACACAACCAGAACACTTCATTTAAATTTTCTCAACTGTGGGTTTACTCAAATTCTGTGGCCAATGAGCTCACATGCCAGTGCTATGGGGTTATGAAGAACAATTCAGGTGTTAATAAATGTCAGTTTCTTAAAAAGACTGGACAAGGAGGATAACTGGGGATAAATTACTATTATAAGTAATGAACACTGATTGTTTGCAATCGCTGTCTCCAGTTTATACAGCAGTATGATGATGAAGACCTGATGGAGATTGTTCTTCCACGCTTGGCTAAGGTCATGACTCTGTGGGAGTTTGTGCTAATGAAGGTAATGAATATTTACACTTTACATTCGAATGTAGTTAATATTCTAATCTGATATCAGAAGTTTGTAAATGTGACCACTATTGTAGTTAAAATGGCGTAACAGCACAACAACAGTTATTTATTTGTTTGTTTGTTTATTTTTACATTCCATTGATTTATGTTTGTAATAGAGATGTAACAGTGCTCAAATGTCGTGATCACTGTTAGCTTGAAAACATAGGCTAATAGAGTACCAAACTGGCCATAATTTCCTTAACACATGAGGAATGTACAGTTAGTAAAAACATAACGCTTTTCTTTCTTGATAAAAGTAAATTCTCCCCCCAACTGAAGTCAATTTGGGCTATTCCTCTTAAATTCACTGTTTTCTTGCCCTTTTTTAAATGAGTTATACTGTGTATAGGAGTATTAGATGTAGATTAATTAGCATACAGATACATTTGCTTCTTAAATCTAAAACACTGACTATATAGTTCGTTGTTTGAGACAGAAAATTTACATCTGTTATCTGTTGTAAGTTAGCTGCCTAGCATGTTGCTAACACAACATGATCAATGAACAATTTTCCAGCTTCCCTGTTGAAATTGCAGAGGTCAAAAATGCCAGAATTTATTAGCAAATTTAGCAAATTATCTCTTAGGATGTCTTGGAACATTATATTTTACATAAACTTGTTGATCTGAAGTGATATTTAAATATTTAGGTCCTCAGTGATGTGTTCATGTTTATCTGGCTTTTTTCTTTTTTTAATTGAAGTTTCTTTTTTTATTTAAGTGTGCAGTGTTCGAGTAATGCAGTAGAAGGGTTCATCAGGTTAAGAAGCCTGTGTTTTTCCTTCATATTGGATAAAATTTAAGACTTGTCTTAAAAAAATTTATTTACATATACAGGAACATGTACAGTCTCAAATTGGAAGTTGTGAAAACCATATACAGTACGTAAAACATAAATTAAACTAATGCTTAGAGAGAATCACCAAGCTAAAGTTAATGCTAGACTGTATTCACTCAGGATACAGCACACACCAAAAAAATCCTACAAATGTGTACTGTTACATGTGTAGTTTCTATGCAACGCCTTTCAAACAATCTGACAATAGCTATGATAACCAACAGCTTTTAGTCATAAAATTCCAAACCAAAGTCCAAAGTTGAACATTTTATGCAGGTACATTAAGTTGTAATATATTTAAGATTAAAGCAAAATAGTAAAATTTGAGAGTAATTATAAATGTATATCATTACATTTTCTGTACCTGAAGGTAGAAAACGGCCATTTGTCCAAGCAGCAGTTCCCTAGCGTGTATCATGAATTTGAGCAACTCCATAGCCATGTGAAGAAGATGGCACAGGAGCACTTTAGTATTTCACCAGCTTCCCGAGCAGCTATAGACGTCACCAATATGGATGTAAGTAACCTGTTCTAAAACACTTCAAGTTTTGTTTCTAATTATCATTCTTATTGAGAGCTTTGAGCGCAGAGTTGGGCTTGATTTATTTTGGTGTCCAAAACCTCTGTTAGGGGTTGGCAGTTATATTTTATTTGTTGCTACATAATTGCATAAGGTTGTTTGTTATCTTTACGTCTTTCAATATATATATGCTTCCGTTGGGAATTTTATTCTTTACTATTTCATTACCATTTTATTTTTTCACTATTATGTTAAAGACACGCAAATCTGTCCCCCTCGGAAGCCCAATAACCTGTGCTCGTTGAAGTTGAGTGTCTGGAAGATGTCAAAAGTTGGATGCGCAACTACTTCCTATAACTTAAGGATAAACACAAAGCAGACATCATTTTTTTGTTCCATCCAAATTCAAACCAGTTAAATGAATCACCTATGAGAACTCTCTCAGCATGGAGAGCTGTTAAATGATGATCTAAAATAATGATGTTAAATAAGATGATATATAAAATATGGAGCTTTAAAAATTTAAAACACGTCTCAAATTATTCCTAATTGTTTCCCATCTTTAGGCTTGGATTATTATAATCTGGTGTAGACAGGACTTGGTATGAGTGCAGTGGCTCTCTTTCTAGCCATCTATTACCTTCTATCTCTTCTTCAGTTTTAGTTTTTCTACACTGGCCTTTACAGGTTCCAGTTTAATGTTCTTAAAGTTGTTTTTAAAGCTGTTAATGGGCCAGTCTCTTCACACATTGTCGACTTGCTCACACAGCTTCTAGGCCTCTGAAATCTTCGGATCAGTCACGCTTGGCTGTTCAGCTGTCTCGGGCGAGGCCAAAGTGTGACTGTGCTTATGCGGTAGTTACACTAAGGTTGTGGAACATGCCACCCCTAGATATCAGGAGTGCCTCATTTAGTTACATTTTCAAATCAAACATAAACTCCTTTCATGCTTGCATTTAAAATGTTTCTTTTTTTATTATTACAATTATAATTACAATCTTATTATTACAATTGCATTGCTTAGCATTATTTCTTATTATACTCTTTGTGTATTTTTAGTTGGTTATTCTTATTGTGCAACTATTGCTTTTATCTATTTATTTTTAAATAACTAATAATAAACTAATAATAATAAACTAATTTGTGCTAAAGTAAGGGAAAACTGTTAACCAGGACTTGCATAGTGGAAATTATGTACAGTATAAGCTTGCTAAATCCAAATGCCTTCTGTGTCTCAAAAGGTCTTAAAATCACTGGGCATCACTGATCCGTCTAGCGCATTAACACCCTTGCACGCCTCTAATGGACAACAGGCCACAATAAAAAATCAAGCTACAAAGATTCCACGGAGTATTGAGGTGAACATCTAGTTTTACTTTCCTGTACAAATCCTTGCTTCTTTTTTTTTTTTTTTCTTTTTACACCAAATTTTTATTGGTAAAATTGCATACAACACAGCATACAAGATCTTTGTGCTTTAGTTTTATGTGTAAATTTCTGTGAACTTGAAAAGTTGGCTTTTTTAGGTTGCGAATTGGAAGACAAGCAGAAAAACAAAGTCAGAATCTTTTGTTGGTGTGGGAGTATAGGGGGAATTAATCGAAAATATTTCATTGATAAATATTCTCGCATTGCAATCCAACAGATGGCATTATTTCAATTGATCAATCTAATCCAAATAGCAAGTTAGCCAGTAGGTAGCTGATACTAGTTAGGACTAGAAAGACTAGCAGTGTGCTCAGAGATGCAACATTACTACTCATCTGAGGTGGACTATTTTATGCAACCAACATAGAAAATTTTATGCCACCAAATACAGGTCCTTCTCAATAAATTAGCATATTGTGATAAAGTTCATTATTTTCTGTAATTTACTG
>JAOTRS010000002.1:8345124-8356835 GCA_028565755.1 Dinotopterus cunningtoni
AAATTTAGTTATTTATTAAACATTGATTTTGAGCATGGGTTTTTATGATTAAGTATTTATTATTTTTTTTTTATAACATTTGGATTTTACGATGTAACCATTTATTGTGCATTTGCTGAAATTGAACTGGGCTGAAGTTTGACTCAGTGTTATTTTAGATGTTTTGTCTGGATCCCTTATAGAGAAACACCTTGTTGCAGGGTTCTCTGTAGAACCTTTAATAAGCATTATTTTCCTTGAGGGGGAAAAAGTGTAACTGCACCAGGGTTGACAGACTTCATACCTAGAACAGTGTTTTAGTGTTTAACTTCATTTCGCACACCTGATCAGCTTATTTCTAAAGCTTCATAGACAAAAGTGTATTAGGAACAACACAATCCTCTGTAGGGGTGTGGTCCTCCAGGAAACTCCTAACATATGGTCAAACGTCTCACTCTGCAGTAGACACTCATAAAAATGTCTTCAGCTAAACATACTGTTACCAGAATTTTATGTAAACAGATATTTTATCTCTTAATCAGAATAATGGTATGACTCAGCTCCTGGCTCAAGTCACAGAGGTGGAGAGTCTGACGAAGCAAGTTCTTCAGCGTAGCGGCAAACCAGAGGACAAGAAGCCCAGCTGAGGAAACGATAGCCTACAGGGCTAATCCAACAAAATGTATGACATGATAAACTGTAAATAATTATTGCTTTATGTAAAATCTCCAAAACTCTTCAGTATGACCAGTATGACCACTGTTGCCTTGTGCTTCCTCTGGAACTTGCAGTATAAATAGTTACTGAAATCTAAAACCAGGTGTAGAAGAAGAAAAAAAACAGTAATATACACAGTGTTTGTAAATATTTTATGAGTTGTGTGAATGGTTTACTTGTGTTTCTTAATACATAAATAAAATAACACTTTCTGTTTAAAAGATGGGCTTGCTTTGGGCTTAACTATGCATGGGCTTTATTGCTACCATAATTAAATACATACATCTTGACAACATGTATGATAAGACAACATAAACTGATAAATTACCTGACTGTGTGGACCATCTGCAGATTAGTTCTTCATTCATACGTTCATCTCTGCAAAATAAATAAAAATACAGTGCATGCCAAAATCTCTCTCCCTATATGTAGATTACACACACACATAATATTATGATCACCTGCCTAATATTGAGTAGTAGGTCACTCTTTTGCCAAAACAGCTCTGACCCGTCGAGGCATGGACTCCGTTAGACCTCTAAAAGTATCGCTATCTGGCATTAAGCCGTAAGTAGCTGCTAGTTGTGATGTGGCCATCAAGGATTAGACATGTTTTTCTTGTACATCCCACAGTTGCTCAGTTGGATTGAGATCCGCAGAATGGAAGCCTAGTAATCCATTGCTCCATTTTCCAATTCTAATGATCATGTTCACATTGTAGTCTCTTTTGGTAGTGTACATGGATTAGCATGGGCACCCTGACTGGTCTGCGGCTATGCAGCCCCAAATGCAACAAACTGATGGACTGACACCTTTCTATCAGAACCAGTATTAGCTTTTTTGGGAGTTTGAGCTACAGTAGCTCTTCGTTTGGAATGGACCTCACCAGCTAGCCTTCACTCCTCACTAATGAGCCACTGATTTTCCTTTCTTGAACCAATTTTGGTAGGTTCTGACCATTGCAGACTGGGAACATCCCAAAAGAGCTGCAGTTTTGGTGTTGTTCTGACCCAGTCATCTAGCCATCATAATTTGGCCCTTGTCAAATCCTAATGCTTGCCAATTTTTTCCTGCTTCTAGCTCATCAAATTCAGCAACAAAATGATCACTTGCTGCTTCCAGATTCCATTGTAATGATATAATCGATGTTGCTCTCTTCGCTTGATAGAGGTCATAATTTTATGGCTGACTGATGTATACAAATACACTGCATGTCAGAAATTAGAATATTGTTGAAAACTTTTTTCTGTAATTCAATGAAAAAATTTAAACTCATTTTTGTAGCAATTTCAGTGATTACAGCTCATGAAAATAAAAACTCCACTATATCAAAATATATAATCTTAGAATATTTATTTTAGAGGTTGAGCAAATTACTATCCATACAGTATAATTACTATGTATCTCTTAGTCTAGTTCAGTACATGCATGGGGAAGATTTGACAGTTGTCCAGTTTTTTAGTAAAAACGTTGTTATAGTTTTTTTAAAGAATATAATTTATTACTTTATTACTGAGTCAGTACAAAAGCATTTCTGACTTTCAAACATCAGTATTGCACCACAAAATTAAAAGCTAAAGAAAAATATTTCTTTTGCACATATATAGTTATAACAAAAAGTAAGCTGTTGGGTTTGCATGCAAATAGAAGCAGGTGCAACCGCCAAACTCCTCAGAAGAACTATGGGTGGTTCTGCAGGATGCCCAGTAAAACTTAGTAGCCAACTTCCTTATAAAACTGCACAAATTGTACCTGAGGCTAATGGGTCCTTAAAGCATTTATTTGCATGTTCGTAAGTATTTTGCACAGTATGACACACATTGTGTGAATGTGTGTGTCAGAGAGGAATAGTGAAACAAGTTACTTAAAGGGTCTTCACACCTCTGAATCCTCCCTGCACGAGTGCAGACATGACCTCGGGTTCTGGCCAGCTCTCTTTTTTTGGCTTGTTCCTCTGTGCTTGCTGTTTCAGGTCCTCTAGTGACAACAATTTTTCAGTGATATTACTCTTTGTGCAGAGCTTTTGTACCTACATAGCAACAGAGAAAGATGAACATAGCCTTCGATCAAACATTATGCATAAGCAAAAGCCTTCTTGTATAATAAGAATGGTCTTAAGTGTCAGAAATAAACTGTTATGCACCACACATACCTGCTCTGTTATCATGTTGCTCACGCTTTGATTCCTGTCTAGGCTGTAGCCATAGTGTTTCATCAGATTCACAATGTGCCTTTTGAAATAATAATTTTAAAAAAGTTTATTCATATAAACGTTATAAAAACGTAAAATATAAATGTTTTTATTCTAACTGATTTATCCTAACTTACAAACAAGTATTATACAGTACTTGAATCTGTTTCACAGTGATGTGCTAGACACTTATTACATCTCCTTGGGGATAGGTTAGAGTTTAGTTACTGCTTTTTGTTACATGTTACTTTCTTGACAGAATTCCCTGCGAGTCCTACACTTTACGTTCTGCAGCTTATTTGCAGTTCAGACCTTTGAACTTGAGCATTGACTTCTAGGACAAGGCGGTCCCAAAGAAGATTCTGTAGTTCAGGATCTTTCACCTCTAACATCTTCAAGGCCTCACAGGCAGCAATGCGGACACTGGGCTCCTTCTCATGTTGTAGCGCCCACAGTAAGAGCTGCTGGAGTGTGGGTGTCAGCCAACCAATTCTTCCCAAAGCTGTATAAAATAAGATTTATCCTGTGTTTGCTCCAGCAGCAATGCAACATAAAGAAAAGCCAAATGCCATTCATTTTTAGGTAGAGCTGTCAATTTCTGGTGAAGTAAGCATAGAAGTTGTTAGCTACACAACAGAGAAATTTAACTATAAGAAGCTAACAGTTTCTGAGCACATTTCACATGCTAGTGGATTGAAGTGTATCCAAAATTTTGCCTTAAAGTGGTTTGGTAAATCAAGCCTAATTAGGTCTATAAAGGCAAGGCAAAGCAACGTGTTTAGGGTTATGTGGACATTAACAGATGGTGATGCACTACAAAAATACATTTTATATACAACCATTTTCTTCAGATTGTTATTTTAGTGGAAAGACTTCTAATTCGAGATCAAATGGGTGTTTTTGTATATTCTGTATAATGAAATGCATTTGAGCACAGTTAGATAGAATCTATTTTACCATCAGCAACATTTTAAGATGGTGTGAACAAGGTTCCAAGCAGTAAGTTATTCGTAAATATCTTATAATTATATTATAATGCAGTATGTGTTACATGTAGTAACACTTTAGTATGATGTGAGGTCTGTGCTATCTAAATCAAGCTTACCACTTATTGCTGCCACCTTCACATCACATGATGGGTCATTCTGCATTAACTGAAACAGCTGATTCTGGAGCTGAGAAAAAAAAACAACAAAAAATGGCAATATCATAAAAATGTTTTACCTTGCCTAGAACATTCTCTGGATTTATCCAGTCTTCTTTGTATGTACCCCTCCATCTCTAGGCATTATGTTGCTCAGTAGCGAATTACAAGTTTTATGGCCTCACCGTCTCATGTTTGATCATAAGAGATGCAGCAGTTGAACAGGCCTGTTTGCGTACAACAACAAATTCATCATTGAGACAGCGCAAGAAAGCGGGCAGAAGCTTGGCTGTCATTATCTTCAGCTGACTAATAAGAACCAATGCATCCACCCTCCAGTGTGTTGGACCCTCATGTAGTTTGACACTGCCAAGAGAAAAAACTTTTAAACCAATGTCAAACATGGCGGGGATGCAATAATCTGTGACCATGCATGTTTTTATGTGTCCCATGAGTTGGATACCTCAGCTCATTGTGTATGTCACTGCCTAAGCCCAGTTTGCCAAGAGCCTGTGCTGCTGCCTGACGAACCAAACCATTCCAGTCATTCCACATCAAGTACAGCAACTTGTTGGTCAGGTCCTACATGAGACCAACAGTCATGAATCATTTTTTACATCTTAGTGAAGCATTCATGATAAGCACATGTTTGGTGTGAACAAGATAGTACCTTGTTGATCGGGCATTTAAGCTCTGAGATGGTTTTGCAGGCAAGAACTCGGTTTCTCCAGTCAGCACAGTTCAATTCCTCTCCCAGCAAAGACCGCACTAGAACCTGATAAGAAGCAGTTGTCATTCTGGTTAAACTTTAATGCAAAATTGGCATCTGAAAAAATATGAAAAATTTGAAAACAAGTAACAGAACAAGATTCTGATAGATGTTCTGTTACTCATAACAGGTGAAAAGCCTATCACTGAGCCACCTAGTTACTACTGTGCATCAAATTAAATGTGAAAAAGTATTTCACATGATTTATCTTTTTGCATCCCAAAAACCTGCATCTTTTCCCCATGGATGTGTAGGTAGTCAATGTATATAAAACACACGCGCACACACATAATTACTCACAGTCTTGCTACTAATGCTGGCTAGTAAGGTGGCAGCCTGTTCTTGGTCAGATGGAGCATTGCTAAGAAAGAGCTGGGAGATCAGTCTTTCTATTACTGTTTGACTGGCCTCTCCTTCTATCCCTAAACACTGAGCTGCCACCCAGCCATCTATTCCTGTTCTTGAAGAATCTGTGAAACGAGTAAAAATAGACCCAATCAGAAAAGCAAGCATGAACTCATAATGTTTTGTTAAATTTGTTTTTAAATCACTTCATTCTCAAACGCTTAATTGCATTCACAGTACTATTCAGTGTCTTTATTCGTATATAGTATACAGAAAACATTTTTCATGATATATGATATGCATATTGATATACAAGTTTGTTACCAAACTGAAAGCAAGACTGTGAGAATAATATTGTTACTGTTAAACATTTGAAATAAGGTATTTAAATAATCTGTAAGATTACCATTTTGTAATGCTTTTCGCAGTATATCCTGAGCATGGGCGTTGGGTATTCCAATGGCATACTGGCATACTGCAGCAGCAATCTGAACTCTCTTCACTGGGTCATCAAGAGCAGACAGAAGCAGGGGTTGCAGTTCTGGAGGTATCGCCCCTACCTTACTGCTTTGACCATACTGAGCTAACAGGAGAAGATAGTCTGATGCTATGTGATTTGGTGATGTGATTTGGAAGTTTTAGTCATTTCTAAGTTATATTTGTAATGTAAACACATTGATTATAAAAGCAATCTAGGTTTACAAGTACAGTAATTTGATATACATTATGTGATTCAGATACAGTGGTGGTCACAGTTATTACCTAGACCTGTTTGATCTGAATCTGGACCAACTTCTGGTCTATTAACTGCTCTTGATGCACAAGTAGCAATAGCTGTCACTCGCACTTGGCAATGCAGGTCAGTGAGATCCTTCTTCAAACCCTCAATAGTAACACTCTGCCATCTTGTTTCTGAAAAAAAAAAAAAAAAAAAAAAATCACTACAAAAGCCTTACCAGCAGAAGTCTCTGTAAAGACACTGAATACTGAACAATCGATTATTTATCTTATCACCGCCAACCTCTATGTGAACCATACTGAAACTTTAGCAAGGACAGATTTATTTGTTCAGCACTATAATGCAAGTAAGTACAGGAACTCACTGATCTTCCAGGCATTTCTCCATCCCTCTACTGCATAGCGGAGGGAAGACAGCTCTGGTATGCGACTGTATTGAATTGCCCGTTTGGGTAGTTTCGTGTCTTTTCTGTTGTAATCAGGAGGTTTGAGCCCCAGCTCTGTAGCACAGTCAGCCTTGGTGGGCAAGCCTACCCATCGCCTTACTCCCTTCTCCATTCTGCCCATTTCTGCTAAAGGAAAAAAGCAGGTAAGCAAAGGAATACTAAAATATGCTAAACCCACAATAATATACTTTACGCTATGCATGTTTTTCATCCAAATGTTCACAAAAATGTACAAATGCCCAAACAAAAACACTAACCTTTAGTCACACTTAGCAAGTCAGCTGTTTGGAACCTTGTCCACATTTCTGGGCCACATGGAAACATTATCTGGAGGTTCTTTTGGTACTCATTGTTGTTGTCCATGATGATGCAGTCTTTATTCTTTCTGCCTGGTTGATGCACTTGTTTGGCTATTCCTAAAGATCAATTAAACTCTCAGTCTTTCTATGTGACTTGCACCCTTACTTTTCACAAGATCCTCATTCAATGTTTATGGACTCTAAAGGTTTTTCTCTATTATCCTGCAAACCATCAAAACAGCACAATGCAGCACTGTAGTCACTGCAGCGTCACTAACAGAATCTAAAAGGATTTATGGACCTATATTTTACAGATTTGTACATTTATCAAGCACTCAAGTCTATTTAATACCTGTGTAGAGTTCCAATTCAAAATTATTCACAGTGTGATAAACATATTTTCCAGCATGTGAGTTCAGCTTGTCCTGCAAGCAAGGCAGCTTAGGGGTCTCCATATGATTTATGGCCACATCATTTGCCGTCTTATTGATCCTACATTGTTTATCTGTGTACAGTGGTGAGACACTGTAACCTTGCATCCTGTGAGAAGAGTTTAATGATTTTTTTTATTTCACATAGACAACAATATATGGCCAAAGGTATGTGGACATGTGAGCATTGACCATCCCATTTTAAAACCTTGTGCATTAATAGGGCGTTGTTGTCCATTTGCTGCTGTTACGGTCTTCACTCTTAATTTACCACATAAATGGTAAATTATGTCTTTATGGAGATCACTGAGGGGCATTGGCATACTGGAACAGGTTTGTGCCCCTTAGTTCTAGTGAATAGAAAACTTCATAACACATCAACGAAAGACATTTATCTGATAGAAAACATTTTCAACTTTGTGGCAACAGCTTGGGGATGACATATAAGAATCTAAATCAGGTGTCCACTTACATTTAGCCATATAATGTACATCCTTTATGTTAGTTCATAAAGACTTCTAGCCTTAACATCCAATAATGGCAATTTGTTTTTTATTCAACTATTAATTTCTGGTAAATGACAATAAACTATAAATGCTTAAAATGTATGCCGAGTAATTCATGATATGCTGTTAGAGGAAAAAAATCCATTTCAATAATCACACCAATCCATCAAGGATTATTTTCCTATAACTGCATGCTGTGTTTCTTTTCTTACATAAAACAGTTGACTGTGACCTGTATTTACTTGCCTGTAATAAACTGGTAGTGGTGTCTCAGGTTTGCTGGTCTGCAGTGCTCTGGGTTCTGCCCTGGTTTTGGGAACGCTGTCAGTTACACACTTGGTTATGACACACTCATCAGTGGCACTGGCTGACCCATACTGATCTTTCAGCAGTGACTGCAGCCTTGGTTTAGACAGAGTTGTATTCTTGGTTAGCTTCTTCAGCACAAACTTATCTCCATTGTTTGTACTGCTCTGCTCTTCTTCCTCTAATATGGTGGGGAACTGGCTCTGAATTTTATGTTGCACATTTAAGGCTCCACTCAATCCTATCCTTTTAACTATGTTTAAAGTTCCACCATGGTGGTAGGGCACCATAATAGAAGACTTATTAGTGGTCAGTGTATGGTGGAGTACAGAATGTACTGGGGGCAAGGCTTGTAAATATGGAGTCACAAAGCCTCGAGTTTGAGCTTGGTGCATTAATGCTTTTGTTCTTCCTTGTTTTCTGCTCTTAGATCTGTTGCTTGGTGCCAATGGCCCGGAAGCACAGAAAAGCCAGCTGAAGTCAGCATTGTTGTATGGGATGTTGTCTGGTCCCATCTCCCACATGACATCTTGAGAGAAAGTTAAACCCTCAGAAGCATTAGTAAGGAGCCGTCTGTAAAGTTGCTCCCTTTTGCGAGAGAGACAGCGGTCCATGCTTTTTAACTCCTCCTGTAAATCCATGGGAAGTTGAAGGCTAGATACCAAGCACAAATCAAGAGTCACTGATGTGATGATATGTACTACAGTTAATGCATAGCTACATTGACAATGCTTTGATATGCTTAGATACAGTACAGTATTCGCTTTATTACCATTATGTTATTCATCATTCAAGCCCCTAATTTTGTTCTACTGTTTGTATAGTTTTGCATAGTGAACGCTGTTATAACTCCAGAAGGGGAACCAACTCAACAGTGAAGTATATGTATTTGGATATAATGTCATTGCAGGTGGGACAGCGCAGTGGCTTAGTGGTTAGCCCTATCGCCTTGCACCTCCAGGGTCCAGGCTTGATTGCCACCTCGGGTCAGTGTGTATGAAGTGGTCTACCCTTGCTTGGTGGGTTTACTCTGGGTGCCCCAGTTTCCTCCCACAGTCCAAGACATGAAAGACATGCAGATTAGGCTAATTGGTGTTCCCAAATTTCCCAAAGTGTGTGAATGAGTGTGTGTGTGTGCGCCTTGTGGTGGATCGGCACCCCATCTGGAGTGTACCCCGCCTTGTGCCCTAAGTCCCCTGAGATAGACTCCAGGCCCCTGCGACCCTGTATACAGGATAAAGCAGTATAGATGATGAGTTAGAGTGATGGAGGCATTGCAGGTTTGGCCAAACACTTTCATTCATATAGTGTGTTCATTTTTTTTAAAGAATGAAATGTATGATATTTCTTTGCCAAAACAGATAATTTGATAACAAATTGATAAAGAGCATATACTGAAATCAAGAAAAGGACATTGAATTGCATTTATAGTTTCCTTTAAATTGAAAATGGAAATATCAAGCACTTGTTTTAATTCCGTTTTATTATGTAAATGTCGAGCAAATAATATTTGAGTATTATCATAATACCTATATTTGAGGGAATAATATTTTAGGTTCACACTTGCTAAATATATAACACCATCATAGCATTATTTAATGAGTGCTTTACTTATACACAAAGTAATGAGTCGTTTAAGTTTCATTCAGAATGTTATAAGCTACAAGACAATAAAATATAGAATAATTACTCACTTTAGACGGTTAACTTTATGACTATGTAGAATATAATAAAATGTTCTTCGCTGTTAATGTCGTTTAATGCTAATGCAGGCTCATTCAGTGATTTATGCTAGTCCACGACAGAAGTTACCATGGCGACAACTCGCACGCGACAGAGTTCCACGCCTAAAAAAAAACCGAGTATTTGCGATTATAAACTGCGCAAGTTTTCTTTTGCGTTTGAAAATGCCCCCACTTTTAACTTTTTTGTTTTTTACTCTCGCCGAAAAATAAATAAAAACCAGACGGCTACAAACGCCATTGAACGCAGTTTGGAGTTTGGGTGGTGAACGAGTCTCATAAGAGCGCGCGAGCTCACAGGCTGTTTAAACCGTCTAGTGACAACTGTCTGCATCTATCCTGTGAGGTTCCTCTTTATATCCTCAGTGTTCCTCAATGTAATCATATCGAAATGTCTAAGTGAAACGTGTCAGTTTCGTTACACAGGAGCCATCTCTAACAGAAGACAACTTTTGTGGACAAAGCTAATAATATTTTCTCGAACAGTAGGTGAAAAATACTGTAAGAAATATTGTTTTTTTTGTTTGTTTGTTTGTTTTTTTGGTAAAGTAAAACCAAGGAGTAGTTGCTCTGTGAACATTTCTACCATACATTCTTGAACAAATCCATAACCAAATGGTTCTCCTTAAATATTGCAGTGGTGGTCAAAAGTGTTTGTGCCAAAGACAATGTGCCATATGGCCTGTGCACAAAACATAGGTTTTCACCAATTAGTTAAAGCCTATCTGGCCGAATTAACCAAAAAAAAAAAACGGTCTATGTGACAATGGTATTCAGCTTCTGGAGCCATGGTCTGGGCTATCTCCAGACCTAAACCCAATAGAAAACTGATAGACCTTCATGACCCTAATGTACATGACCTTCAGGAAGCAATCATAAAGGCATGGATTTAACACGTAAATACAAGCGCTATACTAATAAAATTGAATTGAATTGAAAAAGTGACACCAAAGTGTTGCAGATGTTTTGACAGATCCAGAAGGATTTTAGTCCTTAAAACCTAGATTGTTGTATAGAAATTTCATTGCATTAAGTTATACATTTATACAATTATACTATTGTACAACAAATTATACTATTAATAATAACTTAACTTAAATAAATAACATTAGAATAAGACTGTAGACTTTATGAGCATATGCAGTTAAAAGACTTTGAGCAGACAAAAATTAGGCCTATGCATCCACTGCCTGGCCAAAAAAAAGGTCTCCATTTCAGAACGGTCAAATTATTGGGCTGCATCAAGCAAAGAAAACAACTAAGGAGATTAAACCACCCCCCTCCTACCGAATAGACATAGTTATAACAGATTCAGCTCAGCTATTTAATGGTCAATGACATGATAAGTATAATGGAGATGACAGGTTTATGGACAGAATAATGTGCTGCACCAGACTCTTTAGGCTAATCAGTAATAGGCTAATTGACTATATTCATTTCTAGTCAGTAATAGGCTAATTGACTATATTCATTTCTAGTCAGTAATAGGCTAATTGACTATATTCATTTCGCTGTTGAAGGAAGGAAAATATATATGACACAACACAGTCAAATGAATTATACAGTACAAGTAATTCTTTCCGGCACCACAATCAGCAGGTAGTCAAACAGCACTGTGGCTACCTGACAAACCATATAGGAAACTATTACACATTGATGACAACCAAGTAATTCATTATAAATCATTAAATAATATTGTATGTTCTTAATAATTTTCTTACAGTGTGTACACAGTGATATTTACAGTCATGAGATCACTGTATGTCAGTTGTCAAGGTTTCACTCACATATTGTTGTTTCTTTCAAGCCATTGAATGTCATTGTAATTTAATTTCATTCTTGGTTTTATCCCAGTATGATATTACATTTTATGTTTTATTAGTAACAAGAAATAATTCATTAGCCAGTCTTGCTAGCCCAAAATCCAGCCACATGTTTTGGAAAATTTATACTTAAAAAGAAAAAAAAGGATGTTGTAAAATGGATGTTTTTTTCTCCATTGTGCTTGGATTAAGAAGACATACATGCTGCTTTATCGTTGATATTGATTATATACTATGTTTTATAATCATGTATACACACATTGCTACATGCTAGG
>JAOTRS010000002.1:8360862-8373816 GCA_028565755.1 Dinotopterus cunningtoni
CAGTTCTGAAGGCGAAAGGGGGTCAAACACCGTATTAGTATGGTGTTCCTAATAATCCTTTAGGTGAGTGTATATGTATGTATGTACAGTATGTATGTATGTATGTATGTATGTATGTATGTATGTATTTATTTATTTATTTATTTATTTATTTATGTTTGATAGCTTAATTAGGCAAGATGCAATCCCAATTCTAAGATGTCTTATATCAGCATTACTACATTTAGGGTTTGCTATCTATAAAATGCATACAGTACTGTATTTCAAGCATTCTCATTAACATTTACAGCGATGAATACTTTGAGTTTATCAGACCAGAATGCAGGTTCTCACCCATCTAGTGCATGTAATGTAAAAAGGGCAGGCAGAGACTGTACACAATGTGGCCCTCCACTGTATATTATGTGTTAAAGTAATCTTGGTGTGTACATCTCCAGCATGTGTAGTACTGTGAGATCATGTGCCCTTTTCTATACCAAAACATTGCAAACCATTTCAACTTTGTTTATTATGTATTCATATTCTTGATGATTTTAAAGGTCATAAGCTGTGTAATGGAGTAAAGGGAAGATATGAAATGTGATATGCATTAGAGAGCCAGCAGTAGTGCAGAGAATATAGGGATGTTTAAAGACAACAGATTTACATCCTTAATGTCTTGGGTCTATCTTACTATTACGACAAAATACCCATTGGTATTCCAAAACATTTTTAATTTTCATGCTTTTATTTTCTATGAGCATGGGATTTGGCTTGAAGGTGTTCTTAGACCCTGACATATTGTACTAGAACAAGTATATTTCAGTGTGTCAGTGTGACTGTACTTACCAGACCTGTGCACGAGCCCTGGTTTTAAATGTAGATGTTCAGAGTGAACCCTTAAGTCATGCTGGATTGTCAGTGTACATATAAATAATAAATATTTATGAACCTTTTGGCCTTTTTTTTTGGCTTATTGAAAAATTTTTTAAGAGCTTATTTAAGGGGTACAGTTTGATCTTATGTGACACAGCGTACAGCAAAGGATTAAAATAGGTATCAGCATCAATGACAATCAATAATTTTGGCATTTATTATCACAGAGAGGAGAGCAACTTGAGAGCCTTTAGTACAAGTTATGGTTAATAAAGAGCATAAATTCAACATTTCCTATAGAAACAATACAACAATAACTACAACACGATGCAAACTTTACATGAATTAAAACGCTAAAGAAGGCATGAGGCGTGCAGGTTATCTCACCTCCTCTATCGTATATAGGCTGGCCGGTGTTTCCGCATCATCATTGGGCCTGTTCAGCACTGTGTCCTCTGCACTCCTATCAGCCTCCACTTCTGTTGACATCATCCTGACTGGACATTTCAGTCAGCTCAGTAGCTGGACCTTAGAGACCCTGCTTTCCTTAGGGAAATGGGCTCTGTGTACACTGCTGAGCAGGACAGGGTGGGAATGGTGGGAAATCAGCCAAGGCGTGTGGAGATCCCACTCTGGGAGATCCCATTCGGTAAGACAGGGAGGGGAGGAGAGAAAAAGGAGGAGGAGGATGGTGGTGCTTTTATTCCACACTCCAGCCTGCGTTTAGAATTTCATTCACTTTCATTCACTTACACCAGATTAGTGTATCTGAATGGGAACTAGTGTACAAAAGCTAATGCAGATGAACATACGTGTAAAGTCAAACTAATATAACTGCAACACTTTGTTGTTGTGTTATACTAAAATTAATTCTATTTAATTTCTTTTTTCCTGCAGGATGACTACAACAAATATTACCCTTTAAGCTGACACAAAGGTTACGTCACACCCGTGCTAAATTCTCAGTTCTAATTGGTTAAAAGATCTTGTAAAAATTGCAGCCCTCGAAGGAACCCGTAATTCAAATCACATGCTTATATTTCTAATAGGTAATGCTTCTATGGTTATAACTCATTCATTGGGAGTTATAAAGTGAAGGAAGGAGTCTCCAGTGTCAGCATTTTTAATGCTTATTAACCTTTTCATCACAGGAGAGTCATTAGGAAAGAGGATTAGTTGCACTTATGGTTTCTCTGTAATATGACAAGTTATGTTTTGTCTTATTAACAGAAAGAGAGAGAGAGAGAGATGATGGAATAACTATTATAGCTGTAGTATCATATGAGATAATAGGCTCTAAATTCTCTTACAGACATTTCTTAAAATATTAAAGGTAACATATGATACTCATTTTTAAACAATGTTGCATAAGTCTCAGAATTCCCAAAAACATGTCTACTAATTTTCCAGCTGAAATTCAACTCTGAACTGACAGGCTTGATTTTCCTTCATGTCTCACTCCTTTTCCAAGCACACTGTTTCAGTGTCTGTCGCTTAAAATGAACTGACCCCCCAAACGCCCCTTTATGGATATGCATTTTCCTAGCCAATCAGAATGCAGAGATCTAAAAATGTCTATGTTTGGGAACTAAGCAGGTATTTTCCACTCACAGTCAGTTTTTTTTTCCACACATTTCTGACAAACAAAAGGGGGAAATAAATGTAAGTGTGTTAATTCATGACATGACCTCGTCAATATTTTGTGATATAAAAGTAAACCAAAATTAAGAGCAGAAGAAGGCTAGTTAACTGCTAACCACTCACCTATCTCTTCTTAAGAGCTAAAGAAACTAAATGCTAACTGCTAATCCAGCTTTTCTTACAAAAAAGGCTGGGATTTATACATTAATACATTAATATTAATACAGTATGCACCAGTATTTACAGTACTGAAATGAAAAAATGAACAATATTACCTAGTTGTCATCTGTAAATTTATTTCTCCTAAAAGAAACTACAGTAACATACACATGGTATGTATAATGTAAGTGTTCGAAGTGTGCACCGCCTCGCTGTAGACAGTGTTCATATCGTTCACACCAGTTCTCAAACATATCTCGGAACAAAGGTTCGTGCAGACTCCTGCAAAAGAAGAGGATTTGCTTGCGGGATGTTGACGCAATACACCACTAAAACGGTGACAGCAACTGTGTTACTTGGTTCCTTCTTATTAAATCTCTCTCTGAATTGTTCTGCCACCTCAAGTCAAGTCAAGTGAAGTAAACTTTCTCCCCTTTCACGTCCTCTTCCATATGAGTAGAAATAATACTCAACTATGAATACTTTTTTCCTCTGTTGAGAGACAGTTTCAAACAACAACTACACAACACAACTTCCATTTCACTACTGGGACAACTGTATGACAAACGCAAATGCACGTTCGAGATGCGCAAATTTCAGTACTTGTATTTTATATTTTATTACAGTATATTTTAGTGCATATTGTACTTAGCCACGTTTGCGTTTTTTTAGACCTATTTACTATAGCTCTTAGGCAACAGAACATCTGGGCAGAATTAAGCATTGAGCCAGGGAAGGGTCTCTTGGTTTGAGGGGTGTTCAAGTCAAGGCAGGACTTGTTCTGAAATTTCTGGTGAATGAAGGTATACAGTAAAACCATTGACATTTTTGTAAACTACAAGCACTGTACTGCAATGACATTCTTAGCCATAGGAAGGCATTTGATTGGCACAAACGCTTTTAAAGAAGGCCGTACATTGGTAAATGACCCGGCCGAGGTGACTAAGAGTCCACTGCAATTATTTCCGTGCACATTCAGTGAGTGGAATACCTTAAATGTCAATAAAACACTTGTAGCTACATTGTCTGTGGGAACTGTACACACAATCATTCACGATCACTTTGCACAGTACAGGAACTCAGCTGGGGGTTATTACTATGTTTGGGCTATTAAAGGGTTCCTGGGATGTGAAGCGATCATGGCTCTGGTATACTGAGAATACGTTCTACTGTATCTTGATACTGTATCTTGAAAGCACTAGAGAAAAACTGTGGGATAAGTGCATTAGTGTTGCAGGAGATTATATAGAGAAATAAGAGTAGTTTTTACACTAATAACTGTGTGTATCTGAATGTCTAAAAATTGATAAAAATGAATTTTGCATAGTAGGTCAACCATAAATGTAACCTTTAAATAGTATGTCATTCATTAGTAAATACAAATTTTATTTTTGCTTGTAATCGAACAATGAAATACTATTGGAAAGTAATCCATGCCAAGGTGTGGCATTGGTGCGATATGAAAAATTAATTCATTCTTGATTCTGAAAGTTATTAGGATTTTACAGATATAGATTAGACTAGAGGTAATATCAAGGTAATTCATCCATTCATCCACCCATTCATTCATTCATTCATTCATTCATTCATTCATCCTCTATACCACCATGGTATAGTACACCCTGAGTGTCATGCCAGTCCACATCGCAAACATTTCTGATATAAGAATTTAGTGATTTAATTCTAGAAAAGATAAAACCTATGGAAATATTTAGCATTAGAACTGCATTGGTTCTTAGAGGAATTCAACTCAATTTCGTTTAATAAAGCACAGGGTTATGAAAGGAGGAAGACTTTTATTTTGAAGTGTAGTCTAACTGACGTAGACAAACCGGAAGTGGCTTGTACATGGTTGCATGTGGACTCTTAGCAAGTTGATTGCCTTGTATTCGTTGTAAAGAAGACTGTATAAAGTAAATAGCTTTTTTTCACTATTGACATATTTCAAACGTAATGCATTTTGCGAAATAATAATTAATGAACTCGCCCTGTGTTTATGTACATGCTTTATTTTGTTTCACGGGTTGCAGTGATAAGTTAAGCTTAAGGTCGCTTTTAGAGGCATCTCTAGAGACAGAGGCAGAAGAGCTGAGAGTGACAGGTGAAAGATTAAATCAATGTTTTAGGTAGTTATGCACGAAATAAGTTTTTGCACTCGTGTGAATTGTAAAGCATGTCGTATTCCTAATGCCTCCTATTACACGAATACTGTAGAACCAATATCTGTGTGGTTTAGATTCTACACCAGTGAAATATAATAATATACATATGTCATAGTGTAATGATTTATAATTGAGCTTATCCTGATGAGCATGGGTTATCTTTAGAACATGGTTCTTGTGAAGGCATCTTAGGGAGTTTTTCCTGCCACTTATTCCTATATCCTGGCCATTTGGGAACTTATTCTGCATCAGGATTTCATTTTTTCAGTAATGTTATTGTAATGTATTTGGCATACACCGATCAGCCATAACATTATGACTACCTGCCTAATATTTCTGACCACTGCAGACCAGGAACATCCCACAAGACCTGCAGTTTTGGAGTTGCTCTGACTCCGTCCTCTAGCCATCACATTTTGGCCCCTGTCAAAGATACTTAAATCCTTATGCTTGCCCATTTTTTCTTCTTCCAACTTATCAACAAAAAGATCACTTGCTGCCTAATATATCCCCACACACTTCCAGCCTCCATTGTAACGAGATATTGGAAACGTAGCTACTGTGAGAAGGGCCAGATTGCGAAGGCTAGACAACTGGATCAGAGCAACTCCAAAACTGCAGCTTTGTGAAAAAACTGTTCCTGGTCTGCAGTGGTCAGGAACTGGTGACAGGCTCACGGGTGACCAAGGCTCCTGGTCTGCAGTGGTCACCTATGAACTGGTGACAGGCTCACGGGTGACCAAGGCTCACTGATGCACAAGGAGAGCAAAGACTGGCCCGTGTAGTCCAATCCAATAGAACATCTACTGTAGCTTAAATTGAGCAAACGAATAATGCTTGTTTTAAAAGATGTCAGAACACACAGAATATTACTGTTTTGGTTGCAAAGATGGGGACCTACTGAATATTACGCAGGTATTCATAATGTTATGTCATGTCTCACCAGTGTAAGTAGTCTAAGACACAGCTTGTTTTTTTTTCATCTTCACAGCTTTGGGGATGTTACGTCGTCCCAAGCCCACAGACTCAGAGTCTGACCTGCTTAAGGAGCAGGAGCGCTTTTTAGCCTCTAAGAGCACACCTTCGGCCAATGTGACACGCAGGGCAGATAAGCGCAGAGGTGACAACGCTTCAGCAGAAAGTGATGAGTCTTGTGTGAATCCAAGAGATGTTGTGACCATAGCAGGTGCGTGGTATTGTTACTTTTATACCTTTCTATGGTGTGTCTCTCACCTGGTGTGACAGACAAGAGAGTTCAAACCTTATATAAATACAGTAGAACTACATAAAGTGGTGGCAAGGTTGTAAAAACTTCTTTGCAGGTAGGTCAAAGGGCAGCACACAAAAATCACTAGTTTTTAATTAATTTTCAACTATTTTTTTTTTTTTTTAACCTCAAAGAAATATATCTGCCAAAATAACTAAGTCCAAATAAAATTGCAATGATAACAAAATTAGAATAAAAATATGAATCTGAGCAGGTTGATCTGATCAGGCCAGATCAGAATGAGAGGGAAGGTCAAATCCACGCAGTAAATGAATATTAACCATGTAAACCCTTGGTCTGGTCTGTCTTGTTGGAATAAATATATTGTTTCTGTGCATGTTTCGCCCACATGGGGGGGTAATATTAATAATAGGGGGAAGGAAATTTTAATTCCATTTGATAATCTGCCTGAGATCAACTCTCTCCCACTAGTCTTTACTTTATCCTTTTATCCACTGGGTCTCTGGTGGAGGAAGGGGCACTGATTTGTTTGCATTTCATATGTAGTGAGGCATCTAACCAATCAGAGATGAGCTCGAATTCTTGACACCACTAATAATGCAGGAGGTGGATTTATCAGAAACAACAGGAAACCTGACATAATTTTAATGTTATATTTTGAATCAAAATTTCCTGGCAGATTAAACGCTTCACAGCAGGCAGAATTTTTTTTTTTTTTTTGTAATGTAAAGCCAACTGGATAATTCTGTGTTAAAAAGCATCAAATGGCTTGTTAATTTTGAAGCTAGATTATTTATACTTTTTTGGTTAAATCCAACAGATGCACTGTTTAAAACTTGAAATATTTTTTAAAAACTATTCCAAATATAATTATTATAAATTATTCCGGTGAATGTAACTCCAGCTAGACTTTATTATACAGTGCATTACTGACTGGTAGAAATGCCACTTGATGTGCAGACCTTCCTGATGAGCTTCCTGCGCTGACTCCTGCACCACCGCCCAAGAAATCATGTTCCAAAAAAGAGCGTGTGCATTTTAAGAATGAAGATCCGGAGGAGCTGCTAGACAGACATGACACTCACATCAGTGCTGTCCTCTCAAGGATTGTTGTAAGTTATATTCTTGTTAGATTGCTAGACTTGTAGTGTTATCTCAAAATGTACGGTATGTCTGGTTACATTCAACACTGTGTGGATTGTAGGAGAGAGACACTAGTGCTGTGCCAGTGTTACTCCCAGACTTCACAAGTACAGCTTTCCCTAAGGTCCTTCATCGCTCTACAGTCAAGCAGGTATGGTTTCAATTGGACTTTGTTTTTAACTGAAGTTGTATCACATAAACTTTTTTTTACAAAAAGTTGGTGCGGTATTTAAACACATTAAAGGTCAGTTTGAGTTTATTTATGGAGTTTTATTTATTTATTACGTTCATGGACAGGGAGCAGCACCTGGAGGTCGGAAAAGTATTTTTGCACGTCATATAGCTGCACAGAAAGCTAAAGCGGGATGTGAAGAGAAGAATGAGTCAAAGGTCAGCAAGACACAGGCTTCTGAATCCAGACCTACTCAAGGTTGGTGTCTCTGTTTTTCCTCTGAATGCTGTGGTAAAGAAAAGAATAAAAATTTATAAATAAATTATCATTGTAGTGTCTGGTGTTTTGTAATTTAAGAGCTCTCATATACGAAGCTGATTATTGGTCGTAGAGTAGGGTCTGGTCTCTGTTTAAATCTCAAACTGTAGAGTCCTGCCAGGCAGACAAGGAAACAGTCGTGAGTGCAAGATCGACTACAAACATTTTTTATGCCCTTAGCTGGAAGGTGAGTGGTGTACACTTCATTGGCTAGATAGAATAATTTGCCCAATTACCAAAATACTATCTTTTAAGGATTCAAGTTAGAAACAATTCTCTGTATACAAGGTGAATGTAACTGGCATTAACGTCTAACCTTTTTATCGGCTGATGATGCCTCCTTTTTTTACATCATGAAAATATTCTCATGACCATCATTGAGAAGGTTATGGCACTAGATCAGCCAAACTGTTATCAGTCCTTATTCTCCTTGAACTTTTCACAGTGTTTGACTATCTTGTCCATCCTTATGTGTTTTGGAATTCATGAAATGGCATAGGGATTTCTATCTGAAAGGACTGGCAAATCAGGCCACATGGTCAGGAACCACATTTGCTCCATGCAGACCCTCCACTGCTGTTCCACAAGGTGCAGTGCTTGGTCCTCTTCTGTTGGTGAGGTTGTATTCTCACCTGGGTTTTCCTACTATTGCTATCCTGATGACACTTCTTTTCTTCTTTCCTCCCTCATATCGAGCTCAGCATATTTGGCAGACATCTCATTGTGTCGAGCAGCTCATCAGCTCCAACTTAATCCTAGCAAAACTTGAGCTACTGTACGTCCCTTGAGATGCTGCCCCATGTTAAGGTTTTACAAAATCAGTCATTCCTCGCAATCTTGAAGGAACCATAGACAATCAAGTATCACCTGTTATTCAGCACTTATCACATCATTGTTTGCACCATGCTTTCAATATTCTATTACAGCACAGTGGGGCCAACCATCTCTCAGGGTACAGAGGAGGCATGCACCAAAGAAGGCTAAACAACTCCTATAGGTCTGAATATAAAAATGGCTTAGCAGGCGATTTAAACTATGCTTAAAGTAGCTTGTTAGACATTGCTCCAAACTGCATATTACCACAACATACCACACGTGGTATATATAGTCTATGTCTATATAGTGATACAGTCTATGTAATCTTTGCAGCATGTTTGCGTGCAAATTTTAAGATAAGACCTGAAATGACAGGACATGATTATTAGTCTGTCTTGTTTGGCAATAGTTCATCTACTAGCTGTGACATGGTCCAAAAAAATTAAATAAGAATAAAAAAAGAATCCCAAGATCATTCTTTGAGTAAATCGATCCATCCAGGATCCTCTGTAGTCCAGCAACAGACCATGGAGGCCAATGGTGGCCATTGGAGGCCAAGGGTGACCATTGTATTTATTCCCATTTGTACGACCATGGTAGGACCTCCAGTTACGCCAATTACCCTAATCTGCATGTTTTTGGACTGTGAGAGTTAGCCGGAGAACCCGGAGGAAACCCACCAAGCACTGGGAGGACTCCATTCACACAGACCCAACGTGGGAATTGAACCCAGGACCTGGGTAACCACTAAGCCACAGAGTAAATATGTAAATTGTATATGTGTTTGTGTATTTTTAGGCAGTGCTGGTCCCTTGCTGGTGTCAGGTCAGGGTCTTGGACCAGACAGAGCTGTGGAAACACTAAAAATACACCAGGAGAACCAAGCCCGGCTACAAGCAATGTCTCAGAGTGAGATTCTGGAGGAGCAGAAATTGTTGTTGGCGCAGCTAGGTAAAACTGACTTTCTATTAATTTTATCTTCATTAATTTAATATGCTTTACTTTCATGCATCTATTTTATTTAAATGACTTGTAAATGATCTTGTCTGTAAGTTTCTCTGTTCTTTATTATATACTTAATGAGTCTTATTCAGTGTCTGTTAAAAAAAAAATCCCTTTTTTTCTAGATCCAAGACTCGTGGATTTTGTAAAGTCGCGGAAAGCTCAGAATGTCTCATCTTCTGCTTCCTCATCTACTGAGAATTCAGGGAGTCCTGACCAATCTTTACCTAAGAACAAAGCTCAAATACTTCCCCACTCAGAAGCAATACCGGACTTTCAGGAGGTTTCAATGGATACTGATGAAGAGGATGAAACTGAATCTAATCATCCAATCACCGGTGAGCGCTGTTTTCGTTTCTCTGTGCTGAAACGTTTCTTCTAGCTTGTTTTGTAGCTTATATGTGTAGCTTATAACTGTGATGTAAAATTTGTTTTCTACCCAACTGCTAACAATTGTAGTTAAGTTTAGTTCTTGGATAATCTAGGGTTTTCATACATTTCCGCATAAGACGAGGCTGGCTGCAGTTTATGCGTTTCTCTAACCCCCTGTTTCCACTGTGAGTGGAAGCATTTTGTTCCAGCCTCAGCATAGTCGCCAGAGTATCACGGTCGCCAGCATGGTACCCAGAGTGTCTCAGAGGTAGCCACTCTGCCACTCAGCTAAAGTTACGCATATAGCCTATTTATACAGAAATCCACTTCTAGTCCGCTTTGGAATGCAGTTTAACCAAGCAGTCAGGGAGGGCTTACAAAGTAATAAAGAGAAACTCAATTTCTAAATCAAAAAATGGTCAGGGATATATTTACTTTGCCATATGAAGAAAGTGTGACATGAAAAGATTAACTTATATCAGTACAGTACTAGTCAAAAGTTTGGACACACCTTTTAATTCAATGTTTTTTGTTTAGTCATTTATTTTCTACATTCTAGAGCAGGGGTACTGAATTAAAATTTAAGAAGGTCAGGTCAATAAAATTTTCTTTGAGTAGAGGTCTAAATTTTCTGTTTGTGTTGCCATTCAGATCTCTATATGCAGTCATTGTAAGTCCATGAAAAAGCAATTTTCAGTAACTGCGTTAAACATGTGGACAGTTTGATCATTGATGGACATGTATATTTCCTTGCATTTGTATGCAGTACAAACAACAATCTTTAATCAGTCTTTAGTGAATTTAGTGAATAAACAGGTTGTAAACTTTTAGCAGGAAGAATAAACATGTATTGATCTGTCTGTTCATTTTTAAGGGTTCAGTTTTCATAGTCTACTTTCACTTTCTTGGCGCAAGCTGTGCTGTGTGCTATATAGTGTGTGTGTGTGTGTGTGTGTGTGTGTGTGTGTGTGTGTGTGTGTGTACTGTTAATATCCAAATGATTTTTTCATTAGACTGTTTATATTATGTTTTTAATGTGACCTGTGTCACATCTGACCTGAATGCACACAGGAATTATGCATCATGTGATGTGTTTAAGCTCACCATAAAAATGTATAATTTTCTTTATAGCTATAGGTTTTTTTGCCACTACAGTTTAGCTGCATTCTTCTATTTATTTATTTTTTTTTAGATCTCTTTAAACATGGACTGGCAATAGGCGCCTACTAACCTTGCTTCTAATTTTGTTTTACCGCAACATCACCATAAATGTATATAAGGTGAAATGTTAAGATGTGCACATTTGCATTTGCAAATAAAACTAAAGGATGTTTTGCCATCTCGTTTTTTAGTTAAAGTTATCTACTATCGCCGCTGTGCTGCTGAAATCCTACCAGCAGCCGTTAAGGTGGAATGTGATGTTAAACTAATCAACACTCTTCAAACTTTAATCGACCATTTTATTTGTTTTTATTGGTTCTGTTGCTTGCAATGAGCTTTACTAGGCTAATGAATAGATTTTTTGTCATTTCATAAATTTTAACTGGATTGGGTGAATATTATTTCTCCTTATTCATCCATCCATCATCAACCATTTATCCGAAGTCGGGTCGCAAGAGTAAGCAGTTCCAGCAGAGAACCCCAAACTTTACCTTTTCCCTGCCACCTTAACCAACTTTGACTGGGAAATCACAAGGAGTTCCCAGGCCAGTGTGGAGCTATAATCTCTCCACCTAGTCCTTGGTCAGCCTCGTGCCCTTCTAGCTGCCAAGAACACCACACTAGGGAGGCTTCCTGGTGGCATCCCTGCTAGATGCCCAAAACACCTTAGCTGGCTCCTTTTCACCCAAAGAAAACCCATTTTGGCTGCTTGTATCCGCAATCTTATCTCTTCTGTCATGACCCATCGCTTATGCCCATAGGTGGGGGGTAGGAATGAAGATCAACAGGTAGACGGCGAGCTTTGTCTTTTGGCTTAAGTCTTTTCATCAGAGTGGTGCACTAATGCGAATGCTACACTGATTTTCCTGCCAACCTCACTCGTAATGAATCGCTCGGTACCTGAAGTAGGCAATCCATCGGTTTACTTTTTCCTATTTTTTCTTGCTTACAATCCGAAAATTTTTGGTTGAGCATTATTCCTGTGTGCTGCAGCACACTGAAATCCTCCTCAACCATCGTCCTCCATCTTTCCTAGAGCAAAATAGTGATTGTGAGTGTTGTGCTGTATTGACATAAAAGTCATATGAATTCCGATTTGACATTTGGAAGTGGCTGAAATCAGAATTGAATGGATCAGATTTCATGAGGTTTGGGCTGTTCACCCTAGCATAAAAAAACTTGGCAAATCATATTTTTCGCCACTTAGTCCAACAATGTGAACATATAGGTTAAAGTCCACATTACTGTCATCGGAACACATGTTTCAAAACAAGAGATTAGGCATGAGGAAAATCTACAAAGCAGTTATTATGATCAGTGTCAAACATTGCGTACATTTTAATAGGGACCTCGGTATAGTAGCGAATTTTGAATATTAAATATATATACTTTCTTTGTTTTCAAAACAGATGAACAAACTGCAATTCATTATTCCCCATTTTCTTTTAAATTACAAATAAACTGTAATTTGTGATTTCATAAGCATTCACACACATTGCTTCAACAAAACCTTCAACAAATTATTTCTTTTAAAGCAGTGGTCTTCAACTCTGGTCCTGGAGGACCCCTTGCCCTGCATATTTTAGTGTTTTTTTCTGTTTCCAACACTGATTTATCTAATCGGCTAATTAGCAGTTACTAATGAATAGGTGTTGGTGTGGGACAGCAGGGAAAACTCTAAAATGTAAAAGGCAGGAGGTCTTCCAGGACCAGGGTTGAGGACCGCTGGTTCAGAGAAAAACATACAGTAGTTATATCATCCATAACATTTTCATTTCAGCAAGGAAGAATTAATTATAGGATTTTTTAAGCACTGTAGTTATGTTTATGGCTGCCTGAAGGAATGCTAAATCTTTAAATACTAGATCTTAAATTTTTTTTGTTTCGTTATAGTTTATGACAATTTTAATTTGGAGGGCTGGAGT
>JAOTRS010000002.1:8431417-8444074 GCA_028565755.1 Dinotopterus cunningtoni
AGCTACAGCCTTACAGGGTAAGTTGCAGCCAGGCGCAGCTAATCATCAGTCCTTGATTAATTGATGATCAGCAGATGTACAGACCTCTATAAAAGTAGAAGTTTTGTCAGTTTGCTGGTCTGGAGTATTCAGGTATTTGTTAATACAATGCCTAGAGGGAAAGCCATAATCACTGGTCTTAGAGAAGCGATTGTTGCAGCACATCAATCTGGAAAGGGTTATAAAAGCATTTTCAAACTATTTGGCGTTTAACATTATACACGAGAGTTTATCCACAAGTGAAAAGCATTCAAGCCAATCTTCCCAGCAATGGACGTCCCACCACTTTCACCCCAGGGTCAGACCTGCAATACTTAAAAAAAGTTATATCTCAGCCCCTATAGGCTTCACTGAGCATGTTAAAGTCAATGACACAACAATTAGAAGAAGACACTCTGCTAGGAAGGGTTACAAATTAATCTCTGCTAGGAAGGGTTGCCAGGAGAAACCTCTTCTGCCTAAAAAGAACTATGGACAGATGAGACCAAAGTGGAGTTGTTTGAGCTTAATGCCCAGTGCCATTTCAATAGAAAGACCTCATACACACGGTGGTGGAGGGATAATAGCTTGGGCTTGTTTTTCGTGGCCACAGCACCTTGCAATCATTGAAATGGCCTTCAACTCCTTTGTATACCGGAGTATTTTAGAGGCAAATTTGTCCGACAGCTAAAACTTGGTTGAAATTCGGTCATGCAACAGGACAATGACCTGAAGTACACCAGTAAATCTATATCAGGATTGCTGAAAAATAAAAGAATCAAGGATTTGGAATGGTCAAAATCTAGACCTCAACCCATTTGAATGGCTGTGGCAAGAACTTCAAAGTTCTGAGTTGTGTATAAGCGAATGTCCAAAAATCTCAATGAACTTAAGCAATGTTGTAAAGAATAATGGCCCAAAACATTTTGAGAGACTGATAAAGTCAAACAGTAAATGATTACTTAAAGCTGTTACTGTTAAAACTCGATCTACTGTACAAGCTATTGAATCAGGAGGGTCATAGTATACCCTACATTTTTGTTAAATTAATAATGGCAGGGTGAAACAACGTTATGTTGTTGTTGTTCATCTGAGGTTGTATTTGCCTAATACTAAGACCCACTATGATTAGTTTGTTTTTCTTATAATTTTACATAAAAAACATAGAATTAAAGGAGTTGGCACTTTTACACATGACTGTATATATAGCAAAACATTAAAGGTTAGCTATGTACTGTAAAACACTAGGCTTTGGTTTTAATTTTTGAATTTGTCTGTATTTGTTTTATTTGTTTTGACTGTAGGTTCTATTTAAAAGTGCATGCCATGTGGGCTGCTGACTCAGAAGCTGACATTGCACTGGATGACATTTCTTTAAGTGCGCCATGTTTTGACACAGGTGACCTTCTGTTCACCCACACACATGCTACATCACTGTGACACCCCTGCCAAGAGAAAACTCATTTTTGTGCATTAGGTATCTTTGCTCCGACAGGAAGGAATAAAATGTAATCATACAAATGGCTGTATTTGACTATTATGTGTATTGTTTGTTTTGACAAATATTGAAGCACACTCAATGTCTTATTTTATTGGGAACACCTGCACTGTATTGTTATTATTATAGTTTATATAGTTTTGTTACATGCCAACAGATGGCAGCACAAGGCTGCATGCATATATACAGTGACACACCCTGCACCGATGTTCATAAGTGAGTGTGCTAAAAGACATTGTCCTTTGTACTTCAATAGTTGTACAACTATTCTATTGTGCTATTCTGACCACAATCATTACCATGTCTGCTATGTCTTCATGAACAACAGAACAACAAAGTTTATGGCGATGCTGTAATGAGTTGTTCGAAGTATTTTGAGTGGCACGAGCACTTCAAGATCGGAAGAACATCACAGGAAGATGACAAGAGATCAGCAAGGTCTTTAACGAGCTCAACTTTTCGACAACTGCTGCAGGATGATTGTCAGCGAACAATCAACAACATTACTGCCAATGTCAGTGTGTCATACGGAACAGTCCAGGCTAGCTTCATGTGAACATGTGTCATGCTGCTGCCAAGTCTTTCCCCAGGCTGCTGACCCAGGAGCAAAAGAAACATCGTGTCGAAGTCTGCCAAGAACTCTGTCAGAGTGCTGTGGATCACCCCTTCTTTATTTCAAGGATCATTACCGGTGACGAACCTTGGGTGTATGGGTATTACCCTGAGTCGAAGCAACGTTCTTCACAGTGGAAGAGCCCATCAGCTCTTCGAGGCAGGTCTGCAGATCGACCAAGTCCATGCTAATTGTCTTTTTTCAACATTTGTCCTAAGGTGCCAGACCATCAATAACGAATTCTACCTGGTTTTACGGCATTTGAGGAAGGACATACTGTATGGTGAAAGTGACTGGATACAGTATGTGGCATGCTAATCATGAAACCTTTTGATACCACCTTACATCTTATCACTTCCATGTACACTCACATTTGGACACAGGTCAAAAGATTCCTTTTACATCCTTTCAGCAGAGGATCTGCCAGCTGAAACACCTTTTAAAGAGATTGTTGAGAGAGATCAAAGGAGAATGACCAGGCTGGTCTGAGCTGACAGAAGACCCATATAATAAGCACTTTTTACACCTGTGGGAAGCAAACAAAAAAAGGCATTTTATCATGCACAGAACATTGAAACTTGAGGTGCAGAAGACCACATCAGTTTCCTCTCAGCCAAAAACAGCAGGCTTAACCTATTGAGCTGCAGCCACATATTTGCTTGATTATATTATTGCATTAGTGTGCAGATTTACATGTGTTAATAATAAAAAGCTTTTGTTTGCCTGCTTTTCATAAAAAAGATTATGGCGTACACTATATAAAATTCGTAAATTAGGTTATCAGAACACATTTTAACACTATTGTGATGGTGCTTTGTCTGTAATTGAAGGCTTGGAGAGTTGCTATAGCCTGTGTGTTTTTGTTATGTTTTCTCAACGTATTTAATTAGACCTACAATCCCTGCATCTTGGCCGTCAACATGATTTGGACTCCACCAGCCAGTTAGACTCCCTGAGTCCTCTTCCTGAGCCTTCTGCCTCTGGTACAGTGCTTGAGTCTTATGATATGACATTATGATTATTTATTTTTAGATTCATAAACCCGAGTTCACTTTTTGAATCTTAAACTTTCTATAGTATAGATAAATGAAGCAAAAGTGAACAACAATGAATGAGCCAGTTAATGCTCCTTTTTCAGAGGTGTCTCAGGTGACATGGTCGTTCACCTCATGTGGGGCCAGTGGACCTCGGGGTCCTAATCAGGCGCAGTGCAACAGTGCCTATCGTAACACCAATGTTAGTGTGGTGGTGGGAAAAGAAGGCCCTGTCAGAGGTGTACAGATGTGGAAGGTGCCCGCTACCAACAGATACAAGTAAGTGTTCATCAAGGTTCCCTAGTGAAAAAAAAATCTGAAAAAGTAGTTGTGAAGATTGTCCTCATTTTTTTAATTATTTTCAAGTAAAGACAAATCAAATATCCCATACGGTTGAACTTTGCGTGTTTGAACAAATTAACTTTAAAGTAATCATTTTGATTTCAGTGAGATTACATAACCACAAAAGGCTTGCAATTTCACTGACTAAATATATGTAAAAGAAAAGTATGAAAGTGAGGTCTGCATTCTGTGGTAGGAGTGAATTACAACACGAATTCCGGAAAAGGTGGGACGCTTCTCTGAATCCGTTGATGATGTTATGCACTGTAGATAATATGATTTGCAAAGCCTTTCCAATTTGAAGTTGAGGAATGTTGTTTTTTAAAGTATTCCACAATCTTTGTACTTACTCTTTCACGGATTGGAAAGCCTCTGCCCATCTTTACTTTTGAGAGCCTCTGCCTCTCTAAGACATCCCGTTTATAGCTAATCATGTTACAGACCTGATGCTAGATGTTCTCCCAGCTGAATCTTTTTTGCTTTTTCAACCCTTTGTTTCCTCCATGCTAACTTTTTTAAAACCTGTAGCAAGGAATCAAATTTTCATTTTATTCAAATTTAAAAACCTTTTCCAGAATTCGGGTTTTGTTTGCTTAGATTGATTAGAATTGTAGTAAAAGCTTAAAAAAATGTAATTAACGGGCCTCCGAGTGACGCAGTGGTAAAGTGCTCGCCCTATCATCCGGAGATCGCGAGCTCGATTCCCGGGTGATGCTGTAACCTCTCACAGCTGGAGGTCTAGAGAGAGCTGATTGGCCGAGCTCTCTCAGAGGGGAGGGATGAGAGGTACTTAGTGCTTCCACATCAATCACGGCCACATCAGGGGCGTCTGTGAGCTCACGTAAGCGGAAGGAGCGGATATCGAGATATTATCTTATAATTATGACAAACTTGGCAAATAATTCACTCCTACCACGCAGGATGAAAATGTGTAAATAGTTCAGAGTGTACCACCTGTAGGATCATAAAGAAACTTTAATGTTTTACCTTCTCCTCATTAGAACTTAACTTCTAATGCGGGCACACATTAGCACGTATAATAAGCGGGTTTGAGACTAATTTGCTCACCGAGTTTGGAAAAAAGGCAAATTAGAGGCTTTTAATGTTTACAGTTTTTGATAATGTAACTTAATAAAAATGCTTTTCTGCTGCGTCACTTTGGAAACTTTTGGGCTCAGTTATATCTGTTATCAGTTATACCTGAGGCTGATCATCCAATCACCGATCATGACCAATCAAACTGAAAAAACAGCCAATTCTAGTCACTTCCTGATCAACCAGATCATCTGTATTATAAATGTACCAGTAGTTTTTAAAAAATGGCATTTTGGAGTCAGTGTGTGCAGCCACACAGAAGAATTACCACACCAAAGAACTGCATTTTATAACTGACTAGACTATTCGACATAACTGAATAGTAGAATCTCTACTACATACTGTATCTGACCACCCATTCCTGTCAACATGAGAGAAAAACCTCTTGTTCCAGTGACATTTTTAGGGTCCCACAAGACTCTGGTCTTAAGTGCACTTTTAGTCTGTCTTTTTTAGCACCTTATGTTACTCCATGCTGTTGTCCGCATGCCATACAGTCCATGAGTGCTTGCTGTGATATCAAGAACCGTCACAGTAAAAAGGTTTCGTAAAGGAGTGTCAAAGTACCACACAAAGCTAAGTCTCTTTTGCTTATTCACATATTTTTTTGTTTCTTCCAGTAGACACACACACACACACACACACACACACACACACACAGACACACACACCAAGTAAAAGAAGTCTCACAGACTGTAGGGCATAGATAAATTAGTTTTTGCTCCCTATTTAAGCTGGTTTCTACACTGAGTTGCCTTTTAACTGATTTGCTATAATTGCCTGCCTAGTCATGGGAGCTTATTAAAGCAGCACTGGCTACTACTGTAAGAAATGCCAGAGAGTCTGGTGAAGAGCGAGAATCTTGTTGGGAAGAAAGACAAATGACAAGTGACTGATACAGCCTTACCCATTCATTAGCCAAGGCAGTTGCATGGATAAGTGCCAAGAGCCACAAGTTAATCTCAAATGGTTGGAATCCCATAGGACAGTATAGATTTTTTTTTGTTGCTTTTCTCTCTGTAAATATTGGTTACAGACGTACTGCGTGTGTGAGTATGTGTGTGCTTGTGTGCCCTGCCATTGATTGGCACCTCAACCAGGTTGTACCCTGCCTCTTTCAGGCCCCTGAAATACAGTAGGCTCCAGGTATCCCGCAGACCTCAAAGGATGGTGATGCATTGTGGGAGACAAAAATTCAGGATTTCAGGAGAGACAAGCAAAGATTCTGTTAAGTCTTTAGTATGTGCAAATTCGATGCATTTTACATTTGTGCTAGGTTGCACAACTCTTGTTGGTTGAATCTATGTTTCCATCATTCACTCACTTGTTTTAACATAAAAAGAAAAAATATATATATTTTCTGTATTTTTTTCTGATTTCCACTTTTGAGCTTAAAATAAAAAGAAAATTCTGCTCATACTCCATACTCCATTTTTTAAATTGCACACAAGTGGCATGACCCAGAAGATTTGACTTTTTGCTTCGTGTGTTGTGCTAGATGTTCTATTTTTATTTTAACTAAAGATCATAGAGTATTAAATTTAACAGAGCCAAGGCTTTACAAAGATACACAGTATCAATGAATATGAAAACTAAACATTTTTAATATTCCTTTACATTTAAAAAAACAGCAGAGAAAAATTTCCACTCAAGTTTAAAATTAATTAATGGAAGAATGTTTTTGATGTGTCCACCATGCTCTGATATACTTACAGTACTAGCTGGGAGATACACAAAGCACAGCACACACCACACACATGATCTGTTTATTATCAAAAAAGAGAGCATATTTAAGTCTTTGACCAGACGCCCTGTGTCACGTACATCCCTTACATCAAAAGAAAAAAAGTCATTAACTTGTTACAGGGAGAACAAAGAGAGGAAGTTGTATGGAGACCGGAGACAGACAGATGATAGAAAGCACATTAACATGTTCTGAAGGGGACAAAAGTGTTCCCGGTGAGTTACACGTATAAGTATTACCATACAAGTAATGAGAGAGCACAATGAGGGTTTGTTTTATAGATGTATGACATAGAACAAAGAGAGGTAAGAGATACAGTAGAGCCATGGAGGAAACCCACCAAGGAAACCCACCAAACACAACCACTAAGCACAGGGAGAACATTGCTACCCACTATGGTCTTCAACAAAAGACCGCGTTTGGTTTCACATATGGCATCTAGGAACAGAAAAAAAGAGTCTATACTCGGCACAGGCTCATTTTTTAATTTGAGAACTAAAGATAGAAAAAAGTCCTTCAACTGTCCAGCATTTTTACTGAAACCAAAACTTGCTTCTCAGCCCACCATCATGGTGTACTCACTCATTTTCTGCTAACCTAATATCCTGTTTAGAGCAATGGTTAAAACGGGAAACTCTGGGAAAGGAAATAAATGTAGAAGTGAAGAGAACATACACAGATCCCCAGTAGGCCAAGCTCAAGATTGATCCAATTTGCCGTACCCACAATGCTTTTATTTAATCTTTGAATCTTAAGCAGATGGCATGGTGGTGTAGCACTATGGCCTCGCACCTCTAGGTGCAGTGTGTGTGTGTACGTGTGCCCTGCGATAGATTGGCACCTTGTCCAGGTGGTACCCCGTCTTATGTCCCAGGTCTCCTGGGATAGCCTCCACGACCCTGTACAAGATAAGCGGTGTAGAAGATGAATGAATGAGTAAATCTTTAGTAGGGACAATAGAATAGACACTGCTATATGTGCAGTTATTAGATAGTTTCTATCAATATTCATATAAATACTAAAAATTTGAATGTTCCTACTTCCTTTTCAGGATCTCGGCATATGGAGCCGCAGGTGGCAGTGGGGCAAAAAACCATAAACGCTCACAGGGTGTCTTCATTTCAGCCATCTTTAAGCTGGAGAAGGGAGACATCCTATATCTCCTGATTGGCCATCAGGGGGAAGATGCTTGCCCAGGGGTGAGCTCAGCTGCAAAACTGTAACAGGCGTAGTGACAAAAATATAATCAGATCCTGATTACCCCCATAGTACTGTACTATGCTGATGCAAGGTCTCCGTTGCCTGAAATGGCAACATGGTTGTATAATGTGTAAAGCATTTATCATTTAAAACTAAATGTAGCATCTTACAATCCATACATGTGCTTGACTTTTTAAACTCTCGTCCCTCTTCCTTGCATTTTGTTCTTCTTCCGACAGAGGAATCCTCTAACTCATAAGGTCTGCCTGGGTGAGTCATCTGTCATTGAGGACAGGACTGAAGGAGATGGATCTGCTGCGGAATGGGCTGGAGGTGGAGGTGGTGGTGGGGGTGCAACATTCATTTTCCGCGTAAGCTTTTATTCCTTCTATTGTACTTTCTCCTATCATGAAAACATCCCGTTAAAGGGGTGACATTGCCTAAAGGAAACCATGTGGGCAGAAGTCTTTATCATACTATGCATGTCTAAAGAAGAAAAGAATCAACATGTTGAAAGCATTTGAATCATCAGAACAAGGTAGTAGATGAAAGTCTAGGAAGCTCTGGATGATAACAGTGGTTTACGTTGTTCATTGATGAAAAGTAACTTTTTTTTTTCCCTGGTCGGGGGATGTCCTGATGCAGATGGAGAATGGAGAGCCGGTGCCTCTGCTGATAGCCGCAGGTGGAGGAGGGAAGGCGTATCTGGAGGACCCTGAGAGCAGTTTGGACCAGATCTCTCTAGAACAGTATGAAAACGACACAGTGGCCTCTGGGGTCAACGGCAGAACTGGAGCAGCAGGTCTTTCGTCTAACTCTTTCCCTGCTAGACAGGCTTAGCACTTAGAGAGAGAAAATCAATAGCTACTTTACTGAAACTTGCTGAAATGCCCAGTAAATTGGCAGGTCTTTTAGAAGCTTACTAAAAAAAATAATGTTTAAATTTGGAATGTTTTTTTTTCTGCAGTCTTGTTAAATGTGCCATTTCGCAGATACAGTATATGAAGCCGAGCTGTTTTGTTTGTGCTGTCAAAGACCATTCAATTTTTCAAAGCTTTTTTGTTTACATTTCCTGATGGTTCCTAAGATTCTTTTATGTGCTTGATTACGTAAAATTCCCAAATGACAGTTAAGATCTGTAGCATGATGAGCAATCACATTCCCTTAATTTATATTTTGTGAAAGAGAATTTGAAAGAGTTGTTAGACAATTACTGCAGCATCAATTCAATACTCGATGGACTTTTCAAGTGTTTGGCAAAAAGGATGTCATTTAGCGGAATACATTTTGACAGTGTGTTTGTTTCTGAAGGAGGGGGAGGTGGTTGGAAAGACTCCACTAGGCACCTGTGGGCAGGAAGATCTCTGATTGAAGGGGCAGAAGGTGGCTCGCCTTGTCCTCAGGCTCTGTCTAAATTGGGCTGGGCGACTTTCGGAGGGTTTGGAGGAGGAGGAGGATCCTGTACTGCAGGAGGAGGTGGTGGAGGATACAGAGGTTAATACATTCATTTAGTTACACACTCAGTATCAAACACTGACCTGCACTAAAAAAAGTATCTGCTTCAAAAGGAAACTTTATTGGCCAGTTTTAAGCAAAGAAAACAACTAAGGAGATTTGAAATGACTGTAATTGGGGTAAGAACTGTCCAATTCATTATTAAAATCTGGAAGGATGATGCTAAATCATCAACTGGAAGATAAATGAATCATGAATAAAGATCATGAATGAAGATCACTTAATCGCTTGGTGAAGTTGCATTGTAAAAATTGTACGTTTAGGGAAAGGAAGAGCATTGACACACATACAATGCAAGACGAACCTAACAGCTATGTGGCCATAAGGAACACCACTTGTAGATAATCAAAAAAGGGAATTGCATGAAGCGATGCTCCCATCATGCATAGTATCAATATACGTACCACCCTCTGGAGGCAGTTCAGTCGGTCAGGTTTAGACTCGACAATGTTATAAGACAATAACTGAAGTCAGCTGACTATCTGAACGTACTGGATGACCAGGTTATCACAGCAATGTTTTTTTTTTTTCTGAAAGCATGGGCATATTGCAGGCCTCTAAATGTAAAAATTAGTTCTGAGAGCATGAGGAATCATTTTCACACATAAATTTGCCACAACACTTGTACACTATTTTAAAGCTAAACTCAGTCAAATGAAATTTTAGAGTGTGCAGCTTTTTCTTGACCTGGCAGTGTATTTTGTGATAATGTACTTTACTGTATATACTGTGTAATAGCTTACAAATAGCTATTTGTTAGGACTACCTACAGTACAAAATGCTGTAAACGATGTGGAAAAGCCTTCCTGGTAACTGAAGACAATTAATAAATGAAGTTAGCTGAAGTCAACAAGTCAGCAGTGTGAAGGATATCATATTTCATTACTAAGTGGTTCAAATAAAAAGAGAGATGCATACAGAATGAGCTATTTTCTACAAAACGACTTAAAAATTACAGTTCTATATTTGTTAAAATTAGGATTTTTGATGTAGCAGAAACAAGCAAATGATAATTTCTTTAAAATGTAATGGTACAAGGTGTCACTATTAAACATTACTACATAATCAGAGAGATTAATATAAGGATTGTTTTAGTGGTTTCCATTTAGAAGCAACTAAGTATGTTTAGTATGTACAGTAGTACTGTGCAAAAGTCTTGAGCCACCCCTCATTTCTTTGTATTTTGTTAAGTTAAGCCTTTATTTGTCACATATACATTACAGCACAGTGAAATTCCTTCTTCGCATATCCCAGCAGAACTGGGGTCAGAGCGCAGGGTACAGCGCCCCTGGAGCAGATAGGGTTAAGGGCCTTGCTCAAGGGCCCAACAGTGGCAACCTGGTGGAGCTGGGGATCAAACCGACGATCTTTCACTCAGTAACTCAGTGCCCTAGCCCTCTAAGCCACCTCTGCCCACCACTGCTTCAAAAGAGCAAGAGTTTCTTCTTGTCATCATCTATACCAGTCTATCCTGTATATAGGGCCAAGGGGGCCCTGGAGCCTTTCCTTGGAGTCTTAGAGCACGAGGGCCAAGTACACCCTGGACAGGGTCCCAATCCAGAGGTTCTTGTATTTTTTTTTTTAGTTAGTTTTTTTTAGTTTAGTTATGAAGAAATTTTATAGATTGAATAAACACAACAGAACAGTCATAGATTAATCTCACCAAAACCTGGATCTCAGCATTATTGTAGAAATGTGGGATTATCGTGACAGAGAATGGAACAAAAGCAGGGCAACGTTCAAAGAAGAGTCCTTTAAAAAACCTGGAGAACTATTCCTGACGACTACTTAAAGAAATTACAAGCAAGCTTGCCTAATGTCCTATTCGCACGGGATTAGTATTATCTGGGGACCACTTGTGATTTGTAATAATTGCGGAGGTTGTCTGTGATCTTAATCCTGTGCAAATCGGCCATGTCTGTAATTTGTAAAGTAAAAATTCCCCCGCAAATGACCTACCATATTTCTCAGAACACATAGGACCTGTGATACAGTAATATTAGTCCCGTGCGAATCAGCGTGTGTGTGTGATTTGGCGGGGTTGTATATCCTATTTTAAGGTTTCCATCTTCCGTGAAGAATTGAGTGGTGGAGTGCTTTGAAAGTATTTGGGTGCTGGGTCATAGCGCTATACACCATATAACAATTCAATGTGCAGAAAGACAGAGCTGAAAATCATCAGAAGACATGTACTGTACTGTATAGCACCTATAATGACAATACTTTTCCAAACAATAGCCTATTAAGACAATTAAGAGAGGAAGTTTGCATCATAATTCGAGGTTAAAGCTTTGACATCATATTCAGGAGTTATGTAAATTAAAGTAAAATTGCAGGCCTCTCATGCAGGCGAATGTGCCACACGAAACTCAGATGTGGGAAGTATTTTCTAATTCACACTAGGTCCCCAGATACTACAAATCCTGTGCGAATAGTGCTTATTGTTAGAGAGTTCAGGCTGTGTTGAAGCATAACAGCAGTCAATATTCGGTATGACCTCCGTTATTTTTCAACACAGCATTTTAATTAGCTTTACTGTATTATATTTTTTCTAAAATTGCAATTCAGAGGCATCCACTAGTATGGTTTGATACAAAATTTAGGTCTATACTTTTTACACCACTACACAGTTTTCTTTTTAAATAAAATATCTTGGTTTGATTTAAGCCTTCTAACAGTCTTTTTGTTTTATGGCATCAGCCATTATATGACTCATTAGTACAGCCCAACACTTCCCACATGTCTGTCTGAAAAGCAAGACTCCATATTAAAGAAAGGCTTTGAAATGGTTGTTTATGTTAAGGTGGTCTTGTTTTCAAAGTGCTTTTTTACGTGTCACTCTTCTGTTAAGGTGGTGATGCATCCCACGCTGATGACCTCACAGCAGATGGACAGGATGGCATTTCTTTTGTTCATCCCTCAGGAGAGCTTTTTCTGCAGCCTCTGGCAGGTGCTGGATAAACACACACACACCTATACACATGCTCAGAATAAGGCATCAGGACAAGAAAACGGTTAGATTTTGAAATAAAAAGCTTTGTGTAATTTGATCTGCCATGATGTCTGTACATTGGACTGTTTATGGGTATATATACATTTGGAAAAATGGAAATCATGTTAGTTTCCTTCACCAGAAGAGCTAAATTTCTATCAGAGCAGTTCTTTAATTTCTCACACACTTATAAGAATATCACCTCCTTTCACGCCTATACTCACACATTCTCGATCCCTTCTCTCTCTCGTCTTGTCCTCCTCCCTCAAAAAGCACTAAGCCCAGCTGCTGATTCTCCATCCCTCCCTTATATTCTCATTAATCTCATTTCGATAGATATTGGTTCACTGTTGTACTAAATCACAATTTTGTGGCTATTTTAGGGCAACTTCAAACATAATGTGCAGCTTACTGGTCTCTTTTAAAGATTGCTGTGCGTGATTCTTTCTAGTCTATTATCATATAATTATCATTCAGAATGTTCAAACAGCTGGTGCATGATATTTGTTATAATCTTTTCATTATGGTTATAATGATAATTATTATCAGGCAATTATTATCATTAAGAAATATATCCACTGTATAGTAGTGGCTTATACAAAAAGT
>JAOTRS010000002.1:8455351-8466001 GCA_028565755.1 Dinotopterus cunningtoni
GTGTTGTGTGTAGAATTCTGAGAAAAAAAATGAATTTAATCCATTTTAGAATAATATGTGGAAAAAGTGATGCGCTGTAAATACTTTCCGGATGCACTGAAAGTTAATGATGCTGTTGAATATGAACTAGTCATACAAAACATTTTGGAAAGTTGCATGTAGTTGATTAGTGCACTACTTGCAGAATGCTATACCTTTTTTTTAGTATGAGATAAATGACGACTCTCTATAATAAGTCCTAACAAAAGGCAAGCATTATCATATGCAAACACCAAACTCATGTTTAGTAAGGTGCTTTTGAGACGTCTACTAGTTCCTAGTGTAATACGTAGTAGTGTATATTCATAGTTATTTGTTAGAACTAAGTAACATGCCTCAGAGCTTGTGGGGTTTTTGTGGTAATGCACAAAAGCATACAAGGTAAGTATGTCTACCTGACAAAAAATAAATACATAAATAAATACACAATCAAGAAAGACTGATTTATTAATACTGGACTCATTGTAGGAATTATAATACACATATCAGTTGGTGATAGCTGCTGAGCTCTATTGGTGGTTAACTCTTGTCTTTTCCATGAGCTCTCCCTAATGCAGGTTGGTAGTCTGTGCTTGGGCAAATCCCCTTCCTCTTTTCCTCTTTCCCCTCTTGACCCACTCCCATCCCTTGGTCAACCTCCTGCCGGCTTCGCTTCACACCCGAAGGCAAAGGGAACCCCTCACCTCCACGCAGTGCCCCCCACAGGCAGACTACCAACCTGTAACGGGGATGTGGACACCCATTCCTGAGGGTGAGTGCTTCCTGCTTAGTTAGCAGTCCACAGGGCAAGTGCCTCACCAACCCAGACGCAGATTACTTCATTAGAATGATTAAGACGTCAAGTGTGTTTTGAATCTCAGCTTGTTTGAGAGCTTCCTACGACACTGTCTGTTGGTTTTATTTTCTCTGGACATGAGCATGGAAGTTGGACCTGAAAGACTGCTAGGCACAGCTTAGACAGAGTGTTTTGTGACCTTTTGAATTTCATGCATTGTGTTGTGCAACAGTGAAAAAATGATCTTAGGCCTATTTATAAATATCATATTGTACTCTATGATGGAACATTTTGTGAGAGATCTAAAGTATTTTTATAACCTCATTGTCCTTACAGACATTTAAAGTATGAATATTGTGCGTTTAATAGTTAATGTGAATGGGCTGTAAAGTTGTGTGTACTGTATATGTTTTGGTCTTCTGTTATATGCACTTCTTGTTTTGTGAACCTTGTGCTCTGTGCTCCTGCAGTGTATTACCGCAAGAAGAACCACCTCCATGCGGTCCGGATATGCTTGCAGAGCCCCGAACACAAGCTGAGCAAGATTCGCTCCTCCATCATTATGACTGACTACAACCCCAACTATTGCTTTGCTGGCAAAGCTGTTTCACTGTGTGAGCTGAAGGAAGTTCCACGCAAGAATATCACCCTCCTCAGGTGTTCCCATATTATGGAATTATTGCCTAAAGTCATATACAGGATAATCTGTTAAATATTATCTTTAATAAGCAAGGATTATGTTACAACTACACTTAACGATTAGACCTTTTTTGGCTTCACATAGAACCACATAGAAGCGTCCGCCCTGGAAAGCATAAAATATTCTTACACGCACATATTTGTGGTATAATAGTACTAATTTGGTTGGTTCGTGCTGTATTTTTATTATCCCTTCTCGGAAAAGTCAGGAAATAATAATTTGGTGAGCTCATAGTGGAACTTTATCAATAGAAGGTTCACTGTATATTGCAAAAAAAAAAAAAAAAAAAAGAAAAGCAAGACCTTCATTTTTCTCTTAATATTTTCTAGCCATGATCCATCCATCCATCCATCCATCCATCCATCTATCTATCTATCTATCTATCCATCAACCCATTGTGTTTTATCCAGTGTTGGGTTGCAGGGGATTGAGCCTATCCCATGGAACTTTGTGCACAAGGCAAGGTACACCCTTGATGAGATGCCAACCCTAAACAGGGCACAGGCAGATACACTCACATGCCCAGTACACTATGGGTTGTTTGGTTAGTTAAACAGCTATGAGACAATACTGTATCTGTGATGGTGCTAATACCAGTAAAAGCATGAAAGTTGGAGTTTGGAGCCCTAATCTGTTTGATAAAGGAGTGTAAAGAAAAAAGGTGCTGATGCATCTCATTAGACTGGACTAAATCCCACTGGTGAAACCACTGGCAAGTAGTTGAATGGCATTGTGGTTAGGTTATGAAACAAACTGCAAATAAAGAGCAACATGCCAATCAAAGACGTTTCGGTAAAAGTCAATATTGATGAAATACAAACTTTAATAGGGTTTAGAGTGTTTTTTTTTTATTATTATTATTATTATATTATTCCACTTTTGGTTGCTAACCACTTTGTATGCTTCCTTCATGGTTTTTGCTGCATCTTGGTTACAGGGCTTTAGGGCACGGTGCTTTCGGAGAAGTGTATGAGGGTCAGGTTCTGGGTATGAATGGAGAGAATACTGCCATGAAGGTTGCTGTCAAGGTCAGTATCGCCTTTTTTGTGGTTAGAGTGAGATTTAAGTTTGAAAGCTCTTAATTAATTCTGTCTTTCTCTCCGTGCTTGTGTGATAGACTCTTCCAGAAATCTGTTCTGAGCAAGATGAAATGGATTTTCTCATGGAGGCACTAATTATGAGGTATGCTTTACAGTCCTGCCATTACACAAACAAATAAAGCTTACATGGATACACATGTGCTAAACAGACAAAAGAGAGAGAGATATTGCAGACCAGTTTAGTAAAATAACCTGAAGGGGAGATAATGTTTTGTTTTCTTTAAATGTTTGTTTTGCTGACTCTGCTCACAGCTGGTAGTAGTTGAGGTCCAATTTATACACCCTCTGCATACAGGCAGTGCAGCTGTTCTTTTATTTCCACACGTCAGACATATACGAGGAACAATACCCTAAAGGCTACTCGTAGACTCTCGGCTTTAATTGAAGGTCAATAAAAAATAAATTCCGAACGTATGTTTAAAAGTTTGTTTCTGTTGTGTAAGATGTACATAAAGATTGCGATGATTACGTTTTTAATTCTTTTCTAAAATGAAAACAAGCAAACATGAAAATTGTGCATTTGAAAAAATTATACAGATTAAAAATATATTATTTAAAGTAGGTGCTGCATAGAGAAATAGAGCCCATAGATATACTACAGTTGTGTTCATAAGTATTTGGACACGTTTTTCCCCTCTGCACACCACGAGAATAGGTTTTTAGTGGAAAGCACACTCAAATGGCTTGAGATCAGGTGACTACTTAAGTAATAAACGCCATCTAGCAGAAGGTAAAATTCTACACAATTCAGAATTCGTCTTCTGCCAGCAGTCGGATCATCAGTAAACACCAGTAATATACCCATGCCATAACACTGCCTTCATCATGTTTGGTGATAATGTGATATGCTTTGGATCATGAGCCCTTCCTTTCCTTCTCCATACTCACTTCCCGTCATTCTAGTACAAGGTTATTTTCATTTAATCTCATTCATGCAATCTAATGTCTGATCTGATTTTCAATTTTTTTCATGAGTGTTCTTCACTTGGCTAAATGTTGTGAAGGGTTTTTTTTTCCACCAGGGAGAGAAAACCAGTTGTAATATTATAATGCAATATTTTTTGTTTAACCCTTTAAATTAAAGCATGATGTCTACATATATAAATCACATCTCAGTTGCTTCATTTCAAATCCATTTTGGTGGTATATGCAGGCAGAACTGTACTGTACTGTATATGACCCAAAATATGTGGACATCTGACAGGCATAACCATATGTGGGCCTTTCTTAAAATCCCCATGCTTTAAAAAAAAAAAAAAAAAAAAAATGAGGGCGGATGTTCAAATGGATGTGATGCCTTCTTATAGTTTTTATAGATATGAGTTGGACGCGCACAATTGTTTATGATGTGTTTACATGCTGGAAGCACTCAGTTGTTTAGGATTTATTTCCATGCTGTGACATTAAGATTATCCTTTCCTGGAATACCTTCATGGGCTCAAACCTAAACATGTTCCAGCATGCTAATGTTCCTGTAGAATAGCAAGGTCCCTGAAAAAACATGCTTTTCCAAGGTTGAAGTGAAAGAACAGCTGTACATTTTTTTTAGCAGAGGCATTCAGACTTTCATTTAAAATCTCCTCATATTTCCTAACAATTTCCAGGAACTTTTAAGGAAAACAGCCTTACATCAACGCAGATCTTCCTCCAAACCCAACAAACACTGACTGTTTGTCAAAAGTCTCCATAGGGGAAGAAAAAACATTATGTACATACATAACATCTGGATTTGGATATTTAAGGTGTGTTATTTTACTAAAAAGTGTTAATTTCCTCTATGTATGGAGGGTTTTCTGAAACACCATGTGTATTCAGCCGGAATTGCATATACATTGAACAAATATAGACAGTAAAGTATAGATTGCTGGCTAAACTCCACACAATTCTGGACAATCCTTCTCACCCACTATACTGTGTGTTGGCCGACCGGAGGAACACATTCAGCCAGAAACTGATCATTGCCAAGTGTTCTCAAGAGTGCCACAGGAGATCCTTTGTTTTAGCGGCCATTAAACTGTACCACTGTTTCCTGTAAAAACTGAAACTGTAACTGGGAGTGCTCACAATCATGACTTTTCCCCCATTCGTTACTATTTGTAAAATACATTTATTCAAACCTATTTACCACAATTTATGAACCTGTACATTAGTACACTGTGAACAATTTGTTTTATTTCTCACACATAACCCTTTTTCGAACAGGGAGCAAATGTAACAAGGCAAAGTAGTTTCTCTTTGGGATTATTTAAATTATTTGATTCTTGAAACCTTGAATTCCTGTCTCATCTGATCATAAGATTCTTTTCCCATTTAAAGTTTCAGTAGCAGCTGATATTGTAATATTAAAAAAATGCTTTATTTTGGCACACTCGTTCAAATGTGATCCTTTTATTATATCCACAACCTGCTGCCCACTGTGCATGGGGGCATAATACACCGGTGTGCTTCTCCGACAGGTTTATTACAGCCGATGCCTGATTTATGAATGTCAGCACAATTTGGGTTTTTTTTTATTTTTTATTCTCTATTCTCTAGTCTGGCCTCTGTGTCACATATTTTAACCTGAAAAAAGGTAAGCATGGGGATGACTGCTTAAGAGGTCCTACTGTAAGAGTCATGTTTAATTAAATATAATAGTCTAAATATCTATTTTGCTTAATTTTTGTTACCATTTTGCTTTTAAGGGAGGTAGTATTCATGGCTAACGTTTTGGTAAAGAAAAAAAAAATGTCAACGATTCTGGACCTGTGTATGATTTTTATACGCATTTCAATGCACATTGCATTGATGTGTATGTGTGTGTGTGTGTGTGTGTGTGTGTGTGTGTGTGTGTGTGTTCACAGTAAGTTCAACCACCAGAACATAGTGCGCTGTATTGGAGTCAGTCTTCAGATCCTGCCCAGATTTATTCTTCTGGAGCTCATGACTGGAGGAGACTTGAAAAGCTTTTTGAGACAGAACCGCCCCAGAGCTGTAAGTGCCTAAAGTATGAGTGTATGCGAGTGTGTGTACTGTATGTACATGTGTTTAGGTGTACATTTTGTGCAGTTGTGTAAATTAACATGCATAGGAGGTGTTATGTTTAGGGCAGCCTGTGGGTATAAAGTGTGTGCGTGCGTGCGTGCGTGCGTGTGTGTGTCTTGAATCAGTGTGATTTGTAAGCTGACAGTGTGATGAGAGTAATCTGACAAATCGGCTTCCACAGAATCAGCCCTCATCTCTGACTTTGTTGGAGCTGCTGCACGTGGCCAGAGACATTGCATTCGGCTGCAGATACCTCGAGGAGAACCATTTCATTCATAGGTAGTTAAAAACTGCTGAAATATCGCAATAACACACATAAACCCTAATAAACAGCCAAGGTGCAATTCTTATTTGTTTATCAGAAAAATTATTTTATTGACTTACATACAGTACTACTAATAAATCACATTTTCAAAAGTGTGAAACCAGCTTAGTCTGGTTAGAGAATAGAAAATCGAAAATGAGGATGATTTAATATATATGTTCTTACTTCAGAGACATCGCTGCACGGAACTGCCTTTTGACTTGTCCTGGTCCAGAGAGAGTGGCTAAAATCGGAGATTTTGGAATGGCTCGTGACATATACAGGTGCTGTTACTGTCTTTTATTGTTCATTGGTCTATAGATGAATAGAAAAATGTCCCTTTATTAACTTCTGATTAAACCTCTAAAAGATATTTCATTTATTTAAAAAAAAATACGAGAGGTGTTCAAGCCAAACCAGGAATGCACTTATCCATATTTTCGTTAAAGCTATTTGTTTCTTATTAATGACAATAACTGGCAAAATTTCACATGTGAAAAAAATGTTCAAAAAAACAACACACAAATCCATAAATTTAGATGAATAAGATCTGTTTTTCAATTAAGGTTGCATATTAGGATGCTGAGCTATAACAACCCAGATTCCATTTACCGCAGCATCTTTTCTTGATGCTGTACATTACCATATACTCCCTAGTGTGCTGCATAAATTCCTATGACACAGCACTGGGGCGAGCTCACTGGTGTATAAGAGATTCCTGACTAAAAATCACTGAGACAAAATAATCTGACAAAACTTGCTGCTGTGCAGGGCCAGTTACTACAGAAAGGGTGGCCGTGCCATGCTGCCTGTGAAATGGATGCCGCCTGAAGCCTTCCTAGAGGGCATTTTCACATGCAAGACTGATACATGGTAACATTTTATTTAGTTGTCTCTTGTGTTTGCTTAAGTTATCAGTTGATTTGGTTAAACTTACTACAGTATAACCATGAGGAAAGTTCTCTCTTTAATTGTGTCATTTGTCTCCCTCTGTAGGTCATTTGGTGTACTGCTGTGGGAGATTTTCTCCCTGGGCTACATGCCTTACCCCTGTAAGACCAATCAGGAGGTGCTGGAGTTTGTGACAAGTGGCGGACGCATGGATCCACCTAAGAGCTGCCCTGGACCAGTGTAAGTAGCAGTTTAAGCTTCAACCCAATTATTGATCTGGGCTTTAAGACACAAAAGAGGATTGGTGAAGAGTTTTTAGATAGGTGACGGTTGTAACTCATTTTATTTAGAAATGTTTGTGAAAAGTAAACCTTGTGTTGTAATGTTCTATAACTAAGCCCTCAACCCATAAAGGTGACAGATTTAGCTCACTGTTATAGCAAGTGTACAAACTGATTTCATATGTTAGGTCTGGATATGGCTTAGTGGTTAGCACGGTCGCCTTGCACCTCCAGGGTCCGGGTTCAATTCAGAGCCAGGTTCGATTCCCACCTCTGCGTGCATGGACTTTGCATGTTCTCATGTGCATGTGACCTGCCATGGGCTCGGCACCCTTTATACAGGAGTAAGCGGATTGCAAACTTATCAGACCACATATTTTTCATGTTGTAGTTACCGGATTATGACGCAGTGTTGGCAACACTGCCCAGAACATCGACCAAACTTCTCAGCTATTTTAGAAAGGATCAACTATTGCACTCAGGTATGGTTAAAACATTATTATCAATCAGGGACTAATGGGTTTAGCTAGACACCCTAAGAGCATTTCTCTTTCCTCCTTTTCTCCTCACATCATAATGTGTTTCAGGACCCTGATGTTATAAATACACCCCTTCCAGTGGAGTATGGGCCACCTGTGGATGAAGAGAGCCGCACTGTGATTCGTCCAGTAGCATCTGACACCATGACTCCTCTTCTAGTGAGCAGATCGCTGGATGAGCCTGTGCAGCCTGCAACCTTTACTCCACTCCCTCAGGTCCAGAAACCCCGATTACTGTTACAGCGGCCACCACAAATCCCTCAGGAGATTGCCGTATGTGAAGCTTTGGAGCCTTTTTGGCCTGAGCCATCTTCTGCTCCTGGGGCCCGATCAAGCTCTTGGCTGAAGGTCCCAGAGCACCAACCATGTTCCAGATCTAGCTCTTCATCAGGCCAAAAGCTAAAAAACAACACCAAGAATCTTTGGAACCCCACGTATGGTTCATGGATTCTGGAGAGCTTTGGGAGGGCAGCCCTGTCCCAGACCCAGTCTGAACCTTTGTCCAGTACCACCACTGCTCCGTCCCATTTTTCTTTAACCTCAGATCATAACGACTCTGGAACCGAAGCTACTGTCTCAACATGCTCAAATTCATCACCAGCTCCCTCTGAGAAAAGCTCCAGTCCTCCAGGACCTTTGCGCCTCACATCACGAAAAGGGCAGTGTGGAGCTGTTGGGGGCTCACATGCTGCTGTCATGGACTTGGCTAAGCTCCAGAGCTTCCCTTGTGGCAATGTAAATTATGCGTATGATGAGCAGAGCTATGAAGCTGAGAGTCTACCCCTGGTAGTTGCCAGGTCTCCAAAACCCAGCAGTAGTTCTGTAGCTAGCTCTTCTCTAACAGCACTTGGCCTGGCTTTCTCCAGCACCCACAAAACATTAGTCACGCGTCACGCCAGCTATGGACACGAAGATGCCAGAAGGAATTCCAGGCCAGAGAAAACCACGCGGGACAGAGACTCAGGCTTCTCACTGTCGGAAGATCTAAGTGTGACTCCTGTGTAGCACTTTCAGATGCTGAGCTAAAGCCAGATATAATACTTAAAAGCAGTATTATACTGTATTATTAAACAGTAGCGCACTTCATTCAGGTTGCCTGTCCTAAAAATATAAATTAGGAGGCCAGCAACACTCATCAATACAGGAAACAAAATGAAGACGAGTTCCTTTTTCGTTTCTGTGTAAAAAAATATTATGGCATCAATATTGTACGAATGGATTATTCAGTACAGGCATTCTGTGAATATAGTATATTACAGAAAACATAAACATCACTGGAGGGCATTACTTCCACTCTGATTACTGACATTTTTAATCAACACTCCTACACACAAACTACACAGGATGCCTGCTTTGCAAGTCTGACATACACACCGATCTGTTTCTGTCTGGTGTGAGTGGCAACATACAGTAGAGTGAGTGCTGCACTACAGCAAATCCATCGTGAACTTTGAAATATCTCGGTTATTATGTGTTTTTTTCCCAGTTTCACAGCAAGAATTTTGGCATCCTTTCAGTTGGTACAGTAGGTGCAACTCTCATAAACAGTGTCATTAACTTACTGTAGCTACTGTATTTTCAAATATAAGGGACATTATACAACAACAAGAGGCATTCCATGAATATATTGATATACCACACATCAGCACTGGGACGGTTTAACTATATGCATCACTCCTCGTCACAGGTGTTCTAATAATCATTAATTCCACTATCTGTCGGTCACCAGCATCAGTAAAACTAGGCCGGTATGGTCCGCAGTATACTGGAAGGATGGGAGAGCAGCTTCCTGCCAAACTGAAGCACTTGTAAACAAATTTATTCCAAATTGCCTCTGAACCCCCCCCCCAACCCCTTAATATGACCTTATTTAAAAGGATCCCACTTCCTTGATCAAATCTGATCAGGTCTGCCATTCACTGGCGGGTATAAAGTAGTTTGACAGTAGGTTTATTACATAGACACTGAAACGACGTGTTTGGAAAAGGGATGAAACAGCGGCAGTTTAAGGTATAAAAAGGCAGTACTGGGGGAGCATTAACAGACACATTTTGGAGGAGCTTTGAGACCTATGTTGGTTTTTTTTAAGCAAATCGTAAATGTGGGACCTTTAAGGACACCTTCTGTTCACTATGCTGTCTTTGTATCCCCTGTCTCCTCAGAGGGTTTTGGACCCAACCACCTGTTTATCTTTATAGCACTCCTGGTGATGTGTACAATCAGGGCTGTACTGCTTATGCAAAGCAATCTGTTAATACTGGCAGCACTCATTTAGAAGCAGCAGACTGGAAGGCATGGTCCGAATGAGCATTGATTGATGCTTATAAAAAAACAGAATAGTGAAAATCAGTCTCCAAACAAAATGCATTTTGTCACCTATATTCATGTAAGTATTCATGAAATGATTACGTGTAAAAGAGAGTATTTTACATAGCTGGCTTAAGCAGGAGATAGTTTTTTGAAAAAATTTACTTAAACGTCTTGTTACAGGAATCTCAGTTATACAGTGTGTAACCTTCAGTTATTTATAACAGGAGTGCACGATGTGAGTTTCTGCAATACGCAAGGCCATTTTAATGAGATTGAAAAAAAAAAATCTTGAGGAGTTAGAAGATACCAGACCCTCTGGCTTGTGTCTCCTGTTTGTGTGTATGTGTATGCGTGATTTTTTTTTTTAGTTTTGTATGGGTTTTTTTTGGTGTAATTTTCTACAACTGAGATTACTTGGTGTTTGCTAGCAGGAAGACCTGCGTGATTCTGCAGTAAAGGAATGAAGTTAGGATTATGGAGATAAACAATGTATAAAATTTGAATGAAACATTTTGAAGCAAATGGCATTTTGGGAGTACTTTCATAAAGCTGATAGCAAATCCTTTATTCCTTTGTGTCCTTAAGCTGTACACTGGCTCTAACACTGTGAATGAAATTTTGATGAATATATTTTGAAATACCAGCATAAGTCATCGATTTGTGTCTAGACAAGGCTGTCTCAGAGGG
>JAOTRS010000002.1:8471738-8482745 GCA_028565755.1 Dinotopterus cunningtoni
TATTGTTGTATTTTTTGGATGATGGTAAATGCTGTTGCTGCTTTCCTTTTTTTCCAGTACTGTACTGTATTTCATCATATACCCTTGTTTATATACTTATATCTACACGGCTTGGCCAAAAAAAGTCACCACATGGATTTAACTAAGCAACAAGTTAAGACTCCATTGCATAATGTCTGCAATGATTAATATGGTTCAGCTGACAACAAGTTATTTAACACTAACTGATGCAGTGACTAGCTTCTCATTTCTTAAACAACTATGTCAAAGGGCATAACGATATTGCTAAAACTACCAAAATTGGGTTAAGATCTGTTAAACACATTATTGAAACCTGGAAGGATAGTGCTGAACCATCATCTTCGAGAAAGAAATGTGGTCGGAAAAACATTTTAATTGCTAGGAAGCATAAAGAGTGGACCCTATTCCAGAGTAATGTGGAGAAGAGAAGCTGATGAAGTGATGTACCCATCATGTCTAATGCCTACCATACAAGCCTGTGGGGCAGTGTCATAATCAGGGGCTATTTCAGTTGACCAGGTTCACCAATATTATGTGCCCAATGTTGTCAGCTGACGTTTACCTGATATCCAGATTGTTTTCTTACCTTGCACGAGCAACGCGGACAATGTCAGGATTCATCGGGTTCAAATTGTGAAAGAGTGGTTCAGGGAGAATCACACATGGATTGGCCACCACAAAAGACAGTCCAATGGAATATTAGATTGTGTGATTTTTTTTTGGCCAGGCAGTGTACTCAATCAATCAATCAATCAATCTATCTATCTATCTATCTATCTATCTACTCAAGTCAAGCAAATCTAAAATTAAATATTAAATCTGGGGTAATTCACAATTCTCTGTGTTAATATGACCTATATGTGTTAAGTATGCCTTTCCCCTTAAAATATTATTTAGAATATTGGCCAGAATTGCAGTAGGGCATGGAAAGCTAACCAAACTGGTTGATCTAGTTCGTTTTACGCACAATTATTTTTCCCTTCCCGCTGACAAAGTCCTTGAAGACCTGTGTGACTTCTTCCATTGAGTGAGTCTTCTTAAAGTCAGTGCGGCACGTTCCATCTGCTTTCTGTTAATTCAATTAGAAAAAATTAACAACAACAACAAAAAACAACAACAATAATAAACTATGAGGTATTAATATTATTTATGTATGACATACTGAGAAAACCCATCGGACAGCTTTGTGGTTTAATTCAAACAAACTTCCAAAGAAAGACCAAACACAGGTTTTGATTTAGTGGTTAGCACTTTTGCTTCGCGCCTTAGTTTGAATCTGCCCACCAGTCTGTGTGTATGGAGTTTGCATGTTCTCCCTGTGGAGTTTCCGAAAGGTATGCTTTATAGTCTGATGAGCATTTCTAAATTGCACATAGTGAGTAAGTGTGTATGAGTGTGCTTGTGCCTTGCAATCAGCATAACTTTTGCAGTTTCAGTAGTAAATATGAATAGTGAAGGGTTTTCCTGAGCCACTGAACATATATAGTATATTATGTCCAGTAAATAGAGAATTATAGACTTATCCATATGTGCTGGATGAGACACAGTCTATTACTCAGCGTCAATATTTGTGGCATAACCTTTATGTTGACATTTACATGCGCATGAGATAACAATAAATAATTCATACACTGTATCCTGTTTTCACTGCTACTAAGTGCCCTCCCTCATCAAATGTTTGTTTTGTGTTAGCCTGTGCAGGTACCTTGATGCCCTCGATGCGGAAGCCCAAAGTACTGGTGGAGCTGAGAGTTTCCCTCCACTGCATGTAACGTAGCTTGGTCACGGCCTGCTGCTTGCGCTCCTCTGTAGTGGGAGCCTCGCTGTCCACCTCCAGCATTTTGTTATACAAGTCCCTGCGCATCTTGGGCTTCTCCCTGGCGCGCACCAGCTCATCCTCCAGATAGGTTCTGATGGGAAAGGAGACGACACATAGCGAAGCATGAGTCACTCTCTGACAGAGGGGCTGCGAAGAGCTTTATGACCCCTGCTGCGGAATCTGATGAACCATTTTAAAGTAGACAAAACCCTTTTATGCCTGATTTTAAAGGTGCGTTGGATTGAAATCAACTCTCTGAAGCTAGGAATTTAGTTCCTATTTTATCAGAGCATTTTCAATGATCGCACCCACCCGATTGTAAGCCTTTACTATAATTTGTCAGGCCATTTAATGTAAAGAACTACTGCATACAGTAAGGTGGAAAACACTGGCGCCAAAAAACCCGTCATTTCCTTAAGTAAGATAATAATCGTTTTTTAATACAGTAGGTATCTACTATCAGTTAAGTCTCAGAGTAAAAAAGTGCACTCTGGAGTTTTCAGGTTCTTGATTTTTTTAGTGCGATTTTCAGTTTCATTCTCATCGTGACTTCCTGTGTGAAAAGAGGAAGTCAGCAGGGGACTCCTCTGAAAAAACATGTCTGTGTATGTGTCTGAGTGTGTATGAGGACGTGTCTGTCATGTGTAAAGTGTATGAGAAGGAAGCCCTAAGGGACACCCCACGTGTGCTTGTGTAAGTGTGCAGAGACAAAGAAAGTGCTCTGAGCCGGAAATTCATGCCTCGGTCGTTAATCGTGAGCTTCGTTTTTCGTAAGGTTTAGCTCTACTCTCTCTCTGCTTCAACAGGAAACAGACCAAGAGCTGAAACAGGTGTTTAAATAGGCTAAAGCAAACCACACACACACACACACACACACAAACAAACACTTAATGACTCATTTCACACAAGTTTACATGCATCAGCTACATCAGTTACAACTACATATTAAAAAATAATGATGAATCTTTTACTTAAGCATCAACTGCTTGGAAATAACATTATGCACAGCAAATCCTTGTGGTGTATGTATTCTTTACTTACAGTAAGTACGGGTAAATTAGTAGTGCTAAAAAACTGTATCTGCCTGCATGTGTTTTGCCCTCTGACTTTTCTAAGTGGGCTTTTTGCGGGAGGTTTTTCCTAACAATTACAAATTTTATATTGTTGGTTTTTAAAAGAAAAGGTAATTTAGCTCTTATCATCTAATTTTAATGGAAATCTGGTTACAAACCCGACAACTGTATGTTTTGATTCTGTGATACCGCCACAGCCCTCTTCCACACCCCTACCTGTCGACCTGCATGTTACGGCAACCAAATCGTGCAGATCCAGCGCCCTGAAGAACAGCAGTCACGCACAGTTGCGTAAAATTCACAACAGACAGGTAATGCTACTGTGCCCTAAGCCAGCAGCCAATGACAAAGAGTATAAAAACAAGTTGCAATGAGGGAGTGTGAAGGATAGTGCATGAGAGAGAAAAAGACAGAGTCTTTTCCCTTGTCTCTGTCTGCCATCAGCTCCACTCAGCCACTCACGGTTTCTATGTACAGTATATGCCATTTTCATTGTTAGACACCAACAAAGCACTGAGACTGACTTGCTTCGCGTGACAAAAAAAAACAATGTAAATAGCCGCAGTTATTCTGCAGGAAATAAATGATTGGTAAAGCATTATTGTAGATACCACAGGTGTTACAACATAAGCCTTGGGCAGAAGAGGACAGGAAGTCAGTCTGAGTTCATTTGACAGAATAATGTTGTACCTCTAAGTTTATTTTCTTTGGTTTCACCATAAAATCTAAAACTCTGTCATTAAATTAGACCTGGAGAATTTTAGTATTGCAGGAAGACCGAATTTGAAAGTATAACTATTCATCTGTATGTTAATACAGTATTTTGCCTCACATCTTCCGATTAGTTTACAATTTACATTATTTATTAAATGGTTTAGTGATTATGGTTTAGTGAAGGCACAGGAACAAAGCTGGAGTAGCTGGAATTCTAATTAAAATTCAGAGTGAATATTAGTATATGTTTTGTCTGCATTATAGCTCAACTAGCCTCATAAAGTTAAGCCTACCTTACAGTAGTCATGTATTAACCTTAAATATGTGGATATTAGATTCAATGTTTATATTTTCTATAGTATATCTTCCATAGTTTACATATTTCTATCTGAACATGGATGTAATTCTGATTTAATACCTGTAGCCTAAGCCAGCTGGTCTGCATCAAGCAAAGAACACAATTAAGGATGTTTAAAAATATTACGAACTGGATTATGAACTGACCAATTCATTATTAATAATTCACATTATTAAAACCTGGACGGATAGTAATGAACCATCAACTTCATGGAAGAAACTTGATCCGAAAAAAACACGAGCAGTGATCATTTAAACACTCAGTGAAGCACTAATAACGAAATAAAGTGGAATCTCGGTTCACGAACTTAATTCGTTCCCAAGTTCTGGTCATTGACCCATTTGGTCGTAGACCTATTCAGTTTTTTCCATAGAAATACGTGTACAGTAAATGGAATTAATCTGTTCTCCATACTAGGAACCATATTTAACTACTGTATGAAAAAGCCTTAAATAACACAGTACTAATTATAAATGTAAATTGTATGGGAGGAGGCGAAAACTTCATTGTTACATGTATTGTTCGTGCACCTTTCTTAGGGAGACTCTGTGATGTAAAGGAATGGAGGAGAGGAAGATGTGTGGGGAGGAAGAGGTTAGTGTTTAAAAGGAGAATCCCCTTCCATAATAACACTGGGTATTTCTCCTTTAGTGGTTCGTATGCTCACTTTTGCACATCCAATTGCTTGGATGTCCATTTCCCAAAAAAATTATTTTATCATGTCGCGATCTGTGACCGCGGACTAAGCAAAACTAATGCAGCATATCACACTCGTGCCTTTGTTCAGCTGATAGCGGCAGCTTGGGATAGTGGTTTCTGGGTCGTATTCCGATGAGGAGTTCCTGAACAGAGACAAATGTTAGGGGTTTTTTTTTTTTGGTCGTAAACTGATTTGGTCGTAGTCTGGGACGTTTGTTAACCGAGGTTTCGCTGTAGTGAAAATAAGTGCATTTTTACATGCACAACGCTACAAGAATTTACAGAACTTGGATTAAACAGCTGTGTGGCTATAAAAAAAAACTCACTTGTTAGTGGAACTAATCAAAAAAGAAGGGTTTACAGTAGTTGGTTAGGGAGCATAAACTGAACCTTGCATGTCTAAAAAAAAAAAGAACATGTGGTCTAATGAGTCCAGACAGACCCTATTCCAGAGAGATGAGTGTGTCAGGGTAAGACCAGGGACATGCATGATACAAAGCATAGTGGCCACTGTACGAGCCTCTGGAGAAAGTGTTATGATTTGGAGTTGCTTCAGTTGGTCAAGTCTATTCTCAGCAACGTTATGTGACAATAAAACAAAATCAGCTGACTACCTGAAGGTGCTGAATGACCAAGGTATTACATCTAAAGTTTTTCTTTTCTAATGGCAATCTTTTCTAAAGATTTTCACACATGAACGTGCCACCACATTGGGTGCTGTGATCAAAGCCAAAGGTGGTTGAATGAAAGGTAAGAGAGCATGGCTTTGTTTTAGGCCAGGCAGTGTATACACCTTACCACTATAACCACTGAAACATCCCACAGAAACAACACACAGAAGAACAATGGAAGTACTGTTAGTATGGTCTGTGAATTCTGACCCTGACAGTTAATTTCAGGTACATCACTCCAGTCGAAAACCTAATCTTTATACGTTATTTGTTTGTAACATATAAACAAACTAATTGTTTAATTTAAACTTTGCCGAATTTCTTTTTTAAATAACTAACTGAAATTCAGTTACATCCCTAATGCCAACACCGCTCCTGAATTTAACAACAAGCACCTTTTAACTGTCTAACGCCTTTAATTAGTACGCCAACTTCATTCTAAAAGGAGCATTCAAGTCAAACCGGGAAACACTGGACATGATCAGACGGACCACCTCCCAAAAAAAATCTAAACTCAAAAATATGGCATCATTATTGGGTATTTTGGTGTCCACATGGTGTTAACATGAACAGTGTCAGGTTCTACGAGATGTGCATAACACTCCCTCAAAAAAAGACCTGGTTTGATCTCCAAGGCTTTTTTTTTCCCAAGAGATTTCATACTTTCAACAGCACCACTTGCATATTACAGGAACCCGACTGGGAGTTACTGCCACAACGCTTTACAGTCCTGACCTCACTCTAAGCTATTTCCACATGCTTGGGCCATTAAAGAAGTTCCTGGTAGGTCACTGTTTCAGACGTGCAGCAGGCGGTCCGATCATGGCCTTCATAACTGTGGTGCTGGGGAGTTTGGAGGTTAGGTTGGCATCCATGTGCTCTTTGCCTGTCGGCCCCGGTGGACAGTATGGTGGGCCATGGTGCACTGGGCGTTCTAGTGCCTTTCTCTCAATAAGTTTTAAGGAGAATTTGTGCTACCCTGCTCTCATGGGTGAGCCTTGGGTGTCCTGTCGCCAGTCTGCTGGTGTATAGGTGATCATCAATGTTACTTTCTGAATGTTCTGTGATGTTAATGTTATTTCTGAGTCTACAACTCCCTGTATACTTAAGCAGTGGCCAGTTAGCTCTAGCATTTGGCAGGCAAAATGCAGTCACGATGCACTGACACTTAAACATTTGCATCACTCCTTCATCTAGCTCTTTTTTTATATGACACTTTCTGACCACATGGATATCTAGTCTGTTGTTTACTGCATAACAAGCCATCTGCTAGCGTTAAAGAACCAATAAACACAGTTATTTATCTATATCCAACACTTCCTTTGACATTACAGCTCATTAAAAAGGTTTGTAGTCTATAAATCTACATTTCAGAGCAAGTGCTTGCTGTTTAATTACTCACCTCACTCCCATCTTGCAGTCCATGACATTTGGCCCACTGTAGTTGGTCAGCAGGTCACTCATCTGCAGGAAGAGCTCTCCATCTCTCTCAACAGTTCCTCTGTAGGTTGGTACAAATCGTTCCATCACATCTCCTCTTATGTGCTCGAAACATAGCTTTTCGTTCTCAGAATACTTCTTAAGGATGGTGCCGTGTTCTCCTGCTTTGAAGCTGCCTGTATCAATAAAAACACTAGGGCAATGGAATCCACTGTTTATACTTTAGTATTGATTTTGGAATGAACTGTTCCTACCTTTGTGACCGGCTAACTGAACCCAAGACAGCCGCTTTCTCTGCGAGGCTACAACTTGCCAATGCACAACAGTCTTCAACGTCCACCAGGGTTTTGCCTGCTGTGACACATTAAACATCAACCTTTTGGTTAATTATATAGACTGCAAGGGTTTGAATGCTGAAAAAATGTTTCGGTTATTCATCTCATATGGAAAGCCAAACAGGAAATATGTTGTAATGTCAAAACTGTCATTTAAGTTGTACAACTCAAATCAGGACTTTTGACATGAGGGTAAAGCATCAATAGGAAAATACCACAGCTATAAACAACAACAATGCTATAATGACATTTGATCACATAAGGAATAAAACATACAATAATAATCAGTGGTGTAAGAGACAATGCGATCTATGAAACAAAAGATGGGCTTCGTTGCCTAGAAGGGGGGGTGGGACGGGCACATGATAATTCTCTCTTCTCTCTCGGTCACAGTGACACTAGCCAATCACAGGTGGCTGTAAACTCATGTCTGTGAAATAGAGCTTATCTTTGGGTGTGTGACGCTGCTTTGTGACACAGCATGAGCAGACATGAAAAGTTGCTTTTGGCAGGCTTCATGTGTCAAGGAGGAAGCACATGTTAACTTTCAACCGCCCCAGTTGGTCGATGTCAGCTGAGAATAGAGCAGGCTGGAAATTTTCAAGTTCCCAATTTGAGGATGGAGGAAAAAAATAGGTGGCTTATTTTCCCGATAACAGCACCAAGTTGCCAACCTTTACACTTTTTACATATTAAAAAACTTTTTTTTTTAAATGTAAGTTACTTTTACTGATGTGGAACTTCCATGAAGCAAGTATTTGCTTATCATTTACACTGAAGAAGCTATAAACAGCCATTCCATCATCAGTCTTTTTTTTTTTTTTTACTTTTATGAAGAGTGTTCAAGTCAAACTGGGACTTTAGATCACACAGAATAACAGATCAGTTAAGAGTTAAAACTACCTTTATTTATCTATACAGTATAATCTTCTGTTACGCTAATGCACTTATCCCAGTGTTTCACTAGTGCTTCTATATTATTAAGTTAGAAAGTTTTCTCAGTGCGCCGAAGCCATGATCGTCCTGCCGGCTTCACATCTGAAACGCTGGGCTCACAGAAACATCTTTAATGGCCCAAACATGTGGAAATGTCTTGTATTAAGGTCAGAACTGTGTGAGGGATTTGGCAATAGCTGCTAGCCGAGTTGCTGTAATGGTGTTGGTGAATCATTGTGTGTAAAGTTCCCACGGACAGATGCATCTTTTCTGCAAGTTAGTGACAAGTGATCTTTTGATTTTCAAGAATCAGGAGTTTCACTCGCTGAAAACTAATTTACAGGAATGATTGCAGTGGTCTCTGTGTCTGTAAATGTCAATGGTTTTTTCCGCCTTCATCCATGAAAAGTTCATCAAGTCCCGGTTTGACTTAAATATCATACCCTTTCTTTTTTACTTTTATCCTCTTTTATGTATTTTCTCATTTTAACTTTTTTTAAGTGACAGAAACTTTCAAACTTTTATAAGTTCTGACATTGGAAAGGTTTGTCAAATCAACAATTACACAATTTCCACTTTGATTTAAATTTGGTCGACCTGTAATTGCTTGACATACCAACACATTAATTATCATTAATGACTAATGGTAACCATAATGGTAAATGTGAATGTGAAAATAAAGATGATGGGAGGGAAAGTGGATTGTAAGCAGGCTGACTCATCTGGTGTTCATTAAAGGAATCGTGGAGACCCAACTCTACAATTAAGTTATTAGTAAGCATGTAAGTGAACCTGTCTAGTGAGGATACTTACTGTAAGATAACGACTGAGTTATCCAGGTTAACACTACATGCAAAACAAACCTTATCGGTTAGTACATTCTGAATAGGTTAAATTCCTTAACGGCAATTAATCAATTAATAATTAATCATTAATATTTCTAGTGAGAAATGAGAGTCTTTAAATACTGTGTGCTTGAGTTCAGGTGTGTGATAAGTATTCAGGTGAGTTGGAGCATGTGTGTTAGGCGCAAACTCAAAATATATATATATATATATATACAAGTCATTTTTGTAAATAAATTATTCAGGGCCTTTTTTTAAGTTCTAGCATTAGCATTATGTTAAAGCAAGTAAAGGTAACATTGCATTGGTAGAGAGCTTGAGCAGCAGGATCAGGAGGTAATTTGGTTTAGGATTAATCTGCAAATGTTTGCAGTCTAATCTACAAGCATTTAAGCTGCATAAAGCCAACGAATGTAAATATTAGGAGGATTTCGTGGACGGTCATCCTGTAGCAATATTTCATGGAGGCCTCCGAGACTGTCATTTGTAAAAATGTGCCATGTGTCGCACTAACAGTGCTTTATGAAGATGACTCGACTTCTCGAGCCACAGAATCACTTGGTCCCTCGCCTGAACACGCAGTTGTTTGTTTTTCTGCTTATTACTGATTCCAACAGAGAACGATTTTTTCCCCCAGTAAACACAGCCAGCATGACAGTTGGCATGGAAATCGTTTCATTTGCGATTTCACAGCCTGGTCACCATACAATTCAGAGAGCCATTAATAATTAGACAATTTAACATATTATTAAATAAAATTGTCTCATTAAGTGAGTGGTCGCAAATCTCATCCAGCTGCCAGAAGTGTGTGACCCATAGATACCACCAAAGACTGTCAAACTTTATCAGGCCTATTACACAGCCTTCTTTTAGCTTTTTAAGCACAGCAGCCATTTCTAAAGATGTAAATAGCAAATACTTACTGTAAATAAAAGCAAACATCCCGCAATGAAACTCTGCAAGAATGATTCCATTTTAAAGCTAACGTGCAGCCGCGCTGAGCTCAAAACATCCAAACATTTACAAACCGCTATGGGGTATTTATTTAAACTGCTTGTGTTTCTTATCACGTGACTGGAAACTGCTTTCAACTCAGTAGGAAAGGGGCTACTCTGTGAAAACTGCAACAAATTTTGACACGAGGGTAAAATTCCAGAAAAAGGAATTTTGAAGAACACACCCACGCTTTCGCTGACATTTCCATCAGAAGTGATGCCAAATGAGTCAAAAGATAATATCTTCAGTCAACCATGAGTTATGAGGATTCACATTTACTAGGTTGGGTGTGTAACAAAGACACAGAAAGAACAATGATTTTATCACTTTAAGAATTAGGAAAGTGTGTGACGAGTCAAATAACTTCAATGACATATGTAAACAATAAAACACAAACAGAAGTTTGAAAATAATCTTCAAGATCTGTTAACTTGAATATTTCAATATACAATATATAACTTTTATAACACTGAAGCTGAGATTTTCTCAGGTACAAAGTGCATCACTAGGAGGTTAAAAAACAGCAGAGCTGAACAACAAGCCGGGTGTGTGTGTGTGTGGGGGGGGGGGGGCTTATATAAATCTGGTTGGTTAGTTTTAGCCATGGCCAATACAAGAATTGAAAAGCAAGAAAGTTTTTTTTTCACACATGTTTTGTATACACACTGGTAGAGACTCATCTGGATGTCTAAAAATGACTAAAAAATTAATTTCACATAGTAGATTTATACATATCTAAAAAAATCTCATTGCGATCATTGTGGCACGTACTGTGATAAAAATGTGTACTGCATTAGTTCATTGTTAAATGTACCAGTTTGTCTTCATATTGGCTAACAGCAAATAACTGGAAAATTGACCCCATTAACAGTTGTTTATAAACTAAAAATTATTATTTTAATTAAAACCGTTAAAACCAAAGCATAGGTCAATGGGAAAAAAGTGTTTACATGGAATCCTTGCCGGTATGTGTTAACAGGGAGGCTTTAGACTTTTTTGGATAAAAGGGTTTTTGGATAAATCAGGTAGAATGAAAGTTATCATTACTTTTATAACGTGTAAATTTACCACTCTGGGAATATAGGAATGACCAAAAATGT
>JAOTRS010000002.1:8530111-8543976 GCA_028565755.1 Dinotopterus cunningtoni
CAAGCAGCATTAATCACTGTTTCCTGTACTTCAATTTGTGTATGGAACAAAGTCCAAAAGGAATCAAAATAATCAAATCCTATAATTGCAATTTTTTTTAGCTGGATAGGATTTCTGGACATATATCTGTTAAGCATTGTTGCTGAAGGAGGTCTGTGTTAATTACAGAATAAGCGATTTCTGTATCCCAGAGATGTTCTCCATGCCTGCGTGGTTGTCACAGTCATGCATTCTGCGCATATCTGATTTTATTACAAACAGTTTGGTTTGTTCCTCATTATAGCGGTTATTGTTGTGTCCTTAGCTGTACAGGTTGTGTTTAATCATTAAAAGGTCATATGACTGTAACATGTATGCAGGCTGTACCTGTGATAGGAATTGGAATAACACCTCCCCTAGAAGTATTACTTCTTTGACACAGCTTTTTAAATGTCATCTTTATTGTATTTTTCCGCGTTCTAAACTTTGGCCAGTGTTTGGATTTAGTTTGGATTTGGTTTGAGTTGATAGAAGAGAAAGAACGCTTTCTGGAGTTCCATTCCATTATAGTCCAAAACCTATTTGCCCCACAGGAAATAATGGAAACTTTACCAAGATGTCAATTCGGCAGCGGTGCGATGGATCATAAAACTCACTGTTCGGATCATATCATGGTTTTGGGTCACAGATCAGATCATTTTTCTAACCAACAGCAACAACAAAAAAATGAAGAGAGACAAATATAATTTTGCAATTCTTTTTATTACTGGTGGAAATTAAAGAACATATAAAGAAAGGAGCTCTTGCCCATGGGCTTGAATAAAAACAACATTCAAAATGTCTAATTTTTAAATAAAATTTTCAAATGAAATAAAATATTCAGTATTCAGTTGGAAAATGGGAAATTGAAGTGCAATATAAGGCATGACAATTTTTTTCTTTTTTTTTCTTTTTTAACTTGATGTTGTGGAAACAGGCTAATTTTTATTAAGTATTGTTCCAAAGAAGAAAAGAAGTCAGTACCTTAATAATATACAGTAGTAGTAATAATAATAATAATAATAATAATAATAATAACAATAAAAGGGATACTTTTTATTTTCTTGGTAATAAAAGATTGGGCTAATTTTAACGAAACAAAGTATGTTCATGTATAATTGGGCCACAATTTGAGTTCTAGTGCAGATGTTATTATGTGGCCTGGTTTTATTTTTATTTGAGTTTAAGTGAATGAAATTACAGTACTGTGCAAGAGACACATGCAAAATGTAGAGCAAAGATGTCTTTAAAAAATGTTTCTACACTCAAAAGTCAATAATCTGTGTGACCCTTTGCTTAAAATATACAGTATTCTTGGGTACAATTTGTTTTACTGAACATCTTGCAGAACCAGCCACAGTCCTCATGAGGACCCGTGTATGAAAAGTGCTCTTTTACATATGTTTTTTTTCTGCCCTACAGATATTTGTAATTACGATTTAAATTTTTCGCCGGAATACTACAGTTTGGAAATCAGAAATGTTTTTTTTATTGACTTAATAATGAAGTTGTAAAAAAATTAACATGTATAAGAAAGTGGTTTTGAAAAAACAAAAAACATCTGCGGTAAAACTTTATTTTGCACAACGATAGTTACAGTTTGCAATAAATCTGCGCGTCGAACTGCGGGGAGCGATCCTTCTGCATCGCGGCTCCACTCCGACTCGTTGCACCAACGCAGTTTAGACCGGACATAATTCTAGTGGGACTAAAATCCCAGAAATACACTGGCAATAATTGCTTTTCTCCACATTCCCATGTAAAACTACTCCAGTGCAGGGTGAGGAAATAAAAGAGCAGCGTTTTGAAAAAGTCAGCAGCGTGATAGCCGTTCCGTCATACACTGTACACTGTGAAAAAAAAACACAACAACCCTAATTTGAACAAATAGTCTACTGACCACTGTATGTACAGTATGTAGGTTTAACTGTATCGAAAATACTTACAGCTGCACAATTTCCACCAGCACAGCGGCAGAACACTAATGCAGTTTCTAGACAGAAGCACTTCATGGAGAAAGCCTACACACCAGAAACCGTTGCGGCGATATAAGAGCAGCTCAGTTTATTTTAGCGAGAAGAGAAAATGTAGTTTTATATGGCCTTTGCAATGAAAAGATCATTTCTTACACCTTAGGACAGTTTAAATCCTTTCTACTATTCTCTGCTTTAATGAATGAGTAAATCAGTTAATGAACACTGTATTGCAGCCGGAGGTCCTTAGTAAATAAATTACTTTTCACATTTTTTAATATCCTTTTTTTTTTAAAAAAAGAAAGAATCTTATCTATGATAGGTTCAACAGACAGCCAAAATGTTTGGCAATTAATTGCTTATGCAGAACTCCTTTCGCTCACCGCGAATTATAAACTGTGTAGCTGATATATGTGTATATCATGACTAATGCGATCCCTGTTTTGTAGGCATGCAAGTCCATTTGTGATAATACAGAGACTTAACAGCTGAGTGAGCATGCAGTGAGCTGCACATTTTCTCCCATGCTTGGCCAGTCGCCTCCCTGAGAGGCCAGAATAAGCAAGCAGGGTCTATTAAGTTAGGAAAAGGATTGATCCACAGCGCATTTTCTGTTACCTTTTATTTGGGCGCTGTGACCTCATAAGGAAGTGCGATTATAGAGCAAAGTAGCACATCATTGCTTCTAGACCGTCTAATGGCTGTTTGAAAGGAGCAACATTACTCTCGGATTCCATAGCTGTCATATCTCCGCGATGCTCAATCAGCGAGCGAGCGAGCTAGACCGCTAACGCCGTATTGCAAGGATGCTTGTCAAAATGCCAGAAGAGGTTAGGTACTTAAGATAATATGGTTTCCCGTGAAGTGTTAATGGGTCATTGCTAATTGTACAGCCGCATATTTAAAGGTCTGTTAGCTATTTAATGAGCTATTAAAAGTATGATCGCCGATTACAGCATTAAACCCGTCCATAAGTGTTATGTACTTACGTAGCTATTTATTTTTTCCCTTGCACACCTGTTGGTTAAAAGAATGCCCCATAGTTATAACTATGATCAGAGTGGCTATGATAATCTCGTCCAGTCTCCTAGAAACTAGCATCCAGGATTTAAAAAAAAAAAAAAAAAGATAGTGTAGCTTTTTATACCAGCAGTCTGTTAAGTACGAAATACAACAACACATGAATGCATTATACTTTCATGTAGGCCAGCAATTAAATCATTGCTACATTTCAAAGCATTTTTTCAAATATGTTTTTTGTTTCTTGATTTGAGATGACCGAATTACTAGTTTTTTTCAATCAATTTTTAATTTTTTTTTTCAATCAAATGAATTTTTCCAACGTTTCTTAACCAGAATGTTGTGTCTATGTTTCTAATTTTTGTAATGATGTTCTTTCACACTAACCTCAAGCTTCCACTTGTTCCTACAGAGGACTTCCCCTATCCACTGGACAAGCACAGCCCGTCTATTTCCATGCCCCCCACCTTGCCCTTGTCCGTCTGCCCCATCCCCAGTGTGCCTGCTGCCACCCAGCCTATGCCCCACCTGCAGACTCCTCTGCCGGACACTGGGCGTCCTCAGGTCCAGTTACAGTTAGGCCGAGAGTGTCCCCAGAGTGCCAAGCCACCCAGCAGCTCGCGCTCTGCGATACGGGACACAGCTGTCTGTCCCCATGTGAAGGATGGCCAGCTGGGAGCGAGCCATGGCAGTCCAGGCACCAAACAGCCCAAGATCAGTCGGCGGCGGGCCACCAACGGCTGGCTGCCTGTGGGCACAGCAGCTGAAAAGGAGGTATTCATAGTGGTGCGTACTCAAGTTATATTGTCTTCTGAATAGATAATGGCTTGTGGAGGATTTGAGAATAGGCCTGTCTTGCTTTGCATTACTAAGACTGTGGAGGCGTGTGTGTGTGTGTGTGTGTGTGTGTGTGTGTGTGTGTGAATGACATGATCCTAGTTTTAGTATCTTCCTTCATTACTATCTAATGTAATGAACACAAAGGGTATAACCTAATTAGCATAAACTTTAAACACTTGAATGTGTTTTAATCTAAAAATAGGACCAAAGGCTGAAATTACTTGTATGAACAAAAAGGTCTGAATGATTTTTTATTTTTGGAGGGGAAAAACCCAATGATGGTGCATTGAATTGTCACCCAAGGGCCAATACTGATCGATTCAGAGGAGAACCCACAGTGAATCATCCTCAGTCGTTATTCTTATGCTGACGATAGACTTGCATTAGCTCTTCACTCTAATCACCCTCTATTTCGCTGGAACTCTCTCTCACACACACATACAGTACACACACATACACACACACATGCACACCAGTTATTGCTCCAGAAAAAAAGGCTTAATATGTGAAAAATATGGGGTGTGGATGTCTGGGTTAATTATTCTGTATCCTAGAGATAGATATATATACAGTACATGTCTGGTTTTCACTATACAACGTCTATGCAGTTTGCACACATCTCGTTTTTATATATAGATAGTTTGTTTTGTTTGCTTTTATAGCCTCTTCATTTGCTGCGCTAGGCCGTGCAGGTTGTGTTTGATTACTAGTCATGTAAAATCTAATGACCGTAATATATAGTAATTTAATGAAAAACCCTGTACACATCGCCTTTTTGATTCTGCTTTTTAAATGTCAATTGTATTTTATTGTTCTGCATTTTAAACATGGTTCATGTTGGAATTCAATTTGGTTTCTGTGGGTGACTATAAAAGAGAATGACTGATTCCTGGAGTTCCATTATAGTGCAAAACGTCTATATGTTTTATACATGTACGACAGATTCAGTTGTGACTAAACTCCCAGAGTTACAGTGGTAATAATTACATTACTCTACATAACCATATAAAACTACTTCAATCAAAAAAAAGGGAACCTTTAGAAATATGTTTTAAGGGCAAATCAGCTGGAAAAGAGTGAGGGTGAGGAAATAAGAGAGCAGTGTTTTTGAAAAAGTCAGCAGTTTAATAACCATCCAATTATACACCGTACACCAACCATGAAACTGCAACAACCCTAATTTAAACAAATAATACACTGAGCACTATGGTATGTAGGTTAAACTGTTCTTCGTCCAGTGGAAATGTTTTGAGAATACTTGCAGCTGCACAATTTCCACCAGAACAACAATGGCAGAACACTAATTTTAAAAAGAAAAGAAAAGATGCTTTATACTCTACGTGACAAACATTAAAAGAGTCATAAAATTTTTTTTTCATATTAATAAAGTCATTTTAACATGTTAAAAAATAGCTCTGATGTCTCCTGCCTGTTTTTTGACGTTGCTACTTCAGTAAGCGTTTAAGTGATATCTGGTCATGGTGGTTCATGATTTTTCTTTCACATCTTTTTGTTTGAAGTTGACAGTTTATCATCATCCTAAGAATGTGTTGGCTGGTTCTTAAATCACTGAGAATGTATAGTTTATATACTGTGTAACGCGTTACTGTAATCTAATTACTTTTCCTAATAATGCAGTAATGTAACGCATTACATTTTACATGCACGTACATTACAGTTACCACTGTCAATAACAGTACGTTACTAGCGGTACAAATGTAGTGTTTAAAAATAAAACAAAATGCATTAAAAAAATCACTGATTTTTAAATGTCAGTTAACGAGTATGCACTTTAATCAATCGTCGGAGAGCTTCGTAGTTTTACATTTGATGTAACGGGTTCGCTCTTTTTTGCACGGGTGGCAACACAGACACATGGACACAAGGCAAGGTCTTACGGGAAAGGAAGCAATTTTTTTTAGAAAAAAAAAATTAAACTATTAAATTAAACTATTAATTAACAACCACTGATTAGAGTCGATGATCAGTTAAATTTTTTTGTGATCGCTTATAAAAAGTGGGATTTGATTTTTAATAGTTGGAAAAAACATGCCGTGTTGCATGAGTGTTTTTTTTGTTTGTTTGTTTTTTCTGCGCACCCAAGCAACTGCCGTGTAGCGGAAACATGAAGTCAGAGGAACTACTCATGCTTGTGTAAAACGATGAACGATATATCTCAAGATAATTTGTTGTACAACATTCATGGAAAAAAGGCCCCTCCTGGATGTCGGTGTTCTTTGGTTTGAGCAAAAATGATACAAGTTAACCATTAACAAAGGAAAAGCTAAACATTAAGAGCATGAGAAGGAAAATCTTTCTCAACGAGTATGTGGACTAAATATTAGTAAATACTATTTGACCAAAGTCCTTCTGCTTTGACAGCTGTGTCATGTTTGTAACGTTAATATATTCGATAATATAAGCATACGTGGGAAAAAAAATCCTCGTTAATGTATGTAATGTACTCTGGGAGTAATAATAATGAATGGTGGTGGGATTGATTTTAAGATGCATAACGAGTGCCTGAGGCAAGTACTGTGTGGTAAAAATGACCATCAGTTCATTTAACTGATGATCGATTATGGAAGGGGTTATCGACTCCACTAGTATACACTGATTGATTCGCGCCTGATCAGTCAAGAAAAATACGCAAGCATTACGATTGACAATCCATGTCACTTTCACAAGGCCTAACTTGTGATGGCTAGAAAACTGGGTCAAACATCTCCAAAGAAAAAGCCTTTGGGGTTTTTTTTTTTTTTTTTTTTTTTTTACAGGAATGTAGTGGTTAGTACCTATAAAAAGTCTGGCTCATTGATGCACTTGGGGAGCAAAGGCCAGCCAGTCAGGTCTAATCCCACTGAAGAGATATTGAAGCACAGACTGCTGAAAAAGTTAATCCTTGCTATAATAGAATGGTGTCAAACACACAGTCCATCACACCTTCCTCTTAAGGCGCTGTGTAGCCACAGACCAGTCAGAGTGCCCATGCTTACCCCTGTCCACTGCCGAAAACTCCTAAAATACACACGAGCATCAGAATTGGACCATGACGAAATATAATTAGGCGACCTGGTTCATTCAAGTAACTGGATTTAGTAAAAAAAAAAAATCGGTTTGTTCTAACCGAAAATAATCTGAAAGCAAAGAACATTTTATTTTTCTAATTGAAACAATTGAATTTTCTAATTTTTTTTTATTCTGGTCATTGACTACCTACAGTATCCAGTACTATGCGACATAGAAAACAGATTTGTGTCATACACTTCCAGCTGATTGCATGACGTTTTTTGAAGCACAGTAGTCTGGCAGTGTTTGTGTCTAAGTGTTTATTATTTATCACTAATGATGACCTGCAGGGTGAGGAGTCGCCAGCACTACGCAGGTGCTATGAAGGAGTGCAGAGAGATGGAGAAGTGATCAGGGTGCGAGACACTGTGCTGCTGCGTTCTGGCCCACGGAAGAAGTCTCTCCCCTATGTGGCTAAAGTGTCTGCCTTCTGGGAGGACCCTGAGTCAGGTAAACCAAGAATTCATCATTTCCTCATTCAAGAATTATTTGTTTAAAACCGTCCTGCTTTCACATGTAATATTCTTAACACAGGGGCTGCATATCGTATTTCGTCTTATTCTGTCAATTTCCTGCCCTTTTCAAGCCAGAGTATTTGTAGGAAATAATTGCTCAGGCTGATTTTAAAAACCAAGAATTTGTTCAATCAAAGCAGCGTGGTAAAAGGCTTAGAGAATTGCAGTTCTTTGTTCAGTCCTATAGTCCAACTTTGCTCATTTATTTGCCAAGTAAGCCTGGGAAGTCGTAGTTCAACAGTTAAGGCTCTGGTTTACTGATCAGATGGTCACGGGTTCAAGCCCGAGCACCACCAAGCTGCCACCGTCTCTGCTCCAGGGGTCCTGTATCATATCTGACCATGCACTCTGACCACAGCTTTCTAACAAGATGGAATGTAAAGAAAGGAAGTGACAAAATACAGGATGGTGCTTCTTTTAAAAGGCCCATACTGGCTGTTGAACCATGTTTACAAATCAAGACCCTACAATTTTGTTTCCTCATATTCTAGTTTCCTTCAGAACTAGCGGTTTGCGACTCGCAAACTTGCAAGGCGACATCATTCGCGGAAATATGAATATCATACTTCAGAGACTGAAAAGAGAGAATCACTCAGGCTTATTATATTGTGGATAAGTCTTGATAATGTACTCTTCTGAGGTTGAAGATCACTCTAACTCACCATAAAGCACAGGGTTGCAGCGGAACAACATTCAGGCTGTAAAATCTGCCAGCGATAAAAGGATGAACTCCGTTTGGTGCAAACGTCTGCAAGTGACACGTCTCTTCATGCTGTGCAGGTGAAAGCAATAGAGCTTGGAGTGGCATTTATTGAAGCCTCCAATGAGGAAACTTGTCTTTTTATAGAGTGGTGCTCCTCAAAGCACATAAACATTAAGTGACCTGTCAGCTGTCACTCACTACAACAGAGCACTTAATTGGCATGAGGAGTCTAGAGATACAGAGAGGTTTACAGTAGACCTGGGACGATACACCAAAGCCACGTATTTAATGGCAGGTTTATTGATATGGAATAGCTGGATGGAGGGCGCACGGTGCCTTGCACCTCCAGGTTTGAGGGTCTGATTCCCATCTCAGGTCTGTGTGCATGGAGTGTTTCCTTATTCCGGTTTTCCGTCCACAGTCCAAAGACTTGGATTAGGTTGACTACTTACTCACTCACTTACTCACTCACTCACTCACTCACTCATCTTCTATACCCTGCGATAGATTGGCACCCTGACCCTGTGTGCCCTGCGATGGATTGGCACCCTGTCCAGTGTGTACTCCGCCTCATGCCCTAAGTCTCCTGGGATAGGCTCCAGGCCCCCGCGACCCTGTACAGAATAAGCGGTATAGAAGATGAAGATCGTTGTTTTGTCAAGCATGTGCACATCAGGATAAATATTGTGATTTTCTTTTGTGTGTTTACTTATCCCTCTGAAATTAGTTTCTGGTTATTCTACTGCCAGAACAAAACAGAACTTGCTTTTGAATTATTTGAGACACAAGTAGCGTAAAGTCAACCCTGATAGAACCCGAAGTGCACATATGAATGGAGATTAACTTCCTTTCGGTTGTGCTACAGATCTGTTGGAAATTATAGATAGTTTGAACATAAACATGTAGGGCATTAGTTTCAGGATTCCTGTTTTTTTCAAATATATTCTGGTATTTTTTTCTGCCAAAGTTCACGTACACCAAATGAAACGTGTCTGAGAGCCAGGTTTGTCTACAAGTCATTTTTGATAAGCGTATCTTCATGGACTATTAAGTAAGCATACTTTGAGACAATAAGGCTTCCACTTGCAAATCGCCCTCTATGCTACTATCTCTAGCGCTGCTTAGCGTGTCAGAAGAGGTAGAGCTCATAATCAATATAAAATGGAACTATCACAATATAGGTGAGCAGCAAATCCGTCTCTGCCAGTATTTTATATCACAGTATGTGAGACAGCAATATCCTGTCTTCTTCCTGGTTGATGTGTTTATTGATGTACTGTAGCATCAATGTCCTTTCCTTTCCAGTTCCATCTTTTCAACACCGTTTCTTTATAAGATCTCCAATACAGACCCCCATTTGGTCACTTTGTCTGGTTAGAGATCTCCCACATCAATGGTTTGACTGGTAAATGTGCTCCCATCACCACAAAAAAATCTGTCTCCTGTGCACTGCCACTGCTGCCACGTATAGTTTTAGAATAGACCCAGCAAAAGACTCTTCTAATCAAGTCTATAATCATAGTCTCTCAATGTGGTTTACAGTGTCAATTGTGTGCTAATGCATTCTGGCACAAAGCCTATGTCTCTGCCCTGTCTATTAGCCGCAGTGCACCCTGCCTTTCTGTTTAATTGTATCATCCCGGTAGGTGTGCAGCTCTCTGAGACAAGAGATGCCCTGCCTACATCTGATGAATTCCAGATATGGGTCACGCTAGCTTGCACTATAAAAAAACAATGCCGTATTTTGTTGATCAGTTCTGGTGGATAATGTCTAGAATGCCACTTTTAGCACATGTAATCTTTTCAGGATTTCCTAGAATTTATTTCCAGTACTAGGTATACAGCTTTTCCTTCCCAGGGCTTTTCAACCAGCTGATGTCTAGCCTTGTTTTCCATCTTCTCTGTGCTTTAAAGGTTTTCCATATGCCCCCACCCCCAGCTTTGCTGGGAGGCATCTGTTAATATTTTTCTCTTTGCAAGGTTGAACATCAAAGGGAATACCTCAATGGAGATTCCGTGCTCAGGGCAATACCTCGGGGCCTGGACACTTTCTCTTGTCACCAATACTGCGATACGGTTCAGAGTTGCCAACATGGAATTAGTCTGTGGTTCAGTATTCCCGGTTTGCCCCAAGGCTTGCTGCTGTCGCGATCTCTACCAGACTTTCACACTACTAACGGGCGATCACTGATAATTTCCCGAATCCCATTAAGAAGGAAGAAAATGGTCTTCCTTTAAAAAGAAAAAATAATGTAGCCAGCAAGTCAGGCTTCATGTCTGGGAAATGTAAAGTTTGTATGTGTCAAATAGCTTTTGAAAATAACTTTCATTCCAGAGCATTCACACAAAGATCAGGAGCTCTTTCTGATTTGTTGCTTGTTCTCTGGATTATCTGCGCAGCTGCTAGTTTTCCATATAGGGGGCATACTCGGAGAAACTGACATTGCAGGGGCTCAAGGGCAAATCTCACATTTCATGAACAGCCTGGTTGCCAAGACTTAACCAGAGGAAAGGACCCTGAACTGATGGGTCACTCTGCTTAAGTGGAATCAGAGGAATTGTCTCTGCCAACACATTGTTGGTCAGTATATCTTGGATTTGACCTATGTCTGGGGTCGGTTTTCAAAATCTTTATTCCAGTACAGTAAGAGGAGTCTTTTTTTTTTTCTTGGGGATTTAGCCCAATTTCAACATTAAATCATGTACCTTACAGCACGGTGAAAATGTATTTTTGCTGTATCCCATATAAGAATCCACGATCAGAGTGCAGGATACTGCCCCTGGAGCAGTTAGGGTTGCATCAGTGGCGACACCTTTGCGATGCTGGGGCCTGAACCCCCAACCTTCCTATCAGTAACCCAGATCCTTAACCGTTTGCGCTACCACTGAAACATGCCGTCGATGCTTATCACTTTTCTTGCTAGCAGGCTGTGCAGCCATAACTGCAGTTTGCTTCAATCCTCACCTCAGCTGTGCAGTACCAGAGGAAGGTGATGAATAGACAGCAGTATTTTCCAAGCTTGCGAGGGTCATGTCTCTGGCATTATAAAAGGCTCTGTAAGAGTCTGTCACAGATGTTCACGTCCCAAACAATTTGGCCATTGAGCCTGTCTGCCATTTAACTCCATTGGGTCCTGGCAGAACAAACTGCGCTCTTGATATAACAGTCATGAGGTGATAATGTTGCTATTAGTCTTTAAGGAAATAGCCAGGAAAAGAGGAAAACTCCATTAGATTTGAACGAGGTACTGTAGCACAAATAACTCAATGCAAAAATGCTTAGAGGTGGGGGAACGTGCAGTGCTTTCTTGACAGATTTCTTTTAAGGATTGATTGTTATTCTAAATCTAAAAAACGTGTCTTTTTAAAAACTTTTTTTCGATCTGGAAAGTTCTAGAAGCTATGTAGCTGCATAGTGTATTTCTAGACAGCTACTCAAAGTCATATTTACATTCAGGCAGGAGGAGGAGGAGATGTCACGGGGGAGGGGAGTAGTCAGAAACGTTTGAGGCAACTGGAACAGCACCTTCTTTTTTTAAAAAGCTGACATTTGGGACACTTTGGGTTTGGTCAAGCAGGCCTTGACAAGACCCTGGCAAGATCTGTTACTGAATATAAACACACACCCCACGTGAGAAATAAAATCAGGTGTTTTCCCCTGGAGAAACGTTAGCAGACGAAACTGTCGTGTCTAACCAAAGACAACCCAAACAGACGCTCGTATCAAAGTTGTCGCTCAAAGTTGTGGGGGTAAAAAGAATAGTGTAAAAGCTAAAAATCTGCACCCTACATACACACTTTGGAGATAAAATATCAAGTAAAAGTAAAAAGAAAAATGCAGGTCTAGTAGCAGTAACCTGCTATTCATGAATGCCACAGATAAAAAACAAGTTACTGTAAATCACCTGATGGACCACAGTTCAAAATGATAACTGAGAAGCATTGAAAATGTATTTATAATCAGATCGTAAGTGCCTGAGCTGTAATAGAAACTTAAGACAAGCACCCCTACGGATGCTACAAACTACTGCAATAATCCATCACAGCAGCTGAGTAGCGCCTCACCTCATCTCAATGGGATGATTACACCCCTGTGTCTAGAAGCCTAACAGGTGAAAGGATATAAAATTAGGGGAGCTGTTTCTGGTAATTACAGCGTAGCAGAGAAATGATCTGCGTTGCTCTGACAAGGTATTGTGTGGTAAGATGCTGCGTTGGTAAGATTTAGAGAAGGAGGAGATTGAGATCATGGGAAAGATGTACCGATGCTCAGTTGTTTCAGAATTTAAGACTGATGTTACTTTATTAGACCTAAGTCTATTTTAGCGTTTATAATGCATGTTAAAAACCATTTTCCAATATATCTTGGTCATGCACATGAAAAAGAAGGAAAAAAGCAAACCAAAAAGATAGAGTTGAATAAAAGTTGAGTCTGCCTGATGATGCTTCTTCTTGCCCACACATCGCTAATAAGAAAAAAATGTGTATAAATAATTCATGTATATTTTCAACACGTTTTCAATTACATCAAAATGACAAGATTTTTTTTTTGTGCATGTTATTTGTGGAACGTTAACCCATTTTGACAGCCAGTGCAGCAAAAAAAAAAAAGAGTGATATATGGTGGAAGCAGCACTGTTTTACAAAACTTACATTAACTGTGTTTTGGGTCATTTACTGTATAGTGACTGCTGCACCAGGCTGATAAACTAAAAAGTGATATCACTCTCCACAGGGGAGCTGATGATGAGCCTGTTTTGGTACTACCGTCCAGAGCACACTCAGGGGGGCCGCAATCCCAGCATGCACTGTGAGGTGAGCTGAATTTATGTCTTCGGTGAGGTTCTTCATGAGAAAGCAGAGTAAACATTTGACCTGCCTTGATTATGAGTTTCAAAGAGGCAGTAGGCAGCGCTAGCTCGCTGCACTCTGTAATCCCTGGAGACAGCGGCTAAGGGGAAAAAAATGAAAGAAGCAGCGTTGCTATTTGAGTGCTTTTGAAATTGGACACCTGTGCGCGCTGCGCCGATTGTCTGCTCTCGTTGATTTAGTGAATATTTGAGTATTAAAGCTTTGTGTCCGTGCTGTGGTGATTTCAGAACGAGATCTTTGCATCCCGGCATCAGGACGAGAACAGTGTCGCGTGCATCGAGGATAAGTGCTACGTCTTGACATTAGCACAATATTGCAGGTATGTCCTGTGTCTGTAACTTCTGCTATACAGCATCGAAGCAGATTTAATGTTTTTTTTTTTTTTTTGGACACTGTTCTGTGTCACCTTAGATTCTGTGCCTTGGTAAAGCGTCGCGAGGAGGACCGTCCCAAAAGTGCCCCCGTGGTCCCTCCGGCTCGTAACTGCACCATTCCAGCTCATCGCAGCATCCCCGCTGACGTTGACCCCGACCTGGTGTTTGTCTGCCGCCATGTTTACGACTTCCGCTACGGCCGCCTTCTGAAGAATCTGCAGTAGCGGTAGTAGTAGGAACGTTTGCTATCGTGGAGCCATACACTGAAAACCAGAGTCCATAAAGTGAAGACACAATCAGTATCCTGATCAAAGGAATTCCTGAACGGCCACCGGACTGTCAAAAGTTAGGCTGCTCTTTCCAGACTTTATAATTGTCCAAGCTGAAATGAATTTAGTTTGATTTCGCATGATGTTATTTTGAGCACAAGCTGGGACGGATCTGATGCCAATATGTGATCTGTAACTCCATGAAACTGCTT
>JAOTRS010000002.1:8639908-8655045 GCA_028565755.1 Dinotopterus cunningtoni
TACAATGCTTTCTATAAGGAGATGTTTAGTTTTACATTCATCCACATATCCATGTATTTATCCAGAGCTATTTAAAAAAATTACATGACAAGATTTTTTTCATAAAAGCCAAGTGAAAAAAAAATAGGGACTGGAGAAGCAATGAGTAGCTGTTCTAATGTAAGTGATAACAGGAACCAACTTGACTTTTCACTGTAAATTGTTAAAAAAAAAAAAAATAAATAAAACTTGTTATTATTCGGTAATAAATAAAACATTTAAATATTTTGCTGTGGAATAAGAGGGGGAAAATTGTGTTGTAACTTGTCATGGGTGTCTGTCATGGATTGTTTTCCTAAAACAGCATGTCTTCTTTGTTGTTAGTTAACATACAGCGAACACATTTACTGTTGTAACTGTTACACTATCTCCTATCCATAATCCATTATTTGTTTTTGAACCAAAGTCTTAACATGCATTTAATTAATAAGTGCTAAATATATTTTCATTGTATTGCTTATCTTGGTTAAAAGATAAAGCAAATAAAAATGTAAATTTTAAGCTCATTAGAAATGTAAAACACACACCCTGTGATTTTAGAAAGCGATCTCAATTAAAATACCACCCTGTGGTTATAATAGATTGATTTGTTTTGTGGTTCCAGCTGAAAGGTCAGTGCCAGGACAGTGCCCTGGTGGGTGGCATCACAGCAGTGCTGGAGCAGGGAACCCCGGTGCAGATGATTCAGCTCCTGCAGAGCCCCTGGGAAGAGCGCTTTCGGGTAAGAACCTCGACTTGACCACCTCCCCCCCTACCTCCTGTGGAGTGTTAATCAGGAGTTTCCCACCCACAGACCCCCACAGGGCATACCTGGGGCAGGGGGGGCAGGGTGGATGAAAATTCTCTGGTTTAACTGAAGCCCTATCTGCAAACCATCTGAACCTGATCAAATACTCTGAGGGACAGATGTCCGTCTCAAATATCTACACTAGCTGTGAAACTGAGCAGGATCTGACCGTTTGCGGTACAGACGGAGGATCTGATACCCGGCTCCAGGAAAGGAGAAGTGTTTGATTGAAGTACTTGGCTCACCAGAGGCAGGTGCAGAGTGCCGGTGCGCTTTGATATTTTTTAATAGGTTTTCAGGAGAAATGGTTCCACCTGGAGGGCTTTAGAATTGAGAGCCTGTATGCTGTATTGATAGGAATACAAACTTCATCTCTGTTATTACAAAGTTCAGCTCCTCCATTGTGATAAAATATAAAAGACTGGCATAATAGATTTGTTGTTCCTTACAGGCTTATCCAATAATCATGTAGCTCATATGGCCGCCCATTAGCTCCCGGACACGGGTATGATTACAGAACTGCAGATTCGCGTTAATACGGAAGTCGTCGATTCCATTACTGTGATCATCTTTCTGTGTGTATTTTATTGCCTTGGCTTACGGGATTTCTCTGATCACGGCCATATAATTATCTATCAAGTGGAAACAGATGTCTGCATGCTATTGTCTGTTTTATGGTTTGTTAATATTTTTATAGGTTTCTTATAAAACGTGTCTGATCTCTCCACACTGCAGGTGTGTCTCGGCTTGGTCAGGCTTCTTCACTATCTTTCGCTTTCTCCTCTGGGTTCCGTGGCCTTGCTGGACTTCCAGCCACGTCAGTTCATCATGGTGTCTGGTGAGCTCAAGCTGACTGATCTGGATGATGCCATCGTCACCGAGACAGGATGCCGGACGAGTTCAGATTGCGTGCTGCAGTTTCCGTTGCGCAACTTCACCTTTCCGTGTTCAGTTGGCGGTGTGTGTCAAGGCCTGAACGAGATGAGGAACCTCTACAATGCTTACAGGTGAGTTCAGCTTTATAGCCATTGGTGCATGATATAGAGTTTACAAGCGACCTGTCAGTGTCGGTGCGTCTGGGAGTTTTATGGCTCTGTGTGCTTTTTCTGATGATCTGTTTTGTTAAGACTAAATTGGGCATTTGGTAAACCATATTGTTTGGATTGCTTATTACTGTGTATATATGCATGCTTTATGGCTGACTGTAAAAAGACACACTGTTCAAGAAGGACGTCAATTATCCAAGATCAAGATTGTTTTCACTGTGTGTCATCAGATATTTCTTCATCTATCTGCTGCCTCATCAGGCTCCAACAATACTGAAACCTCTTGTGGATCAGATAATGAACACAACAGGTGAGCAGTCTCTCTTAGTGTGTGGTTTCAGTCATCATACCACCATGTCTTTATTGGTGCATAACTCATCTGTTTCTATTGTACCACCAATGCTGATGTGTGCCACAGGGGAACTGAAACACAGTGTTAACAAAACACTAGAGGCCTTTGAAGAAGTCTTGCGTGTATACAAATCTGGGCTGCATCTCCAGCAAATGCCTTCATCTGTAATTAAAGGTAAGAGAGTATTAAATACTAATCCTCTTATATAATTCATTAAACGTGTTTGTATTTATTGTTTTGCAGTCTCAAACATGCTGGTTCATGCGAAATTTCCTGCAGCTAGAAAAAAAAAAAAATCTCATCCAGCTTAGACAAATTAAGATAAAAGTCTATATATTCTGTTCTACCTTTCAGACGTTTTTGCAGGAAATACACTCGACTAAGGCTAAATGTGAATGCGTTTCAGTAGACCTTTAAAGCAACACGGAATATGACGCTTGTCTATTTTAATGTCAGAAACGTAACTCAAAGAACACCTTCAAGCAGATGTGCAAAGTGTCATAAAAAGAAACCATGTAACTTAATCTGTCTTCAAGCACTGGTGAAATAGTAATGTCCCCTGTAGGACACTGACTCTCTCTCTCTCTCTCTCTCTCTTTCTGTCTCTGCTGAACCTGAGCTTTGACATCCATAAATCATCCACGCAGTCGAGTTCAGCAGCACTGAGGCGTAAAAAAAAAAGAGCCAGGCCTTCATAATGTTATGTCCGAACAAGTTCGCAACAGCTCTCATAAAATATTTTGACACATTCTGAACACTTGTGTAATTTGTTAAGCTGATATTTTTTTTGGTCACATTGTCAGTGCTTCAGACCTCCATGCATGCCGCTCGTCTCCATCACAGGCATATACATACATTTCACTACGTCTCATATTTACCTGTTTCTCATACGAAGCCAAAGGAATGTCTTTAAGTGACAACTCTTGTATCTTGAGATATCTGCTGATTTTATGTACACTGGTCATGTTAACGTTTTTTAAAAAACTGACAGTTTTCCTTTCGTCCGCATAGACTATGCTGTGCTGAAAGCCATGGGTACATCCGGAAACAAGGAGTACAAATGCTGGCCTTCCTACAGCCATCAAGGATGCATGCTCTCTGTGCACAGTGCTGCAGAGGCTGCCCACATCTGCAACTCTCACCCACAATGCACCAGCTTCTCCTTCAGCGACCAAAAGACATGGACAGGTTAGTATGAATAAGAGTTACACAATGCCCTTATTACTGCAAAACCTAAAACAAGTGTATTGTCTGCTTTAACATAAGCAATACACTTACACCTGGACTAGCATGGCACAAGTTATTCTGAATATAATAGTGAGTAATGTTAAACGATTTCTCCTGCACATTCAGCATTTCAGTTCAGACCTCCCAGTGCTCAGATGTTCTGGGATGTTTGGCCTTAAGCACAAATTCATTACAGTAAAAAAAAAAAAAAAATGTTAGAAACTTTTTTTATTAAAAGTGTGTTCGTAAGCATAAACGCATTTCTTTGCCTTTACTTGTCTGCAGGTCGACTTCTTGCCTCGTTCAGAAGTGGCTTCAGTCATCTGGTTCCAGATGTGAGCTCAACAGTCTATGTTAGGACAGCCAAAGTCTCAGCAGCTACTCTTTAAGGAGGGAGGGAATGAGAGCGAGACAGAAAAAGAGGGAGATGCTTTGGGGGGGGGGTAACTATGAAGTGAATGAACGAGATGTATTTATAGGCATCACACTGAAAAGCCTGTTTGATCTGCCTGCCAGTGCTGCACGCTGCCAAGAGGCGTCTAAAAGGATTTCCCTTCAGGTATAATTACCTCTCCTTACACAAAAAGAAACACCCAGCCCTCTGTTTTTTCCCCTTTGCAGTTTTGTTTGTATGGCACAGTCCAATGAAAGGATATTGAGCCTTTTCTATACAAGCTCTTACACAGATTTACTTTGAAGTTAATGGGGCCAGCGGTTCTGCGGCGTTGCGCTGCATGCTGGTATGCCTTAAACGCGGTGTTGCGACAGGCAAGACAAAAAAAAAAAAAGTACTGAAATTACAGCTGTGTACAAGCCGAGCTGTAGTTCTATAACTAAATAACTAGTTTAGGATCACTTTACTGATCATTGCAGTTCTTTTTTTTTTTTTTTAATCCAGTCTACATTTTCATCCAGTGGATGCGATCGACCTTGTTGTTCTTTCAGAGAAAGAGTCACTGTTCTTTGACATTTTTGATATGTTGTGTAGTATGTTTTTGTGCTGAAAGGAATTAATAAAAGTGTTTTGTTTTGTAGCTTCTTTTCTCAGTGTGATTAATAGGACGGTATTACATTACATCCATTATACACTTTTTAAAGCAGTCAATCTGCATTGGAAGTTCTTCCCTACCTTGAGCCTGTCAATGAGACCTGTGGCATACTGTGCCCCGCAAAGTTTACACAATACCTTTCCAGTGCATACTAATTAATCACTTGCGGGGTCATTATGGTTTAATTATTACATGTAAATGCTTCTTGTTTGGAGTTCTTTTCTCATGGAGAGGCCCGGAAAACAAAAGCGCATTAAGAACAATTAAGGTAAATCTGCCGTTAGCACAAGAATGGTTCAGCCATCTGGCTCTCCATTCAGGAGGGCTATTTTAGATATGCACAGATAAGCAGGGTTGCTCCATGCTGCTGCCCAGGACTAATGTCGAGCTCATTGCTCCCCTCCCCACCCCCCTGCTTTCCCTGTCCTGTGGTTTAATGAGCTCTGATAAGATTTCTTGAAATTATCTCGAATTATTCAACACATTGAAACTAAGGACTTGAATAGTCAGGAGTGATGAAACTCACCTGAGGGCAAGGATTGCCCATCTGCCCATCTGTCATACCACCCCAAAACAATATTTAAAAATAGGTATAAAAGTGTCCTGGTAGGCGTTGGTAACATTAAAAAAAGGCACAAAAAGCTAAGGTTTTAAAATAGTATGTTACTTAAGTCCTTACCTACAGTACTATAAGTTATTCTTGGCTTAATGCTTAAAAAGATAACAAAGATCTATTCCAGATTCTGCAGGCTTGATGATATTGCAGTATCATGCTATTTATATTAGAGCATGCCTTATAGAAAAAGGACACACAGTACTGTGCAAACTTCTTGAGCCATTCCTCATTCCGTCACATTTAATTAAATTAAAGAAATGGAAAAAAAATATTTTCCAGCGACAGGCTGCAAAGTTATTAGATTTTAGATTAAAGATACAATTTAAAAATGGGTTGTTTATGTAACAGCCTCAGCAGCAACCTCATTTCCCCTCTTGTCTGTTTTATAAGGCTATTTTAAAAGCAAAGAATTGCAGAAAGATGTTCCTTTCTCTTTTGTGTCTTTGTGGGTCACAGTAAGCTTCTGTTCCTCTGGGTTATACCTTCAGTTTGGTACTAGTGAATAGGATTGTTATTGCACCCCACTCTACTTTCCACTCCATGTCTTTAGTTTCATGTTTCAGTTTCCATGATTTTATTCACAATCTCCATCTGGAAATGATACACAAAAACAAGCCAGTGCTGTCGGCTTGGGATTGTGTCAGGGGGTATTAATGCCTTTACATACTACAGGTTCAAGCTGTGCTTGGGTGCCCAATAAGTTATAGAATGATATGGAGCGCAAAAAAAATAGGGACTTTGTTTCTCAGTCTCAGTGCTACTTTAAACCATTTAGATATTCATAAATGCATGGTTATGCATCCAAAGGTCAGAGAATAACGATTACATTTCATATATACGTCCCCGGCTGCCTGATGCTTGATGCTGAGTGGGTTCATGTGCTTTAAATGACCCTGAAAAAACTCACATTAGTCCTAGAATCTTAAATGTTCCTCTAGAACATGAGAACATGTTCTCAGATCTGCATTTTCCTTTTTAAACAACCCTCTCTCCTTTCTTTCCTCCTTCTCCTTAAACATTCAAGGTGCATTCAGCATTGAATACAATTTCCTTTTTCTTGCATACGATTTAAACTTACTATACTTATTAAGCAAAGAATTGTCTAGATTCTTAGAAGAGTATTAATATTCAGAAATGGATTCGAGAAGAATTCATTCTGCTCTGCTTTCTGATGGGTCACAGGGGGCTTTTGTTCCTCATGGATTTACCCATGATCTGGGTACTAAGGTGACGGTGAATGGAATTGTTATTGCACCCCACTCAGTACCCTCTATTTTGTTTCTTTAGTTTCCAGTTTCACTCGAACTGTTTCCATCATTTTCATTTCTGACCACCATCTGGAAATGATATGGAGGCAAATACAAGCCAGTGCTGTCAGCTTGGGAACACGTCAAGGGGCATTACTGCCTCTGGACACTGTTGTTTTAAGCTGCACTTGGGGCCCCAAATCTAAAGAACTTATAGTTCCTAAAGAGCAAACAGTGGAGTTCTCTGTCTCACTACTGGCTTGAGCATTTTAGATAATTACAGTCTATCCTGCAAGATGTGTTTCACTGCTAAAGCTTCTTTGCTCACACACATACTCCTCAATTTTAGAGCGCAATCATAGCATGAGCTGACAGCTGTGCTCATGATATGTGCCTCCAGGAGTTCTGAACTTTCCGCTGGTAGCCTTTTTCATGTTAAACCTAAGGATTAGTGTGTTTTAAGAGTCTTGCCCCCCCTAAACACACATGAGAGTTTACTCTCAGATCAGCTTTTTGCATTTAAAGGTAACTCTTGCTTTTCTTTGCCCCCTCCTCCTCTTTAAACAATCCAGGCTCATTCATCACAGTGTGTTCCCCAGGACTTCATTCCATTGCCGTGGCCTGACACACAGTTTCTGTAAATCATCTTCTGTCTGGATGGCCGTTCTGCTGCCTGAGGGCCGGGCAGGCAGGGTTTGGGTTCAGAGACGGAGAGATGGGGGGGATGGGCAGAGAGAACTACATTCTTGCCAAAAAGCTCTCCAAGCCTTTTGTTTCTGAAGATCTGTTAACCTCATGACTGGTTAAAAGTGAGTTTAATGTTGACTATCCTGCAACTGTGAGCTCTCTCTCTCTCTCTTTACATCAACTACTCGTCAGTTTTATTGATGCGTTTTGTTTTGCTTTGTTCAAATTTAGTTATATACAACTGGATGTTTAAGAAATTGACTATATATATATATACATACAGTATATATACATACATACAGTATATATATACATTTATGGGTAACAATGGTAGAATCATCTGGGTAACAATGGTAGAATCATCCTGAATCATATATGTATATATACATTTTTTTTTTCAATTATATTATATTGCAGGATGATTCTACCATTGTTTAAATTCATTTTTTTCAGTAATCCTGAAAAATTCAGTAATTTTTTTATTTTCCTATAATGACAAAGTGAAAACAGCATTTGAATATAAACGAATGAGTACTTAGGTACATGCGATATTTCAGGCATTTCCACAATTGTGTTTTCACTTTGTCACGATGGTATTGAGTGTAGATTAATAAGAAAAAAATTACATTGAAACAGTTTTAGTATCAGCCTGCTACATACAGTAATACAATTGAATCAATGAAGGGGATCTGAATACCTTCTAAATGCACTGTATGTACAGTATATAATCGACATCCCACATTCCAACATCAGATGTATGATTAAAGTCTTTCCCCCTTTCTCTTTCACTGTATATGTGCATCGACATGACTAAGAACTGACACCTACACATGTATTCAATGTAACAAATAATTGCTGAGGAACAGTCTGAACATGGAGGTGTCAAAAGTTATAAGTGAAGCAGGTCAGACATGGAGCAGTTTCAGCATCAGATCCGCTGCAAAACATGACATCTCAGCTGTAGCATGGGTCTGAGCTGGGTTTGAGGCTTCAAAAGCAAATATAAAAGTTTTAGACTTGATGCTTTCTACTACCGGATGCAGTGTGGTTGCCTTAGTGAGTAAGGAAACCTAAGAAAAAAGTAAAGCTCCGGTGAGAAGTGGAGCTTTGGATCCTCTGTAAAAGAAAACCATCCAGAAGAAGAAGATGATGATGATGATGTTACAATATAGCAATATGATAGCTGTGTGTGTGTATTTCTTTACTGAAATAGGGAAATCTATGTTTGGCATCTGGATAAACCGAGACCTGGCATTGTATACGTGTGCTGTGATCTTACTGCCACAGTTAACACAGAGATTTGACAGACGCCAAGTTTAAAGTCTATGAAGTAATTAGCAAATTGCCTCAATGGCCATAAAACAGTTAAGGAATCATTGGGGAGGCTGTTAAATTTAGCACCATTAAGACTTCATTACCCTTGATCACTAGAACAGGGCTGGCAATTGCTCTTAAGAATACCAATTAAATGCCAATCATAGATTTAACATGCTGTTACTACTGTGTGCATTAATGATTCATAGTCGAAAGTCCAAATTAGATAGTGCTGAAAATTTTAAGTATCCTTGTTGTCAAAATTATGCCTTCTAGTTTAATTTCAGACAGGGTAGAATTTTTTTTTCTTTAGTTGTAGAGATTGAAACATTAAATGGTGAAAGTAGGTGCACTATTTGTGGTTAAGTGTAGTATTTTTTTCTTTTTTGTGATCTCCTAATGAAAACAGCCTAGCCTGGGAGTGGGGTTACTGCAGGGTTGAAAGAGGTTACGTTTAGAGAAAACATGTCCTCTGTAAACTTTGCTGCAAACAGGATCAAAGTGAGCTATGGAGGTAGGGGTCCCCGAGGGTCGGAGGTGTTCATGCTGAGCCCGGGAGAAAGCTAAGCTCACGTGATTGACAGAGGTCTAAAAATCACTCAATGCCAAACTCGCACATGGCCAAATTGATTACTCAGGAAAAGTAATCAGTATACAAGCTGGGATTACTAAACAACCAAATAAACACAGGCTGCTACGACCTGATGACCAGGCCTAATGTTTCTTTCTTTCTTTCCTTTTTTTTTTTAATTTACTGCCTGGGAACCAGACCGATATGACCACCGAAATAGCAAGGCTCGTAAGAGACCAAACACCTCTGCATTCCAATCGATCCTAAGTGTGGCAATCACTGCGCACAGCAAAAGAAGTAGTCTTGGCTGCACAGCAAATAAATATGAAACTGTTACATTTATTGATAAATCAATAAAAGAATGTAAAAGAAAGCAGAACATTAAATGCAGACGGAGATCTGCACAATGTATCAAAAGAATTGTTACCAGATGTGCTTGAGGCCTAAAGGATTACGCTACGCAATATAAGCAGCCTGCAGTGAGCAAGACTGAATACTTATAGCAACGCTATTTGTTCCCCATTTAGATGCTGCTTGGGTTTAGAAGAACTTAACAAATGCAATAGATTTCTTAAGAGTGAATAATGTCATGTATCAGAGAGACTTATGAGCCTGGTAGTGCAGGCTCATTATATTACCCAATCAGAGAACCTATGTAGTGGTTTAGTGTAAGGATTTGTATAGTAAGTATTTTTTCTTGGGAGTTTCCACAGGGTACTTTGTTTTCCTCCCACAGTTCAAATATATACTGTATTGTGGACTATAGCCTGGCTGGTGTTGCAAAATTGCTAATTGTGCATGATGGGATGGGATGGGATAACCCTACGCAGGACAAGTAGTATAGACAAAACATGGATAGACATGGATTTTTGGATGAATCGTTAATGTATCTCTTTATGTCTTCTCTTAAACTGATGTAATGAAAACATATATACAATCATATAGTAACCAAGAAGTGTTCATTTTACTGTGACTTTTCACTCTTGTTCTATACCATATGTTAAACCTAACAACTAGAAAAAGGCTTATGCTCCACACACTTGTTAGTCATACGTTCCTAAAATACGTTTATGAAATACACATAAAAATGCACACAGTTTTATAAACCTGTTACTAAAAAATATATTAATCCATGTTGTATTTTTAAATCAGTTGGTTTATATGTTCTTCAAATTCAGATCTCTGAAGGTGTGATGTGGTTTTGGCACCAGGATATTAGCAGATCCTTTAAGTGCTGTATGTTGCAAGTTAAAGCCACAAGGGATCAGATATGTTTTTCCAGCACATCCCATGGACGCTTGATCAAATTGAGATCCTGCGTAATTTGAAAGCCAGATCAACAACGATGAACTGCCCGCTAAGCCCCACACACATGGAGCTGTGTGTTTTGATACCTGTCTGTCATGACCAGCATTATATTAAAACATTAACACATTTACATTGATTATCAATTACAGTATGTACTCATAAACTGCTGATAGGATCATGGATACCCAAAGCTCATCTGTGCCTGTGGGGTCCGAAGGCTCGCCAGCCTGATTCCGGTCTGCTTCCGCAGAAAAGCCAATGCAGCAGCACAAACTGCTGAAAAAGGTCAACGCTGCCCATAATTGAAAGGGACCAGAACACCCAGTAGACTACAGCCTACATGCACAGGACCCAGTAGGCAAAGAGCCTGTGGCCACTGACCCACCCACTGGACAGTCTGATCCAAGGAGGCCCCACCCAGTCCACAGCGCCCAAAGGATCCGCTGAGAATATCCTGGTGCCAGACACTACAGCACACCCCAGAGGTCTTGTGAAATGTATCCCCAAGGAGCCGGAGCTGCGCATGTGGCACAAAGGGAACATATGCAATACTAAAACAAACCAATGTTATGGTTTTATGGCTGATTGGTAGAAGTACAACACAAACCTTGTCTCACTCTGGTGAAGCAGGTTTCATTAAGAATGTCTGGAAAAATTGTTTTCAGGAAGAAGTTTTCCAACAGCGCCATCTCGTGGCTATTCAGCAAATCAGGTAAACAACTGGGTTTTCAGCCTGCATCTATTATTATTATTATTATTATTATTATTATTATTATTATTATTATTATATTCAGATATGATCCTCCAAATAAATCATGAGAAATGTAAAACTATGTTGTACAAACCCAACCAACACTTCCCTTATATGGGATGTATGGTTGATTCCTCAACAGAAATCATACCCCAAACATGAATATCAGACCTGCTCTTTAAGTCTTCAGGAATACTTTTTTGGTGGTGAATAATCTCTAAAAACCAGTCACTCTGTTGTAGCTTCACAGAACACTGAGTGCTCTAATGGGTATTAAAATAGGAGCGATTGCACTCATACTCTGGCACATTGCCTACCTGGTGTAAAGGCCCAGTCAGATTAAATGGACTGAGTAAGAAAAGGGAGGGGTGTAAACATATTTATCGTCCAATAGCAGAACGTCCACCAATGCTGGCTGTGCATTCTTAGCATCCCGTGGTCATCGACCGACTGGAGAGGGCAGGAGCAGTGTTGATGGTGTCCACAGTCTGTGTGTGCTCTTTGTGTGCTTTGCTGCAGGTATCTTGCCTGGGAGACTCGCTAATAAACAACCTGCCTGTGAGAAATTTCCATTACTGTTCATGATGTCAGACTGCGAAGGACTTGCAATGGGTGAGTTTGAAGTGTCAGAGTAACTTTGGGCTTTGTTTTTTTTTCACTTTGCCTTTTGGATGCTGTCCATGGGGACAGCTCATCCTGCAAAAATTCTCTTCCTCAGATTCTCAGCTCAGATGTTTCTGCCTTATATGACTACTTTTATTTACTGGTCAATATCATCATAGAACCAGGACATATTTTATAGTGTCTACAGTTTGTATGTGTGGTTCACATTGAAGTACGAGAGATGTATAATTAGCTCTGGGCATGTATTGAATGTCTGGGCATTTCAATTAGTCACTAAAGGCTACATTTGATGTATCAGCTATACGCTCTGGTGTCATGGGTGTTTGTCTATTGACTTCATGCTTATAGGTTCAATAAGCACTCATCCAGCAGACACATATTGATGGTCTGTTTCCCAACAGATAACCTGTGTTTCCTGGGAAGAGCTAATGGTTGCTTTACTGGCAGCACAACAGAAACAATCAGATATAAATAGCCTGCTACGTCACTTTTCCTTTTGCTTTGTAGGTCAGTGCAGATCTTTTGCTAATAAATATTTTACCTGCTAATGAGCTGCAGTTGGGTAGTGACCCAAGCAACTTCAGTAGAAATCTAATATCAAGAATACATGCAGAGAACAATCAGCATCCAAAGATTTTTGTAAGAGAATGCATATTGTTATTATAATAATAATAATAATAATCATCATCATCATCATCATCATCATCATTATTATTATTATTATTATTATTACAGAGGAGTACTATGTGTGGTGGATATTAACTGTCTGTAGTTTCATCCATGCCTGACATGAGTTTTTGTTTTGGCTTGTTGTGCCTGAATGCACTCATATGATCATCTAAGGGCATCTTTGTCTTCGTCAGGGGTTTTACCCTATCTGTTTAAGTTTTATAGCCAGAGGAAAAATGGTTTCATTATTAAACGAGGGAGACTTTATGTTTTGAAAATACAGTGCAATTAACTATCAAAGTCCATTTTGCATTATAGCTGTATGAGTGAGTGAGCCATGAAAGGAAGTGTTCATTTTTGCTGCCACAAACCATCTGATTGACTTCATTTATATAACGTTTTAGTGGAACGCATGTAAAAAATTGTTTTGTGCTGGCTTATGCTTCCTGCAAGAAAAGCATGGCTATTTTGTTTTTTGCTTAGGCTTAGTTCATGCAGCTTGTAATCCACAGCCTGTGTATTGCAGAGATACATTATGTGGCCATGTTTTTGAAGTCTCAGTTAATACTCTGAATAAAGTCTTTGTTTTATAAAGTGCTGTTATTAAACATAATCACTAACATAACAAGAAAACTATTATGTCAAAATTATACTATACTATTATGATAATATCTGAGTCTCATATATAGAAATACATTACAGTATCAAGGTTTTCGAAGAAAAACTCAAGGAGTATTAAGATCTTTGCAGCACCTTTCTCAACAAAAGTTCGAAGGAGACAAATTAAGACAAAACTTAAAGAACTGTTTAAGATATAATCATGATATTTTTTATTATTATTATTATTATTATTATTATTATTATTATTATTATTATCATTATTAGATTAGATTCAACTTTGTTGTCACTGCACATGTATCGTACAAGGCAATGAAATACAGTTATTATTGTTGTTATTCTTGTTGTCATTTTAATACCTGCTCTATTCAAAATATTGGAGTTAAATTATTTAGGATGAAGGCGGCCTGTTGTCTTAGTGGTTAGGTTGGCATAGTAGCACCATTGCCTTGCACCTTCTGGGTCTGGCTGGAGTTTGCATGTTCTCCCTGTGCTTGATGGGTTTCCTCCATGCACTCCGGTTTCCTCCCACAGTCCAAAGACATGCTGATTAGGCTAACTGGTGTTCCCAAATTGCCCATAGTGTGTGAATGAGAATGTGAGTGTGTGTATTTGGGAGTGTGCCCTGTGATGGATTGGCATCCCATCCAGGGTGTACCATGCCTCGTACCTTAAGTCTCCAGCCCCCCCGTGACCCTGCATACGTGATAAAGCTGTATAGACGATGAGTGAGTGAGGGTGAATTTGGAATGACCCTTAAAGCAGGAGTAAGACTGTTGATGCTGTCCTCTTTAAAAAGCCCCACCTTCAAGTTTCTAAGCTGGCAAGAAAGGTAACATTATATGACATCAATCAAAATGAGCCCACTGTACTCACAAACTCATATTTGTAGTCCTTCCTGGGTTTCCTAAAAAAAAAAAAAAAAAGTTTACAAACCCTTTGTAAGCGCTGTATAAACAAATGCCATAATACAGAGTGAACAGTGACACAGCAAGTAATGGAATTAACATTAGCAAACTGTTGCTAAAGCTGCTGCTGCTGCTGCTGCAAAACTAAAATGCTAGCATGTGACATGTGAAAGGTCAAGAAAATTTCCAAGCATACCAGCTCCATCCAGCAATACTCACAACTCTGCTAACTACTTTAGCTAACATCACAACAACAGAATATTTGACACAGGTACATTCCTGTTAGCTAACCAGTAGGCATTAGCCATCACAATCACAAGCACATGGGACAAAACAAGACTGACCTACTGATTTGTGTAACAACAAAAATAATGTCAAGCAGAAACAGAGCAGCCTCTACATTGTTTTTCATGCATGCATGCATGTTTTTTTTTTTTTTTTTTTAACTCTGAGGTTTTGCCACTGTTTAAGCACCTTAATTTTAAACCATAATTTTCCTCACTAGGCCTTTTCTTTGGCTGTTTTTATTTTTTGCCTATCTCTCCTTCTTCAAAATGCGTGGAGTCCAGTATATTAAAATGTTCCACATTTATCATTGCTCCTGCATCCATTGGCCCTTCTCTCCTGCTTCCCTTCCCCCTGTCATGTGCCTGAAGATGAATGCCCCAGGTTTCTGACTGGATAGAATAGTGTTTTGTGGCAGAGCTTGCACCACTTTTGTTTGCTTACTGTTTACAGTATCAGGGATATGAACACACAGAATGAACAGGAGGGGATCATATGCAGATATTTGAGAATTTTGACAAAAATGCATTGGGTTTGAATCACTTGCTCCCCCTTTTAAATTTTCCATTAAATGCATTTGGAAGGATGTATCTTTTATGAACCACTGGGTGTCGCTGTATAGCTATATTATTAGAGAAAGTAGGGATACAGATTCTGTAAATGGAAGAACTCAGGACTGTTTTACCCCATAAACTTGGACAGAAATAACTTTTTTTTGTAATTTCAATTGTCTGATTGTTGTAGTAGTAGTAGTAGTGGTACTAAGACAGTCGGATAATTTAAATTGGCCTATTATCTATAATCTAATCATTTAAAATCTATTATTTTTTTAATTGTAATTGGTTATAAATTGATTATTATTGAGAATAGACTATGATGGGCAACCGAAGTGTAAAAAAAATAAGGAATGTTTTGAATTGATATGTAAATAGGGTCGCAAAGTTAAATGATTCAATCTTAAAACAGTCCTTTGTCATCACTCTTTAAATCTTAAATCGTTACATTACGAATAAAACCACAGAAGCCTGGAACATTACAC
>JAOTRS010000002.1:8755425-8776664 GCA_028565755.1 Dinotopterus cunningtoni
TGTCTTTAAACGCAATTCGAAAAACTTCTAATTTAGTTTTTCTCCATTTTCGCTCGAGGTTACGGGTTGCTCTCTTTGGGGCGCGAGTATGACTATTGTACCAACATCTGATTGAGTTTTTGTTCAGTGCATTAGCCTCAGGTTTATACGGGTCAACGGGCACATGACATGGCAAGCCACATAATAGCTGAGCTAAATGCCTTGGTAACTATTGTGGGTCTCACCAGAACACAACTTCCTAAGATGAAACATATTTAACAGGATCCTGGAAGCGGTTTTGTCTAAACAGACTGAGAACCTTATCTCGGGTGCTCTGGTAATGATAAAATTTTAAAAAAAGCTGTCTGTTGATGCAGAAGCATTTGTATTGGCAAACTGATAGAGCATTCATGTATGAGCTTTACTTTTAACATTTCTAACAGTTTTATTATAAATGTTTCGTTCATTATGCAGGTTGAGAGCTGTCGGCAGCACCGCTGATGGCGAATCAGGAGACTTTGACCGAATGAAACAGGTATCTAACCAGACAGAGGACACAATTTACAACACTTGCCACAAGAGGCTGCTCATCAGCTGAACACTGACATCTGAAATGAGACTTTTTTCCTTTTTTTTTTAATTCAAAAAGGAAATCTTGGAGGAGGTTGTGCGTGAACTGCATAAAGTCAAAGATGAGATAATAGACGGTGAGAGTTCAAATATTTTCTAACTTCGCATATATCCTGCACCATATTTTGCAACACTACTAGCATTGTTTGTGTATTTCCCTTTTTTCTTCAGCCATTAGAAGAGAACTTACTAGGATGGGCGCTACATAGTGTTTAGAAGCATGATGATACCACCAGAAGGCTCTTGAGAAAGTATGGAAAGGATCCTTTGGCGATTTGGAGGGAGGAATGGTCTTGCAACATAGCTGCAACGGCATGGAGAAAAGTTGGTGTTGCAGGAATGTTGCATCAACAAGGAGCATTAAAGAAAGGAGCAAGTGAAAAGGAGAAATGGAACGAGTGAGAGCGAGTGCTTGTGTGCATGTGCGAGTGGATGGATGGATGGATGGACCTTCACACTGAATTTTCTATTTCCTCCTGTATAAACATTAAAAGACTAAGCCCACTGTGCAGTTTGCTGCTCCCAGTCGTTCAAGTCTTAAAAGAGAAATTTGACTAGGTGGACCTTGATGAAGATATTTGTGTTTTATACTGTTTTATTGTTCCATTACTGTTATTGTAAAAGTAACTTTATTATCAGTGGTATCAGCCAGAGAAATAGAAACACAAAATGAAATGTTCACTTTTTGTGTCAGCGTTTTATATTTTACCTTCATACCTTTGGTTTTCGATAAGCACATTCAGCACACTTTTGCGCTGGTCTGTCACCATCCTGCATTAGTTTTCATCCCTTTTTTCAGCCGATACAGATGTTCACTGGATTTTTTTTTTTTTTTTTAGCCTGAATTCGAACTGGTAGTGTGAAGTTATTGATGATGGTCTTATGAGAGATGTATCTGTAGCTATAGCCCTGTGAAACGGCGGTTTGTGGACTTTCCTCATTTGGTTTGAACGAGAATTGGTTCATAATATTGGGTCCTAAATTATTAAAATGATTAGCCTAGCCTATTAGGTTAATCCTCTTAAAAGTTAACATTAAAATGACCTTTGAATAAAACACTGAATCTATAACTTGTGAATTTGTCGTCTTTTATATGCACAAAACACGGTAAGCAGGATACATGTTTTTATTATACAATATGTCTTCGAAAATTGAAAGTATAAAAATACTTTTGATAGAAATTTTAATTATTACATATAATACCCCCTCACCCCCCAACAATGTATAAAGAACTTGAGGAATATTTGTCATGAATCATCTGATTTTTTTAATTATTATTGTTATTGTTATTATTATTATTAGTAGTAGTAGTATTATTTTAAATCTTCAGATTGGTTGATATTCATCAAAAGTTGCATATGGTCAAATCTGATCATAAAATAAACAAATTCTATTTCAATAAACCATTCATTCATTCATTCTACACTGCTTATCCTGTACAGTGTCGTGGGAGTCCCGGAGCCTATCCCAGGCAACTTTGGGCATACCCTGAACAGGGTGATAATCGATCTCAGGACACACACACACACAACGGGTATTTCTGGAGCACCAATCAACCTGATCTGCATGTCTTTGGATTGTGGGAAGAAAAGCCACCGAGCCCGGAGAGAACATGCAAACTCGAGGCAGGAAGCCAGGGTGCCGCCTCAACTGTAGTTAAATTATCAAAAACAAAGACCAGTATTGTAAAGTAGAGCAAGTACGATTCTGTAAGAAGAGCTGCTAAAGTCATAATTGCCTAGAGACGGTATAAGTGTAAAAGTGAACCAGTCGTCTGCATGGAAACAAACTCCAACCCATCAACCCTTTATTTACATATGCTATGCATTATGAACACCCAAATTTACAAAACACATCCTAATTTATATAGTTATTGTAGTAATGGGCCATGTCACTTAAGATAGAGTTAGATTGCTTTTGTATGGAGTTGTTGCAAATGAAATGCCTTAGAAGCAGTTTTAAATGTGCTTTGTAGAAAGGGCCATTAAACCCTGTTTGCAGATAGTTTTTTTTTTTTTTTACCTAAAAGGACAAATGTAAGCTTTATTTATAATTAAGCTTCAAGTGAGCCACGTTTCCGTGTTTACAAGATGACATAAAATGCAAATCAAGTAAGAACTAAAAATCAGACTACCAAAATGATCAAGACATTTGTTAAGTTAAAATAATGTCATAACCTCAAACTTCACTATACCCAAAGTAGTGTCCTGTACGTAAATACACCTTGTACTTAATAAATGGACTAATGAGCTGTTGTCTTGGCATTCTGATTTACATTTACAATTATATGTTGGCATTAACTGAACCCCATTATCTACTGTACATTTAAGCAAAAAAAAAAGATGCGTTCTGTTCAGAGAATACGAGGTAAGAGGGGACATAGAGAAGGTAGAGTGAGTGGAAGTGCCAGATATAATAAGCAGACGTAGAGTTCGAGACACAGGACAAGACAAGACGAGGAAAGGAAGTGTTAAAATTTTATTTTTTTTGGGAGGCTGGACTGGAAAATCAACTTTAGGGGCCGAGAGGATGGGGAAGACCGAGACCTACAGTTACCTGTAATGCAAGTTTCGGGATTCCAACCACAGTTACACTAGGAAGGAGAATGCTGTTGTGTTGAATATCAGCAGGGCCGTAATCTGGTCATAGGCATGAGGGCGCAACCAGGGCTTTATGGGTTGAATCCAAAATGAAGGTAAATTGAAAGCTAGTGCACTAGAATGTACAATTCCTTGTTCCACACACCAAGTAGTGCACTTGATTAGGGGTTAGAGAGAGAGAAAGATTTGCGATTCTGCCTTGTGTTAGACTCCAGTTAGCTTTGTAGCTCTTGTTAGCCATAAACAAAACAACAGACGGATTAGAGGCAATTCAGAATAACTTGAACTGTTATTCTGAACTGAACTGCCCTGCACATTTAAGTGTTTTTCTTGCTCTACCACACACACTTCTATAGAGTAAAGGCTGTTAATTGGCAAGGTACATTGTCTGTGCTGGGAGCTGAAAAAAAAAAAAAGAAATGTATAGAGTAGAGGGTCCTCCATAACTCATATTATATTATATTATCAGATTTATTACCTTCCTGAATGTAGGTTTTGGCAGGTAGTTGCCTTCATCCATGCTGCTTTCATCAATGCCTCTCGTCCTATCTGGTTACTGAGTTTTAACCAACTACATTTACATTACAACAGTTGGCAAAAATTTAACATTACCCAGCTTCGATATATATATTATAGATTTTTTTTTTTTTTAATCTTACATACGTGAAGAAAAACACATTATACATTTATGCTTCAACTACTTAATAAATGCTTGTTTTAATTTAGCAATAATCGTACTGTAAAGTATGCAGGTTAATTTACACAGTCACGTACAGTTTATGACTCATCAGCCTATTATTTAAATTAGTGATTAATCACAGATTACAACACCTTTTCATTGACAGCCTGGTCTAATACATACAGCATGTCTCAAGGACTGTTCAAACTCTTTCTGATGAAAAAGACGTTTTAGTGGTTCATTAGCACAAACACATTTCATGTTAGCATCTATTGCTTCTATCCAACACTTGGCTTTCCATCCAGTTCATATGTACTCTAAACCTGTTTTCCCGCTGGAGGTGTAAGTGAAAAAAGTTTTAAACACACGTTTCGGTTCAGCAGGCCCGTCCAGCTTTTCTTCTTTTCTCTTTAAATAGTGGCTCAGGAGGAATAATGCACCCACAGTACAACTTATTCCTGTTTGGCCAGTTTGTATTCTCTTTTGATTCTTGCATAGGGACCAATGCTGTCATTGAACACAAAGTCCCAGAGCACTCGTATCCAAGAGGTGTGCTGCGGCAGTGAATCATAATACTCCGCTGCTATTTTCTTCACCTGGTAATCAAAAGAAAAAAGGTTTTAGTAGTAGGAGAATAAGAATGTTCAATTTTATATATACATACATACATACACACACTGTAAAATCATTCACACCATGCATGTCTACACAGGTTTTTTGTACACCGGTTCAGCTGCATGTTGACACAAATATTCAATCAGCCAATCACATGGCAGCAACTCCATGCATTTAGGCATGTACATATGATCAAGATGATCTGGAAGGTATCAGAATGGGGAAAATAGGAGGTTTAAGTGACTTTGAAGGTGGCATGGCGGTTGGTGCCAGGCAGGTTGGTGTGAGCATTTCCAAAACCAACGATCTACTGGGATTTTCACAAACACCCATCTCTAGGATTTACAGAGAATGGTCTGGAAAAAAAAAATTATAAATAAAAAACACAGTGAATGAAAATGCCTTGTTGATGCCAGAGGTCAGAGCAGAATGGCCAGAATGCTTTCAGCTGATACAACGGCAATAGTAACTCATCAAATAGTAAGAGCATCTCTAAACAGACAATATGTCGAGCCTTGAAACAGCTAAGGAAGGAGAAGACCACACCGGGTGCCACTCTTGTCAGCTAAGAACGGGAAACTGAGGAAAAATTGGACAACAGAAGATTGGATAAATGTTGCCAGGACTGATAAGATGGTAGGTTAACAACATAATGAAAGCCCAGATCCATCGTGTCCTGTATTACCAGTTTAGCCTGCTGCTGATGGTGTAATAGTGTGGGGGATTTACTTGGCACACCTTGGGCCCCTTAGTATCAATTGAGCATTGTTTAAATGTTGCATTGTATATTGTTGTCCATCAGAATAAGATGCCTAAAGGGGTTCAAACCCAGTACTAGCAAGATGTACGTAATGAAGTGGCTGATAAATATACATGCTTTAAAAGTGTGTCAGATAAATACCTTCTAGGGGAAGCATTCAATTTAATTGCAGTTAAGACCTAAAATGTTCAGTCTGGTTTTAAAATACCATCTTTACATGTTTCTGTTCGTGTTTAAAGTCAAGCCACAAGTGCATTGTGCCCATTTAATTTACCCACACACACACATGCACGCACACACACGCCCACTTGCACTCACATGCGTGCACGCACAAACACACACAGAGGAATGTCAACCAGGCACTCAGTGTCAGCAGCAGCGCATATAAATGGACACTCACCTCAGGTAACTTACTACCAGGGATGCTGGGGAAGTCATGATGCTCCATATGATATCCCACATTGAAAGTGATCAAGTTCAGGGGCCCATAGTATGAGTAGGTCTCATGACCCTTGAGGAACATGTAATGTTCAGCAATGAAGTGTCCAGAGATGGGATGCAGGCCCATGCACAATATGGACCCTGAGATAAGGTACACGATTGGTTTGAGTCCCCAGATATAGTAAATAATAATGTCTATTGCAAACTGTATGGATGCATTCATCATCTCCATTCTGGTCACAGGTTTTGGGTTCACCACCAGAGGCCGCAAGGCATAGAATAAGGGCTGGAGAAAAAGCCAGAGCACCTTCCTTGCAGGTGTGCAGAAGAACCAGCCTTCAAGGTCCGTAGGGATGTCCACGTCCAGGCCATTTCCTCCAAGGTAGCGGTGGTGGTCGATATGGTATTTCTTGAAGGAGACTGAGTAAGGAAGGCCGATGGGCAGATTGGCGAACATGGCGAACCAGCGGTTCCAGCGCACTTGCTTGTTCCCGAATGCGATGTTATGCGAGATGTCATGGATGGCCAGGGTCAAGGAGTGGTTTATACAGCCACCAAAGGCATATGCCCAAAAAAACACCCACTTCCATGACAAGTCATGAATCAGGTAACATGCTACTAGTTGAGTGAATACCATTCCAGACACAACCCACTTCAGCTGAGGGTCAGGACCCATCAAAGTCTTGATTTGTGGATACTTTGCTAGAAAAAGAAAAAGAGAACAGAAAGTCAAAATCATTTACTTTTATCCTGCTTTCATATTTTTAGCAGGTGTGGGTAACCTGGAAACTACATGGAAATGCTACAAGGTACACTGGAAGTCATGCAGTAATTAATGCTTTCCCTGTGGGACAGGAAGGCCTCCTGGTGTTGTGCATTTATTTTAATTAGCACACTTGTTGCCCCTGTGCCTTTTTAAATAAACACACTTGTACCAAATTGTGCTGTCGTGCTGCTGCGTTTTTTTTGTTATTAAAAATGTATTATTTTATTAGCACATTTACTGCTCCTGTGAATCCTTGTCAAATGGCACTAGTTGTAGACGTTATGAACACACTCGATTATTCTGGTCTAGGACCTAAAACACACAATTCTGCTTCTAGAAAACCAGGCCTTACACGTATCCTAACACCACTTGCACTAACACTCACCATTTACATGCTGCCTGTATGCAAACTCAAGATTTCAGTTTACTTTCTGTACCATGAATGTGCTTACAGTTCAACTGAGCGCACTCAATTTTCATTTCACATTTCCATTCTAAAAGGATAATCATCTTTTTTAAAATATAATTATTTCCAAAAATACTAATGTATCTGCTGACAGCTTAAAAACAAACAAACAACAAAAAGCAGTACAGTCTGAGCTAGAGTTATCCCATTTGAATAAATTCCAAATCCCTTGGCGAGCTTTATGTCACTGTTAGCCAAACTATCATTATTTGAATGAACTACTTTGTTAAAAGTATGTAAAGGTTATATTGTACATTTCCTGCAAGAACGAAAGTGTTTCGTTATCTAAACACTGGATATCTGGGTGCTTTTGTTTTTATCGCAAGAAAAACGCTGATACATTAAAATTTAGTTTTGGCAACAGTTCACAGTCCACAACTTGATCCAGTTTAGACAAAGCATTACTTTGCACACTAGTTGGACTTATTTAATTAATCTAAATCATTAAGGCATAAATATGCTACTTGTTGGCAGATAGGATTTATAAGATGTCACTGTAATTTTTAGTGCCCTATACTGTAAATACTCTGATGGTTACCTCACACTGACATTTTCAAAGAACAGAAAAATGTGTTTCCAGCTATTTTGATTCACCTTGATCAATTTATAACTGCTGTGATTCTCATACGATTTGTGTTCAGATGTGGCAAGAAATATAGGTTCGATTTCACAACACTGCATAATCTAACACAGCAACTCCTATTTAGCAATTTAGGGGACATGGACTGCACAGAAAGCTGTCTAACCTGTATACACTGATTGGTCACTCTATAACAATCTCACTTTTTATATACAATACAGAGAAAAACAAGTAAAATAAATAAATAAAATAATAAGAGTTCAGGAAATCGTTGTTTTTTATATATGAATGATTCAATCTGTGCCATGAATTACATCCTGATGCGCTTTTACTGAGCATGTGAAAAATTAACAGGGCTATATTTTAGTCACATGATAAGTCAGCACTGATTTTATCATAATTCCTGAATGACTAAAGTACCTCATGAGTACTCCTATGATCAGTAAAAAAAAAAATTCCCATATTGCTTGATGATAAAACTGCATGACTTTAAACGATTATTTGGTGGGAAATCATTTCCCTCAAAATGGCCCTTAGCATAGTGCAGACTCTTAATGACCTTCAGGCACCATGAATCAGCTGCATAAGCACTAGAGTCTTCAGCTAGAGTGTAAAAAGCATTGTGGTGGAAACATTTCTCCCACACCTTCCACACCCTGATTATCACTGAAAAACATTAGCCATTTTGACTCCTTGGATCTCATTCAGTGTGCAAAGGGATGATAAAATACAGAGGTATAAATATTTGAACAGCCTCAGGTGTCGGGTCACAACGGAGGTTTAATGAAGCCCAAAAAAGGGAACCCACTGTGAGTGTAAACAAAAAAATATGTTTGTTTCAGCATACACAAAAGATATCCAATCCTGCATAACACTTACAATGCACATTATATATTTTTATAATCACAAATATCAGCCACAGCGGAATTTATCTAGATATATTACACACATGATAAACTGGCAAGTCATTATATACATATTTATATATCCACAGACTGATAACAAATAAACTGGCAATTCAGTATCGTGGCATTTGACAAATCTCGAAGGATTGACCTTCAAACATTAACACCAACAAGGTGTGTGTATGTGTTTGTGTCGACCACCACAGTATTTGAATGTATTCTGTTTCCAAGCAAAGCCTAACAACCACCAGACACACCTGGGCAACTTGGTGATTGTTCCACTTGTCAAAGTGTAATTTGTCTGGAGTCGGTTTACAGAAAATAAATCAGTCGGTCATACACACTGCATCTCTCTGTTTTACAGAGACAGGGTAAAGAGAGGATTAGACTAGAGGGGAGGTGAACTGGAAATAAAAGACAAAAAAAAAAAAAAAAAAGCCAGAATAGTGAATGTTACTGTTTAACCGTTTATGATATTTATCTAAGGGGAGCAGAATGACTGAGTGAGCAAATGTGGATCTTGTGCTTTGCAAATCCAGGACTACAGTCCTTGGCTACAAAAGTCAATCCAATCTCAGATTTTTATTTTTTTTTTTTGCTTTTATTATTGATCCAGATTTAATGGATCAATAATAAAAGAACTTTATTGATCCATTGATCAATTTCGCATTTAACATCCTCAGAATAGAAGAACATGTGAACGGTTAAGAATGATTAGGAATTATGTAGTGAACAGAATGTGACACCTTAATCAAGCACAAAAACAAGGTGCAGCCATTTATGAAAAGAACAAACTAAATCCAACACACACTGATCCACCCCTTCGGCTTCAAGGAAGTTCATCGAGAGAGTATGAACTGTAGACAACACTGTTTGTTTTCTGTGTAGTTTCCTAAACACAGAATTCAGGATCTATGCGGTAAAGTTTGAGCACCTGTGTGAGCGGAAGTAACTGTGTGTCTAGTGGCTTTGCGGTTGCGGCGCAGGTCTTTATTCATCGAGAGCAAATGACCAGACGGTCCACATGATCTGATATGAAACCGCAAATGACACCTGCTCTAGCCTTTAATTCCCTATTTATTTATTTATTTATTTGAGAATAAAGAATAGAAATGTTAAGAAGTCAGGAACAGTAATATTTCTTTTCTTTTCTTTTCTTTTTTTTAAAGTGGACCTACCTAAAATTTCCTTTCTCCTCCATGTGTGCGGCTGCTCGTCGTAAACCCATTCAAAGTCCCCACGTTCACCTGCTTTCCCCATCTTCCTCCTCCCGTAGTGGCGCACTGAGCTCAGGTGCTTCCTGTCAGAGTGCGCTCGTTAGGGACACGCCCTCGCTGATAAGGCTGGAAAGGTGTGCCAAAGTGACTTCACAAGCTAAATAATAATGCTCTTTGCTTTTCTACAAACACACACACACACACACACACATACACAAGGCTGATAAAAGTTGTTCAGGGCGTTTACACTCCACACGACCTGCTGAAATGACGATAAACAAAAGCTTCAGGGGTAAGACATCCTGTCCTGTATTTCGTCATGACAAGCCTGCGTCACCCCAAAGATCGCGTTTATTTCATCTGTACTTTCAGACTGACTGCGAAAGCATTTCTGATTACAACCACTGGATGGCGCCATAATACATTCGTGTGAAGTCAAGTGAATGGCGCCTGAAATTTTACAGGAGAAATATATACAGTATACAGAGTCAGCCAAAAAATGTATACAAATATCAGAAAAAGAAAAACTTGTTTAAATATTTTAATAATAAATTTATTATTGTTATGATTTATTATTGCTATTATATAATATGATTGACGTGCGTGTCTATTTCCACCTTGGTTAAAGATTTTCCATATTACCCAGCAGGTTTTAGTACACACCCCATCTAAAACGCAAAATTGCTTTAGTCCATGAGTTCGCACAACGTATGATGTATCCTCTAACATTACCTTATCTTATCTCATGTCAAAATTCATATAGTATAGAATAAAAAAACACAATACAAAGGGGTGTTTAAATCAAACTTGGACTTGTGATGATTTTTTCCAGCAATGAAGGCATAGAACCAAGTGTAAACACCCCAGCCAAAAAGATCAGGAGGATAAGAAGTTGGAGAACTCATGGTCTAAAGCACTTTTGAATCAGTGTCTTTAGGTGGGATGTGAAGTAAAATCTACAGGACTAACTTCAACTTTGAAACAATAACACTGCTTTTGACATATACATTATTTTATTCCATATTTCATGTATGTATAACTCATACTGGTGCTGTCACACACACACACACACACACACACACCATATCTTTACCCATTTATACCCTTTTACATTGCACATTCTGCAAATCCTGTTGATTTATACATTTTATATATTTCTATTCTAATTATATTTTACTGTAAATTTATACATCTGTATAGGCAGCAGAGTGGCTTAGTCTCATTTCCCGCCTTGGGTCTGTGTGCATGGAGTTCTCCTTGTGATTGATGGGTTTCCTCCAGGTGCTCTGGTTTTCTCCCACAGTCGAAAGACTTGCAGATTAGGTTAATTGGCGTTCCCAAGTTGCCCGGTGTGTTTCTGTGATGTTGGTGCATGCCCTGCAATAGATTGGCACCCTAAGCCTTGTGGGATAGGCTTCAGGCCTCCCGTGACCCTGTATACAGGATAAGCAGTTTAGATGATGAGTGAGTGAGTTTAAATTTGTAAATCTGTAAATTGGGCTAAATCTTGCCCCAGTCAGTTGTTGCCTGATGTGCAGTGTGAGCAGGGTCCCAGCCCCTGATTAATTACCTGGATAGCCAATGATCTGCTTTAATCAGATGTACAAACAAACAAAACACTTCACACTGTCAGAAGAAACCAGAATGCCTGAAAGAATCCCACCAAGCACAGCGAGTACATGCAAACTCATACGCACACAGACTCGGGGCGGGAATCAAACCCTCGACCCTGGAGTTATGCAATATAAACATATAGGGAAACAGGATATTATGTATCCATGGAAATGCATTAATGACCGTCCTGGAGAAACCAGGAAAGTGGCAACACTACTTTTCGCATGTTAGAAATTTTAGTCAGCAGTCTTGTGGTGTGAGCAGGTCTGTTGGCTGATTTTCCATAATTCTGCATGAAATCACTTCAATGAACTTGTGAACATGCCTCCAGTTTTTGCTGCAAAACAGACAGGTCATACTTCACATGTCCACTCACTCATTCTTGTGTCCATACTCATCTTATTAGAGCCCAAGCATTATGACATTCTTAGACATTTAGACATTCTTCTAAATATTTTTTTCCGGATCTGGGGCTTTTTTGGGGTCTTAACATACTCAGAAACACATGAAAATTGGCAAACAGGTTGGAATCTGCTGTAGATGCCTAAGAATCTGGGCCCTGTGTGTAGCATGGCGCCCCCACACGAGATTTTGATGCATAGCTCATATTCACTTGCATATATGCACGCAAAATGCGGTAGAGATTTAGAGTTCATTGAGCTGAACAACTTCCTTCATTGTTTATATTATTTCGATTATTAGTTCTGTGGACAAGAATGAACAAAATGCTCTAATGTGGTAAATGCCTTGAATAAAATATATATGTAAGGTAAAATAATTTTGCCTTGTTGCTCTGTAGAGCAAAAAAAGCTGTATTAACTAATTATAATTAAAATATATGTGCTTAAAATCACTTTACACCTGTTATGTGATAAATAAATTGATTGTGGTTATTGATTTTAAATGATTTAAGAAACATTTTAGATTAAGTATAAATATTTATAAAATATTTAAATATGAATATATATGTTAAATATTTTATATATAAATATATCACAGTGTACTTTTACAAAAGGTTTCAAATTTTTAAATTCTCTCTCTCACAGGGTATCAAACCCGACCCCTTTCCACCTCTAGCATACATTATATCTGTACAAATCTCAGATACAGTAAATTCTCAAACTTCCCACAATTCATGTCCACCTTTATGTTATTATTGACAGTTCAATTAATATCTAATAATAATAATAAAAGCTATTTTTGTGGTTTTAGTACATTTTGCACATACTTTTACCTCTACATTCCTCAATTCCAGGTTAAGCAGAAAGTAAGAAAGGTGGATTTGTGTGCAATCTGGCCACCTCGCGAGACAGTGTTGTTAGTATTGTGAGGAAGGGGGTGTTAGTAGGAGGCGACGGAGAGGCAGAGTGGAAGAGCGTGAAGCTACTCGATAGACAGTCAGGTCCCGTTTGGACGGCGGAAAAAAAAAACAGCAATCCGGAATGGCTTCTGGAGAGACATTGTACATAGAGACGGATGGCTCGGAGATGCCCGCGGAGATCGTGGAGCTGCATGAAATCGAAGTGGAGACCATCGAGACTACGGTGGTCGGAGGAGACGACGACGAAGACGACGAGCACCAGTCGATGATCGCGCTGCAGCCGCTGGTCTCTGACGACCCGAATCACATCCATCACCAGGAGGTGATCCTAGTGCAGACCCGGGAGGAGGTGGTGGGATGCGACGACTCGGAACTTCACCCGAACGACGGGTTCGAGGAGCAAATTTTGATCCCCGTCCCTGTTCCAGCCGCCGAGGAAGAGTTCATCGAGCAGACTCTGGTGACCGTGTCCGGGAAAAACACGGGGCGTCTGAAGAAAGGAAGCGGCAAGAAAGTGGTCAAAAAGGGCTTTTTAGGCGCTACAGAGGCGAGCGGACGGAAATGGGAGCAGAAGCAAGTGCAGATAAAAACGCTCGAAGGGGAATTTTCTGTTACTATGTGGGCGTCGGGTAAGTTTTTATGTTTTGAAAGTTGCATTGTTCTTGGTTTTGAAAACAGGGCCTCGTCTGGGCCCTGAGCTCTGAGCTCAACAACACACAGCAGGCGAGCGAGTCAAACAGCAGGTCGTGCGGCGTTATTCACAGCCACAAATACACACTTTACACTATAGTGCCGGCTTGAAATGTTTTTGTTTTGATGGGAAGCCATGTTTTAAGTGTTGATGGGCGCCGCCATATTCGTCCAGACCATTATGGCCGCCCGAAAATGGCGTTTGTGTAGCCGAAGAAAGATGGCGGCGAACGGCGGCGGGCGCCCTGCTGCAGGCTGGAAGAAGGCCTCAGTGGCGCACTTCAGCTCAACGGATTCTCTTCACAGTTGTTATTTTCATACCCGTATTCGAGCGAATACCGCCCCGCGCGATGTGATTGGCTCGTCGTATATTCTAGCTAGCTGTTTATTGGCCAGCGGCTAAAAAAGGCTGATGGATTAACCAGTCAATGAGAACAGAGCGATATTTGGCGGAATACGGGTGAAAAGCCGAAGCGCTCCCGAAGAAGGGGGAGTGACCTTAAAAACAACTGTTATAGGAATCATTTCGCGAATTTATTATACACATCCGTGCTAGATTTGTTAGTGTATAGTAACAATAAAGCGTGAATTAATGCTGTTATTTATGTGCCTACTGGTGTATAAATAGTTTTGCACGTCGTATATGGTTATAATGCTTTATAACCTAAGGCGGCGATTATTGTTTTTTGTTGTTTCTGTTGTTATTATTATTGTTGTTGTTGTTGTTGGTTGGGACTATGATTATGTAGACTAACAAGCCCTTAAGTTATTGATCCCTGAAACCTAATCATAGCACAGTAAATGTGATTTGAAAGTTAAATGTCATTAGTCAATCTTGCTAATACTTATAAGTGAAATATATGCTTCTCTGGTACATTTGCAAATCCAAGAGCTTTTGCTTTTTGAGTGTAAATCAACATGAAATCGAAAATAGCCATACAACACCAGTGCATTTAAGCCTTTTAGTGTAGGTCTCATTTTAATTACTTTAGTGACATGATTATAACAGTGACAATATCATCTTTAATCCATGTCTCTTCACAGGCTGATGAAACAGATCACGTGACCTGATCTCCATTCAGTCTCATTTGAAGCAGTGATGATCAGTTTACAGCGAGTTCTTATTTGCTCCTTCTAATGCTTTTCCTTTGGCTTTGCTGCAGATGATAAGAAAGATATCGATCATGAGACGGTAGTCGAGGAGCAGATCATTGGCGAGAACTCTCCTCCAGACTACTCGGAGTACATGACGGGCAAGAAGCTGCCACCTGGTGGTATCCCAGGCATCGACCTGTCCGACCCCAAACAGCTGGCAGAGTTTGCTAGGTAATCAACTGAAGTCTACACCAGACACTTTCTCAAGTGGTGTTTTGTAGTAGAGTCAAGAAAAGAAAAAAATTGCTTTAAAAAAAAAAAAAAAAACATTTATTTTCATTTATTTTTTTACACTGTGTGAACATATAAATGGATTGTTATACTAGAATGTTTGGACACTTAAAAGTGATATAAAAATGTGATTCATAAGAATTTATTGATTGTGTTTTTTTTTTTTGTACTGTAATACTAACTATAGTTCAAATCCAGGTTTATATTAAGTGTTTCTTTCCAAAGTGTTCCTCTTATACCACAGTAATTACAGATTTTATCACACAGTGTCAAGGTTAGCATTTTGTTCATTTAAAATAATTTTTATTTAACAGAATGAAACCACGGAAAATTAAGGAAGACGATTCACCAAGAACAATAGCCTGCCCCCATAAAGTGAGTACCTTGTCATGAACTGTATATTTAAATGCTTTTTCTTTTATTTTAACCACTGTTTTCAAATTAAATGTATGGCTGTTTTTGACAGATTCGTATATGTCATGCATTTTTTAAGCAAGATTTGATCTGAGTGGTATTTTTCAGTGATTGTGAACATGTCACATTTCATTAGGCTGTTAATTTGGAATGTATTTATTTTTCTTTTCAGGGTTGCTCAAAAATGTTTAGAGACAACTCTGCAATGAGGAAGCATTTGCACACACATGGACCACGTGTCCACGTGTGCGCCGAATGCGGGAAAGCATTCGTTGAAAGTTCCAAACTCAAACGACATCAGTTGGTTCATACTGGTGAAAAGCCTTTTCAGGTGAGTCTTTCTGGTTTGAGATAAACTGTTGTACAAACTTATATTATATTATATTATATTATTGCTTTACAAACAAAAAATCTATTTGTTCTATTCCATAAAATGACTCTCCTGATTCATGCCCCTAATGCAAATCATTTTCATCATTGGAGCTTGTTAATCAGTTAAGATAAATTTAAAAAAGTGCATTGCAGGGACACAACATGAGTAGGATTAAGCATCACCTCATTAAGAAATAATCATCTCAAGACATTAAGAAATCTTTCTTTTTTTTTTTCAGTGCACATTTGAAGGCTGTGGAAAACGTTTCTCGCTGGACTTCAACTTGCGCACTCATGTGCGCATTCACACCGGAGACAGACCCTACGTGTGCCCGTTTGACGGGTGCAATAAGAAATTTGCTCAGTCCACCAACCTAAAGTCTCACATTTTGACACATGCTAAAGCTAAAAACAACCAGTGAAAAGACTATCTGGAAAGACATTTCAATAAGGACAGCAGCATTCAACGCTTTAAAACACCCTTTGTGTGTTGTTTGTAGAAGATTTTTTTTTTTTTTTTTTGGAAGAGAAAGTATCTATGGATGTTTTATCAGAATGAGTATTTAACTGATGAACTGATACCCGACTAGCCCTTAGGACACTTCTTATGGTACAAACTGGACTGAAATTATCTTTGCTACCAGAAGGTGTCTTCTTTCGAAGACGTGCATTTCTGGACCTTTCATTCACAACACGAGATATTCTTTCTCCAGAGCCCAAAGAGTCTATAATCCTTCTGTCTGTGTATGTTATCTGTCCAATAAGAGACATGACTGCTTTTTAGTTGTCTCCAAAGTGTGCATATTGTACACTTTCTAGACATTAGCTTTGTCTTGAAATGTTTTTTTCCCCCTGAAATTTGATATGTGAATGCTCTTCTTCAAGAAGAAGGAGTTACTATTAAAAATGTTTTTCCAGTCATGAGGTATCCTCCAGTGGTATCTCATTTTGTATAACTGTTCTGTAAAAATATTTTGAAAATCATGTAGATAATAGAGATGGTAGATTTCTGTTTAACCTATTAAAGGAATTTTATTCAATTTAAAATTGCACAAATGCATGCAGAACTACACTTCTTTAGTGTGACTCCTCCTTTATTGTTACTAGAGTGTACTCATTACTAAATAAGAGGCTTAAGGTGTTAAACGTAAGTTTTTCTCTGTTTATACGTTTGCTGTTCACTTTATTATAAACACCTGTACACCTGCAAATTTATCTTATCAGCCAATAATGTGGCAGCAGCACAGTGCAAACATCAGACGGAACGAGGAAACCCTGATCTCTGTGACATTAACCATGGCGTGTTTGCTGGTGAGCTGGTTTGGGCATTTCAGAAATTGTTGATTTTTTAGATTTTTACATGACATTCTTGAGAACAGTGTGACAAATCAAAAAACTTTGAGTGAATGACAGCCCTGTCTTGTGGATGGGTAAGAGAGGTCAAAGAAGAACGCCCAGATTGGTTTAAGCTTTCAGGGAGGATCTAGTGACTTAGTCACAACACATGCTTACAACTGTAACATGCAGTAAACATCATCCTTAAGGTCTATGGCCTACAACAGCAGACGAACACCTTGATTTCCACTCCTGTCATCCATGAAAAGGCATCTAAGGCGATCATTCTTGGCTAAAAGGAGTAGAACCTGAAGTGGTCTAATGTTGTAGCTCATCCAACTACATCTACTGCATTTGGCAGACACTTATCCAGAGTGACTTACATTATCATCTCATTATACGTCTGAGCAGTTGAGGGTTAAGGGCCTTGCTCATGGGCCCAACAGTGGCAACTTGGTGGTGCTCCCTATCAGTAGCCCAATTCCTTAACCACTGAGGTCATCATAGTTTGATGTGCATTCTGAAATGCTTTTTTGCTCACCATGGTTGTAAAGAGAGCACTCAAACCAATCTGGTCATTCTCCTCTGATCTTGCTCATCAGCCTGCAAGTGTTTAAGCCTGCAGACCCTCGGAGCATGATTTTAATTTTTCACTCCATTCAGTGTAAATTCAAGATTCAAGAACGTTGTGTGTAGAAGTCCCAGATCAGTTTGATATACTTAAACCTGCATGTCTAGCCTCAACATCAGAGATAATTATCTGAAGCTCATGGTGTGTTTGAATGATTTTCGCAATGTGCTGTTACCACATAATTGGCTAATTAAATAAATGCATGGATGTACGGATGTTCTCAATAACCTATTATAACTTAAGTATATACAGTACATACAAGCCAAGCACTATGATTGCCAAAGGATACAACAGCTCATGTCAAAGTCCTGAAAATTTTAGTCAGTGAGCAGAAAGTCAGTTTTCATTGGTGATGTGTTTAATGCAGGGTAAATTGGCAGGGGGAAAGGCTTGAGTCGGAGCATCATCTTCAAAACGGCAAGGCTTGTGAAGTGTTTCTGGTCACAGTACCAAGGACACAGAGGACACACAGACTGATGAAACACTGTCATCACAATAAAAGCCTAGTTTCTAGTTATGTTTTAAATAAAGCGATTGGGTTTGAATTTGTTAACAATACCCAGACCATAACAATGACTTGTCTGGAATAGAAATGGTATAAGTAAAGAAACAAAAAGAAATAGTTTAGGGCTTTGTATTACACCAAGATTGTGTAAGCATATGGTTTCTGTTCCATGAGGAACATCTCCAAATTATTTTTATTTGACATGCATCTATCATCACACATTGTTCATTTTTATAACCGACATCACTGGGACAGATGAAATGATCATGTTCCCTGTATAAGCAGACCTGGTTCAACTCAAAACCTATATTTCTAAATATAATATTTGTGATCTCAAACAAAGCAAATGCAGCAATAATAATACAAAAAATTAAAATCACACAAACATAGTAGTCTAGGGTGTACCAAAAATGAAAGAGGTGTTCCATACGATTATCAACATCGCTGTATTTGCATTTGAAAGTGATTAATAAGATGATGCTGCATGTCAGTGCTAAAAACACAATTCTGTACGTCTTTGCAGCACAGTTTAAAGCTTATTTGATAATGGCTGTTTTTTTAACAGTAACAATAGCCATTTTCTTTAAAGTGATGGCAAGTACACCAAACAATTCTCCATTAGTGATTATTCAGATATGTGACACTACTTTACTGATACAAAGAACCTAGCTCTTAGTTTCACTGCATAAATTCTAGTGCAATCTGACTGAAAATTGTATTACATTAGTCAGAGGCCCTGAGAGGGTTTTAAGGCCACATATAAAAACATATGTACATACCTCCAGTGCAATATATTTACGGTAATGATTAACAGTAGGGAACAGTAGATTTCTTTCTGGCTTAAATCTCTGTAAAGCAGAAAAGTAAAATCACGTCTTTAAACACTAGTGCTTATTCTGTTTATAAGCATTCATCCTAGGATTTTCAAAGGCAGCACTCAAAGTCATAACATTCAAAACATCTCAAAAACAGGCATTTGTTCCATTTTAACAATTCTAAGAAATTTCAGCTTGACTTGTTAAGATGCTATTGCTCAGAAATAAAACGTAGTTAAAACGTTAGCCTTACAGAATCAAAACAAAATTTTTTATACAACAAGATTATTTTTAAGGTCATCCAATGTAACTGTGAATTTTTTTAAGCCCGTTGGTTTACTGAGCTTTTATTTCTCAATTAGAGCAGCAAGTAGAGCAGGGTAGTTTGGAGTTCCCCATCCAGTCACTGGATCCCATGAAGAAGCAGCACAGAACCCTTGTCCTTCTACCTTGTCATCCAGACAACCCAAGTGACATCCCTCTGTTACCTGAGAACATAAGGAAGTTTAAGGAATTGAAACAGAAAATTGTGAGTAACACTACAAATTGAGGAACAGAAATTCCAGTTAAATAGATGTGGCCTAAATGCAGCTACATGGGTTTTAAAGGAATCTCATTGTAGCTCAGAGAATTTAGTAAAAGATTTCAGTCTATCTAAAAAGGGAAATGCTTCAAACGAATACTATATACTGTATTATGTACATACATACATTATATATACACGTTAATACATATAGTTAATGTATATGTACTGTTTCATAAGTATATGTATATTTGATATAAGAGTCTCTTACATCAAAAAGACCAGTGCCTTTGAGTTTATACAGTCGTGGATTGAGGAAGCCAAGAGAGGGAAGGCCTTTCAGGAAGCGTTGATCATTAATGAGGGAGAGGATCCCTCCTACCACTGGAGTTGAGGCCTAGAACCGAACAGATGATTAAATTTAATTAAATTATTACCCAGCGCCTCAGGCGGTTACATTTAGCTTAATCATAAACTTGATTAATCAAGGCTGATATGAACTGAGGGGAAAGGCATGAGGAAATCAATTCAATGCACAACACACTCACGCACAGAAGCACGCGCGCACACACTCGCACCTGCTCATTTGTGCCATTACTCAATCCGCCAGTTATGTGACAGCAGCAGATATATATCAAACGCTATCCAGTTAATGTTCAGCACCAGACAGGCCGGTTTGACCATTTTAGAAACTGCTGATCTCGGATTTTCATGCACAACAATCTAAAACAGTTTGTGTGCCACAGCCTGATTTTTGATGTGAACAATAAACAATTCCTCACCTGTAACTGCATGATTTTATGCATTACTAAGACTGGCTGATTGGAAAATTGCATGCATATTCCTAATAATGTGACAGGTGAGTAAATAAATATAGATTCTTTACTAACCGAGGTTCCAGATACCCATGGGATGGGTACAAGGTTGGTAACGACCCAGTAATTGTCTGACAGTGCTGCCATGTCAGGGTAGGCTCTTCCACTGCGGTTGAAGTAAGACTCTGGTGGAAGTGACTTTGCGCCTTTTAAATATGCACTCACTGCACCAACCTTCAGATATCACATATGGAAGTCAGTATTTATTCTTATGCATATTAGTTAGACAGTAGATTTTGCAATAACTGCATATCGTAAGATTCTAACTGAGGAATAAAGAGAGTGAATGTGTACAGACAAACACAGAGAATGTAGACAGAGAGACAGCAAGAGTGACGATAGAGAGAGAGAGAGAGAGAGAGAGAGAGAGAGAGAGAATGTGGACAGAGAGACAGCGAGAGTGAAAAAAGAAACTCACTCAGCAGTATTTTCAGGGGCTGTTGTACTGAGAGCCATAGATAGATGGCACTGCGCTCAAGGTAGAGTAGCAGGAAGGCTTTTGACTTCTCCGTTCGTTTGCGGGTTGTCACTCTTATTATCCGCCCGAAAATTAACCTGTCAATTTATCAATCACCGCAATCGCGAAATTCTCTGTGGTTTTTACTCGGATTTATAGATAATGGAGGAGGCCACGCATTGGCTAGCATACGAGTTAAGCAAACGAGTGGATTATCGCTTAAATGACTGCTATGAATCACCGACTCTGTCTAGACCACGATAAGAAAGAAACGCACGCGCGCGCGCTTATTGTTTTATGAACTATAGAAGTAAAAGAACGCCTCTGTACCATCGGAATCTGTTTGTTGGATATGAAGATTATCCTGCAGCAGTCTTGAATACCACACAAATTAGCTCTGCAAGACAACAAAAATAAAAGAGGATTGCCATTGAAAAAGACGTAACTATTTTAAAACATTTCTCAATAAATTAAATATTTTTTTTAACTATTTAATAAAACTGTATACGTGTTGTAGAATGAGATCATTAGGTCAGTCTATTTTAAATACAAGTATACTGAAACAAATTTTGTACTTGACCTTTTATTGTATTTAATTATATGTACTTTTTTTTTTACTGAGATCATGAACAATCCATCTATTTTATTCATTGTTGTGAGAGT
>JAOTRS010000002.1:8815262-8825556 GCA_028565755.1 Dinotopterus cunningtoni
GGTGGTTGTGGGGTTTGAACCTGGGACCTTCCGAACCGTAGTCCAATGCCTTAACCACTGAGCTACCCCTGACCCCACATTTTGGTTGCTTAACACTGAATGCATTGTAGTGGTATACAGAGGAATAATAATATTTATATGTCACTTCCCAAATACATATGGACCTGCACCCTAGATCCAAAAGAATTTTAGCACTGCAGAGCATTGATCCAACACAACTGCACAACTGCCTTAAAAAAAGCAAGACAGCCAATTGTAAATATTATACTTGTTTACAACTCTTAGATAAGTTGCCTCTCTTGAGATTTGGGAAGTGACATGTAAGTTATAATTTAAGAATTGAAGACCTGCAAGTGAATATTCAAACCTGCATCTTGATCACTGCCCTGTTTAGTAGCTAACATTAGTGTTTTAATTATTATTTTTTATTTCACTTCTTCCCACTCATGACCAATACTGCCTGCTGCGGCTGTTTTTTTTTTACCCACATGCGATAGTTTCTAACAAGCCAACTGTTCCCCCAAACATCAACAAATTAGTCATTTAAACTACTGTGACCCTGACCATGATAAATCAGTTACTGAAGATAAATAAATAGATGCACAAGCACGCAGCATGCTCCCGTGTTAACGACTTGGGCTATTTGTCCTGAGCATAATATATCTGACTGCCTGCAGATATAATTGTATAGAAAGTTACAAAAAAAAAAAAAAAAACACTCCTTTTCATGCCCTTTTTGTTGGTTCTTGCTATCCAGTCCTGATGCACATCTTCACAAAACATACTAACACAGAAGGTTTCTAATTAGGTGCTTAAATTAAATTTAGGTGTAGAAATAGTAGCTTAAAGATGAACCTTTTAGTGACTGTCTCTGGAAGGGCGGTATTCGTTGAGAGAGAGCTCAAGTGAGTGTGAACAGGTGATCTTTGATGTGTAAAGTACTGGGTTTGATGAGAAGCAGCTTCTCTTTACGCAGGTCACAGGAATTGAACTCTGGGAGGGATTCTCTAATCAGTAAAACTGATTGCCAGTCACCCGCTCCTGCTCTGTTCCTCTCTCACTCACACACATTCACACATGCTCCAGTCTAACCTGTTGCAGAATTCAAAAACTCTCTAACACACTCATTTACCACATTGAAAAAAATAAACACTTGCTTTTTATTTGTAGGGAAAGGCCCTCCTAAATTTCCTATATTTGAAAAATAAAAAAAAATACGGATTCTTCTGTACCAGCATCTGGAGTAGGTGAGATGAAAAAAAAAAAAAGGCTTATTTTTACTGAGTGGCATGAAATCTAGGCTTTGCAGAAATACTGTTTACCTTCTGAATCTACAGAGAGAGGTGCTTGTAACACATTAACGCTGAGAAATACACAGTTTGTGGGCAAGTGTGCAGATCTATGGCTCATAAAGGCAAAATAACAAACAGTGTAATGTAAATAATAAGTGTAATATAATTACTACCAATGTTATGTGAATAACTGGTGTATGATTGGCATTACCTTGTTAGCCCACCATATAAAAGGCATATATTTAACCACATCAAGTCCGTTCCCACATTTCTAAGATGTCCATCTTACTAGGTACCTCATATTTCAATGAACCCATAAAGCCTTAAAACATTCCCAGTCTTTTACACACAACAAAAGCCAAGAATTCCTAAAATGCCAATTGAACATGCCTTAGCCAATTGGCATATGTTATACTCACCTAGGTTTGGAAAGCCTTTAAACAACTTTCTGCCCGATTTATCCACTTGTGTTTGAAAAGCGAGGTACACACTTGTAAAAACTAGGTCGAAAGTAGTCATGGAATGTGGCAAATTGTGCAAGTGGTCATTTGAGTATTTGAATGTGTTGAAGGTCTGACCAGTCTGCAGCGTGTTAAGCAAATTTTACTATTTGGGTTTATAAAACCTGGAGTGTATCGGGGCAGTAACTCGAGCCAGCTATATAATGTAATGTTTACACTTTTACTTGGCGCACACAGTAACTGTAACGATGTTTTATTTAAGTGAATTATGAAGTAATGCCAACACTTAGACCTCACCCCTGTCTGCCCTAACCTTTACTCCATGAATGAAGGCCCACCCAATGTGCTGCGATAGAGATACACACACTCACAGGAAGCGGCAGGCACATTTTTCGCATCGGTGGAATTTTGGGGATGTGCCATCGTTTCACTAATGACACAACCTGTTGAGTTCTTTTCTTTAAACATCTGTAAGATTTCCATTACCTCTCCCAGATAACAACTCCATTTAAACATTTAAAATACTATTATCTTTTACTTAACAGACTGTAGTGCACCAATTGTCCAAGACCTCTTTGAAAACAATTCAGGTTCCAAGGCAATAACAAAATTTCCTCTTTTAGTCATTTAGCCGAGTCAAACTGCTGTCAAAATAATGATCTCCGGTTTCAAAATTATGTCTGACTACATACTTGTACAGATAAAGAGACTTGAACATAGGAACTAAACTATATATGTTGCTTTATCTGTGCTTTAGCATACGAGCAAAATGATTGATCTGATACATTACACGAACGAACTGCAAAAACTAATTTGGCTCCTCCTCAAAGTACCGACCTTACTTAAATTTTACTTATTTGTATATACTGATTAAGTAGTCTGAAGTGTAAGGAAGAGTTCATACAGCAATGTGAGCATGAGGTCAGTGTGCACCAGCAAAAATGGTTTGAATTAGCCTGATGAAAACCAACGACGCACCATATTTTCCCATCCTCACTTGCAAGACACATGGTCTGCAGAAGGTACACATTTTAATCATGCATATAAATAAAGTAAAAAACAAATGTAGATGGTTGTACACATCTGTTTACATTTATCCATAAAGACCATGTCGGGCAACTAGCCTGCATTCTGTAAATGACTAAAACTAAATCTTATATGTGACACGTGAAAATTCTCCAGTAATTTCTGTACCAGAGAAGGAATGATGAATGATTAAAAAGAATCCATACAGGATGTAAAAAAAAAAAGGTTCTGGCTGAGTGAACGTCAACAGAAGTAATAATAAACTCAAAATCAAAAATCACTTGAAGAAATATAAACTGCACATCTTTACTTTAGACTCTTAAATCAAATAATCTGACACCAGTGACATAAATGATAAAATGATTTCTCAGCTTGTGCACTGGCCCCCTGCAAAAAAATAGCTGCTATGGTCAGGGACATGGAACACATTTCTTGCAGGGTTTTCTTCTCATAGCACTCAGTCTAACTGAGAAATGTCTGCTGTGCTCTTGGAGTTGTTCATTAGACCAGCTGGAGTCTAAACATTCACCTCAGCGTCTTAGAATGGGCAGAAATCCCAACAATGCTGAGTAGGCTGAGGTTACACAATTTAAGCACACATGTGCAGCAGACCAGAGAGGATATTCATCGTGTCGAGTAACCTTGATCTTTCTAAGACAAACATGTCTGTAATAATGTCTAGTAGCAGTCAGTCTAAGTAACTGGACAAGTACTGATGAGTATTTATGCTGCGAGTCCAGTGGCCTTGCCATTTTAAATTACCCGCGTGACAATAATCTTCCATAGGCACAAGTCTGTAAAGACGGGCCAATCAACAGCGAAAAGGAACTGGTGTATTCATGCATGACGTACAGTCCTTGGAATAATCGCCGTATTGACATGGCTAACAGAATCATTTTTAAGTGAGTGGCTGAAACTCACACATGCTGGTGTCGTCCCCGGTACAAGCTGAAAAATTATGCCACCTGTCCACTTCAGAAGAAAAGCGGAGCAAGACCTACTATTGCCTCTTCAGACCTCAGCAGGGCCCTTTATTCTAACCCACATAGCTACAGCAGGAGTTTCTGATTATCACATATCATACATAATCACCATGTTGCATTTTTGGCAGCCTACAATCTGCAGCAGTGAAGGAAATATTTTTTTTTTTCCTTTTTATATTCTTTTCCCCCTATAAAGATATGGCATGCCACGACTTCAAAATCTTTTAGTATAACCTGCTTTAAAAAAGGAAATGACAGACAATAGTGCACACTTAAAAATATGAAGTTAACAAGACTGGAATTAAATAGCACATTGCACTTTTAAACATGTTAGGAAGACATGCACTGGATGGACTATATCAATATTGTTTTATATATATTTATATCTTCTTCAAAAATTGAAGGGTAAACATTTTCCAGAACATACTTTAGATATTATAATAATATTGAATGAGCAAGGTTTTTAAGTACTTGGACTTTACATGAAGAATTATGTAGAATGATGTAGCTCTTGCATGTTAATATGAGTTACATGCACATCTGTATAAGGCCCTTGAGTGGAATTAAATATTTTTACAAAAGAAAACGCAGGACTGAAACAGACAGGAAGTTAGAGAAAAGAGGTGAGGGATAAGGAGAGCAGGAAAAAAAAAATCCCACAAGAAGCAAAGCCTGAAAATAAAAATGACAAAGTGCACATCTTAGTATCAGAAAAAACCCAGAGGGAGAAAGAAAATCAAAGTTCTTTTCCACCTTATTTAATCTCCTGACCTTTTTTTGCACAGCAGGCACAAGGGAGCACAACTGTCTTATTATCCTGTTCAGCAATGGCATCTCAGGCCACTTCGAAACTGTTCATAGTCCTGCTCATGTTTTGCTGAACTTTTAAACCATGCCAGACACACACACACATTAGCAAAGCAGTCTTCAGAGACTGGGCAGACAGGGCCAAGGAACTCAGGCAGAGCTAGTCATTATTTACATGCTTTAATAAAGAGAAGCAGGTTGAATGAGCAAACAATAGCCTCTAGAGACAGCTGTGAGTCACTAAGCAAAATTCACTCTCCCAAGCTTAGACTTATGCTGGCTCATTGTTCTTCTGCTCTAGATAAAAAAAAATTAAATCCATTTAATCATGGTAAAAGCAGGCTGTCTTCTATGGCTTAGACTACCAGGTCTTTAATGGTCAAATTAAAAACGTATTGCAGACCTGCATAAATAACCATCGAAATGAAAACTAAAATAAAACTACAGCTCATTGCGAATCAATTAAAACAATTTAAAAAATGATTTAAAAACCTGCTAACATGCACTTCATTAATTTGTTACCTTCAATTCTGGGTCCCTCTTCATCATCTCCAGAATGATGTAGCAGCCGATCGAGTGACCAATCAAGACGAGGTGTGTGTCTCGGGGCACATGTTCTAAAAGGAAGCCCAGTTTGTGCTCTATCTGTCCATTCAATCCAAACACATCCTCTGACTCGGCCTTCGAAGCATCTTAAAAGTACAAGACAGGACAATAAAATAAGCCTGCGTTATAAAGAGGGCTGTAAGTACATTGTCGATTTTAACAATAATCAACATAGCTATCATCATAATTGCCTAACAAACACAAGACTGTTTCCTGACTGTAAGAGTCTGATTACACCTTTTAGAAACTGTTAATAATCTATGGGGCACTTTAAATTGGCAAGTTTTTCATGTGCTGAGTTTTCTTTCAACATCTTGTTCTTGTTTTTCATTATATCTTTGGACAGGTAAAATAACACCCTATCAGCAATTCCAGTAACTTGCAATCCTGAACAATGCTTGGCAGGCATCAATATTAATGTCATCCAAGCAGCACTAAATGAAGCAGTGTTAACTTGAGAAAAAAGTGTGAATCTACGTGAGATTGGTGTTGCAACAGGGAAAAGAAGGAAAATGCTTTGATGATCTTAAACAGCAAAGTGTGAGCTATAGGCAGTTTTCCTCATTTTGCCGGTAAATCACCACGGCCTGTTGGTTAAATAGTTTATCACACAAAATAAGGATTAGGTATTTTACACAAATTAAGCTGAAATAAAAAAAGATACTTTAATAAACAAGATAGATCCGTGCATCATAACAAGATTCAACAGACTGCATAATCAGATTAATTTTCGCGTCACAGTTAGCACCGCGTCACAGGTTATACAGTTAATAAGTGAAGTATAAAATAAAAAGTGAGTGAAATTCCTATGAGAAAGAACCAACAACAGTGAAGCATAAATAAACACTGCCTTGCCAAAAAAAAAAGCTAAAACAACCCAAAGGACTGTTTAAATAAATACTTAAGAACATTGGATTGGATAATTACTGAAATTAATAATATGTTTTAAATGGGAACCTGCTTGGTAAAGGTCCATCCTAAAAAATGGACAGTAGAAATTATAGGTACTCCATGTATATACTGTATGTACATTGCTTGCAAAAGTATTTAACTTTTTCACAATTTGTCACTTTACAACCACAAAAGTAAATGTATGTTCCTGAGATTTTCTGTAATAGACCAACACAAATTGGCACACCATTGTGAAGTGAAGGAAAATGATGAAATAGAATTCCGGTGGAACTTATTGCCACAAGTCCATCTGTGTCTAATTTAATCTCAGTATAAATATAGCTGTTCTCTAAAGCCCTCGGAGCTTTGTTAGAGAACATACTGCTGTTAGTAAACAAACTGCATCATGAAGCCCAAAGAACACACCAGACAGATAAAAACTATTAGTCGTGCACTTGGCCTTTATGGAAGAGTGGCAAGAAGAAAGCCACTGTTAAAAGAAAGCCATAGGAAGTCCCATTTGCAGTTTGCGTCAAGCCATTCAGGGGACACAGCAAACATGCAGAAGAAGTTGATCTGGTCAGATATCACCCTGAATACACCAGCCTCACTGTGAAACATGGTGGTGGCAGTATCATGTTATGGGGATGCTTTTTTTCAACAGGGACAGGGAAGCGGGTCAGAGTTGATGGAAAGATGGATGGAGCCAAATAAAGGGCAAAGAAAACCTGGTAGAGTCTACAAAAGCCTTGCGACTGAGGCGGAGGTTTACAGCAGAACAACAACCCTAAACATACAGCCAGAGCTACAATGGTATGGTTTAGATCATGTGTTAGAATGGCCCAGTCAAAATCTGAATCCATTTGAGAATCTGTGGCAAGACTTTACTGTTTACAGATGCTCTCCATCCAATCTGACTGAGCTTAAGCTACTTTGCAAAGTGCAAAAAAAAGACACATGGTGATAAAAGCCATTTATCATTTTCCTTCCACTTCACAATTATGTGCCACTTTGTGTTGATCTATCACATAAAATCCCATTAAAATACATTTACGTTCATGATTGTAACATAACAAAATGTGGAAAAGGTAAAGGAGTATGAAAACTTTTGCAGGGCACAATTTATATACATATATACACACCCAATATATACAGACAGGGTAAGAGACCACTGCCAAATTTTCTTTAATCCATTCCAGTGTCTGTTGAATTCCCATACAAGCACACCTCAATCTGGTTTATGAGGTAATCATTAGATTAATTACCTGGACCAAATCATTTAATGAGGAATGAGGAAATACCATTGCTGTGATCATCACTCTCCTTTTGCTATGAGACCAGCTGGAAAGTCAAACCAGTAGTAGTAGTACCTCAAAGACAATTGGAATTTTAAAAATAACCATTGACCGATGCCTAATAATAATAATAATTTAAAAAAAAATGGTTCTGTGAGAAAAAGAAGGACTTAAAGCTGACCGCTACATGGATACACTGGATATCAGGTTGTTTCCATCCTTAAATTTTCAAAGATGGCATTACACAAGAACAACATCAGGCAGCAGACACTGGGGAGAGCAATCTACAGACTGATAGAGGGTGAAAACAAAACTGTACTGATAGGGATGACCAAAAACTCATTCAATTGTCACTCAACAACTGTAGGATGACATCAAGTGACCTTTAAACATAGAGTGCACGGCGAGGACGGTTCCAAACAGGCTCCTAGAGGCAGGGCTGAAGTCAGGCAAAGCCAGAAGGAAACCCTTCATCAATAAGAAGCAAAGAAGAGCCAGGCTGTGAATTGCAAAAGACCATAGGAACTGGATTGCAGAGAACTGGAGTAGGATCATCTTCCCTGATGAGTCTATTTTACACCTACAAGATTATCCTGGGAGAAAATTTGCCTCCTTCTGCTCTGACTATTACCCCTATCTCACCTACGCGGTTTCGCGCGGTGGCCGTAAATAGGGTTCATCATAATTCACCGCGGGTTTTTGCGCTGTGATTACGTTTCCATCTTTCCGCGTGAAAAATTAAACATGTTTCATTTTTTTGGCGGTCCTCGCGAAAGCTTGCAGACCTTGCAGAACTTCGCGGAACGTTAGTGGAACGTCGACGGGCAATCGCGGCAGCTCACGGTGCCTAACATCGCATCTCACCGTGAGTCAAACCGCATAGGTGAGATAGGGGTATATGGGTCACCCCCCTCTTTTTTTTTTTTTTTTTGAGGAAAGTTTTCCATGCCACACAGCCAGGTCAATCAACGTGTGGATGGAGGACCATCAGATCAAGACCCTGTCATTGTCAGCCCATTCTCCAGACCTGAACCCCAATGAAAAACCCTAGAACAGGACTCACTAGATAGCAGACCGGGTGACAGCTCTATTTGGAAGCTGATGCATTTCTAATAAATGAGAATAAGTAATATACTAGACATCTAGCACTTTTTTCCTCAATGTGGGTGGGGCTATACGCATCACTTAACAGAGCCCACCAATGCAATACTATACAGTGTATAGACAGTGTGAATGAAAATTTACTTAAGATTGATTAAAGATTGTTGTTTGTATCCCATACAAATACAAAAAAATATACAAGGCCATCAAAGTTCCTCACAACTGTCCACAAACATAGTTACTGAAAGCCGAAAATAAATATTATTGATATTCCATGGAAATTTTAAACTGCTCATTTTTTATAGACTTAAAATAACTTTATATAGAGAGATCTGAATCCTAACAACCATGAAATTCGAACCTCGGCTCGAAGATAATTTTATTGACTGGACCTTCATAAGTATTAATTCAGGACCCTTGCTCTAGAATCTGACCAAGAGGAAGATGGATGGTCACGAGTCATCAAACTAAGCTGAGCTGCTTACATTTTCGTGCCAGGAATGGCATAAAGTTACCCAACCTCAATGTGAAAGACTGGTGGAGAGAATGCCAAGACGCCTGAAAGCTGTGATTGCAAATCTGGGTTGTTCCACCAAATACTGATTTCTGAAATGTTCCTTAGTTAAAACCTTAGTACCTTATTGTTTTAAAATGAATATGAACTTGTTTTCTTTGCATTAGTCAAGATCCGCAAAGAAATATTTTTTGTTATTTTGATATGATGTCATTCATTCTCACTGACTCATCGTCTATACCACTTTATTCTGTATACAGGATCGCGGGGGCCTGGAGCCTATCCCAGGAGACTTGGGGCACGAGGCGGTGTACACCCTGGACCCTATGCCAATCCATCACAGGGCACACACACACGGTCAGTGACACACTACGGGCAATTTGCAAACACCAATTAGCCTTAGCTAACTGCCTTTGGACTGTGGGAGGAAACGAGAAAACATGCAAACTACAAGCACGCATACAAAGAGGGGGGAATCGAACACCTGGTGGTGCCAGGCAACAGTGCTAAATAACAAGATTTTAATTTGGACTTTGGAAGAACTATTGAGAGAGAAAGAGAGAGAGAGAGAGAGAGAGAGAGAGAGAGATACATAAACAGACCTCCTTATGCATCTCCTCACCTCCTCTGTACTTAAAAGTGCAGAACAAGTGATGCTGCGATTTGGGATGTTCTCAATGATAACATGATAGAGTGACCTGAGGGCCACAGGGTCAGACAAAACTGTCTTAGCCACCATACAGGGTACATGTGTTACTGTGCTTTCTTCGCCAAATCTTCAGTGTATAGACCATGTGATGTCCTCATACAGTAGATGTAAATCTTGAGAAATCTGAATGGGCATGGGCTTTAAAAAACCCTCATATAAGCACACTGCTTTTCATAAACCAAACAAGGTGGCTAACATGGCTAATAATCTCTCTCTCGCTCTCTTTGTCTTGTTTTTTTTAAGACAGCATTTACCAGGTGAGTAACTGGGAAGTTAATGTTTAAAAAGTGAACAAGAAATTCAAAAACATTTTCATACCACAACTCTAACAACTGATTGCAAAATAAAGTGCTCCTCGCTTCAGACACCCCCTCCCCCCCCACCCCAGGAAGGTTCGGGATTTTGCTGAGCTAGTTTGGGTTTTTATACTGAGGTAGTGTTAAATCAAATATGCATCTGCGCCACAATGAACTTCTGTCAAAGGCAACCTGTCCACCCCCCCCCCCCCCCCCCCCCCCCCCCCCCCCCCCCCCCCCACCCCCCACCCCCCCCCCCCAACCCCACCCCACACCCCCCCCCCCCCCCCCCCACCCCAACACACAAGAACAC
>JAOTRS010000002.1:8834837-8848727 GCA_028565755.1 Dinotopterus cunningtoni
ATTATTGTTGTTATTTTTTTCCAATCCCTTCTTATTTCTCTCTTCCTCTCTTTCTTCTCTCGCTTTCTCTCTCTGTCTGGACTGTAGCATGAAAGCTTCATAACAGGACAAATATGATCTGACAAATAGACTTTTTCAAATTTCAGTGAAATATTGTCAGCATTTATGCACTCTGATAATGTGCTTTAAAACGTGCCAGGAATGTACTGCCTGACCAATAAAAGTTGCGCACTCTAATATTTCATTCAACAGCCTTTATCTATGATTATGGTGCCCAATATGGTGGCCAATTCATGTGAGTAAATGATTTCTCCTGCTCCAAGAACCAGTCCTGTGCCATCAGGGAAGACCGAATCAATTGATGTGATAATCTGGTGATTCAGTGCATTCAGGTCATCAGCTGTCTTCATTACCATATACTGCAACTAAAGCAATTAAAGCAACCCCAGGTCACGACAATGCCTACATAGGCTGGTACAGTGGACACATTGGTGCATTGCTTCATGTGCTTTTCTTTTTACCCTGATGTGCACATCACTCTGTAATAGGGTAAACTTGAGAATCTTGGGACCACTTGACCTTTTTCCATTGCTTCAAAGTCCAATTTTTATGCTCCCTAGCAAACTGATTTTTTTTTGTTCTGATTAGTCTCTCTAACAAGTGGTTATGGCCAAACAGCTGTTTATTCCCAAACCTGTAGGTTCTCATCTTATTGTGCATGTGGAAATGCTCACACAAAGCTGTGATTTCTACTGTGATCTCCATTTATTTTTTTGGACCTCATTTCTTCGACAAAGCTCATTTTCAGCCATGTCCTTCCAGATTCTGAGAATGTGCTAGACAGTTCTTAATCCTGTTCCAGTAATTGTTGTTTTCTTTGCTTGATGCGGGTCAATCTGACCCTTCTGAAACGGTGACTGTTTTTGGCCAGGCAATGTATAAAACATATTATTTTAATACCAGAAGGGCATGGACTGCCTTCGGGCAAATCAGCGCTTGTTGTTTCGGAGTCTGTGGACCTGAAACTGACCAAATTTAGATAGTACTGTCAGTACTGATATCTGGACAAGAGACAGGCAGGCAGCCGAAGCCAAAAGCGGTCCTTCCAAGTCCTCTTCAGCCATATTCAGCATGATTAATGATTGCTTCAAGTCACTACAATAAAGTCATTGTCACGCTCTATCAAGAGCCAGACAGAGTAAAAAGCCTTCCCAAAACATTGTACTGTTAAATCATCAGCTGTAAGGGCAAAGCTGTGAGGGAGCTGGTAAGGACCCGAAGTGCTGCTCCACCCTGGATTACACGATGTAAGCCGTAGGTTATATAACCAGGAAACTCTTCTGAGTGAGGAATTCATGATTATAAAATGTGGATCTGTGTGTTTGTGAGAACAGTGCAGTCAGGAAGTTGCAAAGTCCTTTCTTTCCCATCATTTGTGTCGTAAGATGGGAATTCAAACGGAAGCTCTCCATTTAGAGCGGTGACAGTAAAGACAAGTTTTGTCTGTTTCTGTGCGGAGTGAAAGAATATAACGGAGAGATTCCCGTATTTGAAAAAAAAAGGACACAAAAGCATGAGCTATCTTCTGCTCTCCCTCATGTTATCATTTCCCTCTTTTCACAGGGTTCATAAATTCAGCACTGTTCAGTGGAACATTAAACAGATACCTTGCCTGCCGTCTCTGACCCCGAGGCTGCATGGACTACCACGCCACTGACGTAGCCTTGCAGGTGCAGAGCCCACTCTCTCTCCGACAACCTTCGCTTCAAACACACACACGCACACATACACACACGCCTCTAAATCTCTCTTAGGCTCGCCAAACAGTGATGTGCGACCCTTGAGGTTTTTCGTAGAATGAAATACGTTGTCAAGTTTGGCATAAGTGAAAATTTTTGCACTGTATACTGGGGATAAGACACATTCGAATTCTGGGACACAATCCCAAATTCACCAGCTGAACATTAACTGTCAACTTTGATTGATATCTTCAATACGGAATCACAATCGCAGATTTGGGTCACAAACGAAACACGTATTTTAGACGACATCATCCCTGAAGGCGCTGGAATTCTTTATCGCAGAGACTGTGTGGAGTATCCTTTAATGGATTGGGTCTTAACATGCCAAGATGTGTATCCATCTTACGAAAGAGGAAGAAGCGAAAATGATTTACTGACGCCTGGCGAACATACAGACAAGGGTCAGTATGGCCAGATCTTCTGACAGACAGCTTTATCTCTGAGGGCTCTTCTTTAAATTCACAATGCTGTATGTTTCCAGATGAGAGCAAGGATAAAGGAGATTATTTTAGAGGTGCATGATGTGTCTATTAAAAAATAGATCACATCCCCCTGAAAAAGATCCTACAATATAAAACAATTACAACATAAAGTCATATATTTTTGATAATACTTACACTACAGTGGATGAAGTTTGGTTAAAGTAGACATGTTATGGGAAATTCAGTTTTTAATCATTTTTACACAACAAAACGTGTGTGTGTGGGGGGGGAATAATAATTTTAATTTACCCCCTAATATGACCTCATATAAGTAGATCTCCTCTTCTAGCTCTGCTCAGCTCTGCTGTTTGATTGGATGGGACAGCGTCAGCGGTAGCTCAGTTACATATATGAAGACACTGCATATTTCCCTTTATGACAAATAGGTTGTTTAAGGTATGAAAAAAGTGCAATACCTGAGGGGTATTTCACCTGGAGTATTAACAAACACACTTCTGAGATCCATGTTAGTGTGTTGAAGAAATAGTAAAATATGGGACCTTATGGGACCATAAAGTGGCATATTTTATTTATTTCATTAGCCAGAGGAGAAAACTCTAGTTTCAGAAAACCCTAGACTCATATCAACTCACTGTTCATTATCCAGGGTGTTTCTCATTGCTATGTTTACTGCAGCACCACATTTTGCAAGAACAGATGGATGGTAAGAATTTAATTAAAAAAAATATAAAAAAAACAGCAAGAGAAAAGTGTGAGGCTTAAGCTGAGAAGGAAAGAAAAATTGTGGGGAGGAAGGACTGCGAGGAATGATAAGGGCACTCCATATATTTTCCATATTCTAGGAAAATGAAAAAAAAAAAACAGAAGAAAAAACTCTTCATGCTTCAATCATTATTAAAAGACATTACTTTAGTTAGATTGACTGAGCGGGCGCTCGATCCGTAGGTCTTCGGTGATTGGAAAAGAGGAAGGAGACCTCATAGCAACACCCTTATAGATAGTATATGGGGAACTGGGGAAAGACTAGAAGGAATCTTTGTAAGATCATTATGAATTATCAAACAATGTGATACTGAAGGTTATTGGAAGCAGCTGCTCGAGAGAGTGCCGTGCACATCAGGTTCTTATAAATGTAAACCATCTGTAGAGGCCATTCCAAACCCTCTGAACATCTTTATGGCTTTAATATGAGCTATAACAAGTTACTCTTCTCTCACATCCCCTCCCCACTACCAACAAATTATGACTAGCCTAACAACGCTTAAAGATTTTAAACTGCTTAATTTTCAAATGATGGAGAAAAAAAAAAAAAAAGTAAAATAATAGTCATTCATCAAGTATGCACAACATATGTTGGCAGCATCTATTCATGCTGTTAAGAGCAACAGTTAAATTATTTTAATGTAAAACATTTTCACACACACACACACACACTGAAGCACATTTCTCATTTCAGTACTATGCTACAATCCTTATTACAAAGACCAGCTGTGTCTCGATGGTAAAACTATCAGCACTGGTTATCTCCCAGTAGTGGTCATGCAGAGCTAAACATATCTCAAGACAATTATGTTAAGCTGTGGCTATTCAGTGATCCAACAGATCAGCATGGGTGTTATGCATCTAAAGTTAACTGCAACCAAAAAGGAATGTCAAATCATCTGGGCACAGATCCTATCGCTACTCTCAGGCTCTCCTGATTAACTGGAATTTGATCCCATTGGGGGAAATACCTGACATCTAAAAAGGTTGAAATTCCCCGTGTTTGGTCTGATAAGAATGGAGATAACCAGAGATACTCTGCACGAAACACAGAAATCTGTATGAAACAAGTCATTAAACTTATCAGTCTGGCAGGGGTAAAACTCTGCATGCTGTCTATAAACAGCTCATTAATATAAAACATCATAACACTTACAAGGAAACAATTATACTACCTCTAAAGTAATTATGTTTTAACAAGAATAAAGTTCATGCCATTCGATATATTATTAACATTTTGTGACCTTAGTATTACAAGTTCTCCCTGGGTGAAGAGCTGTTTAGAGATATGGGACATCAAAGGTTTGACGTTCTAGCTAGCCAAACCCTTACATTTAAAACCTACACAAGACTTACATTTTATTGTTACTGTAAACTTAAATGATCAAAATTGACGGTTTTACATTTTTTGTCTCAATGCAGAAAGAACTTAATCTCATTAAATAACTAATAAATGGTAACGCACTCAGCAGGAAGATTTTCTGGGCCTATCAAGACATTCACATTCTGATCATACATTTTGCAAGAAGATCTTTTTTTAATGTTCCATCATCAGAATCTTTTTAAAGTTCTTAAAATCGGACATTCTTCCTAAACCAGATATTTTACAGTGAAACTTTATTGTCGAACATATACCAATATTATCATATGTTCACTACCCACTTCATTTAGGAACACCTGTACACATCCATATTCACACAATTATCTAACAGAGCAGTGCAGCGCTTACAATCATACAGATACAATTATGCAAGAGTACCAGATAAACTCCAAGTCAAACAGCAAAATGTGGAAAAAGGTGATTTAAGTGACTTTGACTATGGCATGGTTGTTGGGACCAGATGGACTAGTTTGGGTATTTCAGAAACCGCTGAACCACTTGTACATAACGGTTTCTAAGGATGTTGGTGAAAAAAAAAACATCCAGTGTGTGGCAGTTCTGGTGGAAAAAACAGCTGAAAGAAAGGTCAGTGGAGAATGGCCAGACTGGTTCGAGCTGACAGCAAAGCAACTCACCACGCTTTATAATTGAGAAAAAAAAAGTTCCTTGGTTCCAATTTCTAAACGTTCCTGATCAATTTCAATTTTAAAAGCATGAACTTATGGATCCAACCTGCATTGTGTCAACACTTCAAGCTGATGGTGTAATGCTGTGGAGAATGATTTTTGGACACACGGAGGGCCCCTTTATAACAATCAACGATCATTTGAAACACAAAAACACGCTGCTAAAGCGTGCTGAACCAATAGGTGGCAATATAACCTTAACTGTAAAGCCGCATTGGCCAATCAGAAGTCTGAAAAATGTTCTCACTCTCTGACATTAAACACAGGAGATACGCCAACTGGCTTTCTAAATATGTTTACCATGGAAGGAGTTTTCCAGGAAGTCCAAATAATTTTCAGCCATCTTAAACCATTTACGTGTGAACAAAAGTACAAAAAGCATAGAACAAGCTCTGTTTGTAGACATATGGACAAGGCCAGAGTATTGTTGCTTACCATGTGCATTCCTTTACAGCCACCATTCATGCATCTAACAAATGCTACTCTCGGCATGATTATGCACCCTGTGATAGGCCGGAAATTCACAGCATAAAGTGTAGCTGCCAAATCCGCAGAAATAATGTGATGCAATTAACATAACCCAGGATTTCAAAAAAAAGATTTCGAACACTTTGTGGAAACCATGCGATGAAAAAATACAAGGTTGTTTTAAGAGAACAAAGTAAGGCCCTACCCACTATTAATACAGGCTTTCTAATAAAGTGGCTGGTAAGTGTACATTAATTGTTTTCTTGGTTAGAGCGGAATTCAACTGTAATGTCAATGCTTATGTATAATGCATATCTACAATACTATCCTTCTCCTGTGCTAAAGACATTCTAATTTGCAAGTAAGTACAGTAGATCTATCAGAGTATACAAATCCATTACTGGAAAAGTTGGATTATTTTCCAAAATGCATGAAAAACAAGAATTTGTTATTTGTTAATTATTTTAAACTTTTATGTAACTGAGAAAAGATTTCCAATGTTTTTACTGACCAACTTTAACGTATTTAGTGACTAGATATGCCCACGACTTCGTTCACGTGGAATTGAATTGCACACTTCTATGCACGTTTTCAAAAATGTACGATGCCAAAATGTTCAACTGCACACTCATAAGCTCCATCTGTTACATTTTTTTATGAACTAATGCTTTTTTGCCCATTTTTGCTTGATATAAGTCCATAGATTCTCAGAAGTCTGTTGTCTTTAAGATACACCAAACAATCCATGTCTATGAAGACACACTGGTGTAGGGCATGCAGAATGAGGCTTGGCACTGTCTGAAATAAGCATGAACTTTGTCATACTGATTATAGAATGTGTCTTTCTTAAATCTCCATACACGCCAGTTGTACGTTCAGACATGTGCGAAGGACCTTTACCACGTGCACTTGATATCCCATATCATGCCAGGTGATGGCTTTTGCACCTTTTCACCAATAACAGTCTGGTGGGTCTGTGATATCTTTGGCAGTGAGACCTTGACCTTGACATCTGTCCTTTTTTTCCCGAACCTAGCTGAAACTTGAACTTATCTGATCATAACAAACATTTCCATAGTATTTCAGTCCATGTGAGACAAGCTCGAGCCCCTCAATTCCATAATTGATCATCAGTTTGAGTAAGCCAGTCGATTATCAATTAATAATCGGTTTAACTGCACAGTTCTCCTTCGAAGGTCGAGGAAATCAATCAGAAACAAATAAAAATCGAGGGGCATATAAGTACATTACCATAGGCCTTGGTAGTTATAAGTTTTCCGCCTCTGCACCCTACCATAAAGTTTGTCACCCAGAATACAAGTGCTATGTAAGAAACTAGGGCCAAATTCCACAATCCTCGTTCCGTGCAAAAAATGCATGCCAAAGTTCAGCTGGGACTGATGCAGTCCCATTAAGTCAAACTGAGTTAGAATCTCATGTTATGGTGTATTTAAAACAAATGTAACTTTTTTTTTTTTTTTTATGATTTTTTTGCATTTAAAATCAATTGCTATTTTTTATAACCGACTGCTTGAAATGCACAGGAAATCAACTGATGCTCAGCTGATGATCGCCCCATAAATAGTGTCAAAGGTTCCTAAAGTACTCCCAAGCCTACGCGGCTGTATTGAGCACAAGAGAATATCAGCTTTTCATGCAGTGCCATTGAAGGGCTTGAAGTTCATGATGAGCCATGACCAATCTGTGATTTAGTGGAAGCTCCATTAAGACGCAGTCATGACACCAGAGAGAGGAAAAATCAAATCAGTTATAAATGGCGATTCGTTAATGTGCTGATTCATGTATCACCAAAAAAATAATTTTTAAATGATTTATCCAGATCAGCCAGTGACCGGATTTGGCTCTTTTTCATCTTTATCGGCCTTGACTGATCACGTTGAATTTAACCGATTCTGTGTTGAACGCGGGAACATCTGAATGGCGAAACTGAAATGCATTTTTATGGCGTTACATTATCAAAAGTTGTGTGGGTTAAAAAGACTCCGATCTGCCTTTTACTCTAAATTCTGCAAACGAATTAGTCTTGAAACTCGCTCATTAGAAGCCAAGCGGAGCCAAGTTAGAAGCAGCGTGGCTGCATGCTCACAATTGCTCAACACGCGCTCAAGACTTTAAAGGCCTTTGCGGTAGTAAACCTAATATCATATTGAATGGACTAGATTTAATTACTCATGTTCAATTTATTTGTGAAGCTAAGGTATAAAACTGTTACATGTTAAATTTACACCAGTTTATTATAGCTTGAATATCACAGTTTAACTCAAATATCACAAAAGTTTTCACTCTTAATTTGTATCATCCCAAATTCCCATTTTCTGAATGTGTTGTAATGTTTACGAATTTTTTTTTGTTTTGTTTTTATTGCATTTTAGAAAATATCCCAATTGTTTCACAAACAGGGTTTGTAAATTAAACACGGGTATTGATGGGTCTACAGTAGGCGTGGTGGATTATCGGCTTACAGACATAAAGGTATAGAAAAATAGACTGATTTATTTTTCCAAATATATTATACCAAAAAAAAAAAAACAAGAATAAAGTAACACCTTTTATGAATTCTACTTCATTAGGTTAAAGATTTGATTAGATAAAATTAAGGTTTTTTACAAACTTTACAGCATGACAGATATTTAGTAATGTCAGCACAGATAAAAGAAAAGGAAAAAGAAAGCCTTACTTGACATGTAACCCTGACCATTGTTCAATGCCACAAAAAAAAAAAAAATCAATCCCTGATAGGTAAGAATGTACCGGCCATAAACTGACAAAGCATGCATGAGTTTTCTAAAGCGTTTTACTGAGTTTAAGTTACCATGTTCACGTAACTTGTCTTATCCCTTTTAAAGAGTTATTATGCAATGTTTTTGTAACACATTAAAACCTCAGCACCTGCGCTCCCGCTATGACGGATATGAAACACTGTAAGACAAGGTGAGTTGATTCTGGGGAGAAGATGGTGATTATTGCTGTTATCTCTAGGGAAAAGGGCACGGGCTCTACAATAACAGCCCTTCACACACGTTCTCAGAAGGCCATAAAGAGTCCTTTGAGCACAATGCTCAGTGACATTCAGAGCTGAAGAAAAGCAGGCGCTCGATGCACCCATCGTTAAGGTCATCAGCCTGAGCGGGCCTTCTCTTAACGGCACCTGTAGCTGAAGGCTCACTGCCTAAAAAAGTACTTGTAAGCTGTATCGACATGTGCTAAATGTATATCATACAGGTTATTACATGGAATTAGAACTGGGTAGAGATTACATCACTGCACTTTCTATTTTTAGTTATAGAGACAGACAAAGAAGCCCTTTGAAACTGAAAAGGAGGTCATACAGCGAGGCACAAAGGAAATCACAGCACCGCAATTTGATTGATTTGAAGGAGCCTAAACCGAAGAGCCTATCATATACACTGTATTAACGACAGATAGTTATTTTATTTGTAAAACTATAAAAATCTGTGAAATATTTGTTCTTTAAAGATACATCATCTGCAAGGCCTCCCTGTGCTTTCACATTCAAGGAATTTTCTTTATATAATACATTTGCTTAACGCCTGCCATAGACAACAGATCAAGTAAAGAGGATAATGATTAAGCATTAATTGATTAACTGCGTTAAGAATTTAACCTACTAAAAATGCAAAATCAAGCAAAATCATCTTCACAAACAATAATGAAGGAAAAAAAAACTGCCTGAAAGAAGGAAAGTACAGCTGACACGTATTTAGTGAAGTAAACTCTTCCATTTCGTTCCGTTAATCGTGACACGAGGCTCTGCGGTAAATCATATGTGATACGATGAATGGTATATGACAGCCTATCAAGAATTAATAATTCATATTTGTCTGTGGAAAGTTCTTGGGATACAAATGGGTCTGAAAACACTTTAGTAACTTTAACTTGCCAAAAACATTTCCTTCCTAATAAAAGTAAACACAGATTACGTGCTGTGTAAACTCATCTGCGTTTTGTTTTGTCACCCCCCACCACCCCCTAAACCCCCCAATAAGCTCTCCTGGGTTTCTGAAAAAGCAATAAAAAAGTCTCTTTCATAAAGTTAGGAGATTTTAATAAACTTCAAAGATCACCGTAAACAAGATCTTACATACAATGAGCTCTGATGAGCAATGATTTTATAAAGCTTTGTTTTTACTCTGAACTAAACTTGCATCTTGGCCTGTGAAATGGTTTTAAGTAGCAGCATCTTGAACACGCTATGTGCCTCATGAACAGGAAAAAAAGAGGTACATGAGCGTTCTCATTGCTGAGAAATTTAAATAGATCACGTTTGCATGTAAAGATTAAATAAAGTTACAAAAGTTTAAAAAAAAGTACATAATATGTTTTTTTTTGCAGATATGTCTATAATATGCACAATGTTCCCTTTGTAACTATCTGACGTTACCCATTTACCGTACTCATTTGCTCACTGAATACTAATAGGATAGTCATAAGACAGTCAGGCTATAAGACAGTCAGTCTTTGCAATTAGCCTATAAATGCACCTACTATGTCATTCTGGTCAACACACAGGTTACACAGTCCGTCAGAGGCCCTGCACTGTCATCCACAATAGCAGGATATATAATAGTTTAAAAATAAGCAGATTTGGCCCGTCACATGTCAACACACCCCAGACTGTAGTGTTCATTTCTGGCCTCTTCATGACTCATGCTGGACTGTGTACTGTCTGACTATTTCGAGGGCTACATTTCAAGTAGTGCAATATGGATCTGTGCAATTATTTAATCGCATTAATGTATTAAATTATATAAATAATTTAATAGTTTATTACATTTGTGGCCTGTAATTAGAGCTGCAAAATATGATTACAAAACAAAAAAAAGCATATTGTCAATACAGGGAGTCTCCGACTTACAAACATTCGAGTTACGAATTTCCGCAGATACGAACGGACCGCGGTTCTATGAACATTCGTAGATGGGAACAAATCACGGCAGTACCTCACATGTATTGTACAAAAAATAGACAATATTTATTTATCACCTAAAAAGTATTACAAAAAATAAATACTCAAATTATTAGCAAACACAAATTTCTTACTATGTATATATCACATGCAATACATTGGAGCATTGAGAATAAATTAGTGCACAGGTGCAAATTGCAATTAATTGTGCAGCTGCATGCTTTTCGCTTTCTGCACATGTTTAAACTTTTTTTTGCAAAAGTCTTTAAGCAGGTCACTAAGGGGAGTGACCAACACCACACAATGAGTTTAAAGCTAATACTTGCGTTCTTCATGTTCTCTCTCTTACTGGTTAAATTATCCATTTTTTATTCCATTACATTTAGGCATTTTGGCAGATGCCCTTATCCAGAGCGACTTACATTTTTTAACTTATTCCATAGAATTTATAATCTAAAAGAAGTTTACATTCAATGCCCAAAATAATAAATATGGATTTTTTTTTAACTCCCAAAAATGTACATACATTTTGGAAACTGGCTGCTTTTTGCCTACCTGGGATAATGAGGAAGAGTACTTGTGGTGAGTTAGAGTTTTTGGTAGCAGTGTGCAGGTCTCTGGGCCCATATTTAAGCAGCTCAGTGACAGCACCTCTGCAGTAGACATACTCCACAGCTGCATCCTCTTTCTGGCATCCAGACTTCAGGCTGCCCATTACATTAGATGGACCTCCACAGCCAGATGGCGGGCCTAAACACACACACATGCAAAACAGAGTCAAGGTTTTTGTCTTCAATTATCGAGTCATGGTTTTAATTTTTTTTTTATTAGTTCAGATAATACTATACAAACGGCTTTTCCTACTACATTGCCAAAAGCAAGGAGACTGAACAGTGAATGCAAACAGCTATTTGGGATTCAGGCCTGCCACCCTGCTCCAGGCTCACACATTGACTCACACTGGTATACTAAAAGCCTCAGAGCATGGACAAGCTTAGTATCACGGAATTAACTTGTATAATGTGTAATGGAATTCGTTCACTAAAAACAAACAGAGCCTCAAAGTTCATGTACTCATTTACATCCTGAAAATGTAAAGCATTTGATTAGTGTTGTGAATCTGAAATAAAACAGACAACCTTTTACAAGAGAGTACTGGTTTTCTACAAACTGTGAATTTTAAAGACTGCAGAAAGCATTACATTCATACAATAAAAGAGACCTGAATAAACATTTTAAATGTAAAACTCTGAGTGTTTATAAAGACATGCAAATTAGGATGACTGGCGTACCCAAATTGCCCATAGCGTGTAAATGAGCATGTGACAATCACTGTGTGTGTTTATGTGTGTGCCCTGCGATAGATTGGCACCCTGTCCAGGGTGTACCCAGCCTCATGCCCTAAGTCTCCTGGGATAGGCTCCAGGCGTTCCCAAAACCCTGTATACTGGGTAAAAAGGGTATAGACAATAAGTGAGTGGCTTTACGTGACATTTCTGCATGGTGATGGATGGATGGATGGACGGATGGATGAAAGGATGGAAGAATGGATACATAGATAGATAGATACTTTATTGATCTGAAGAAAATTCCAGATAGATGTGATAATCTGATTCAGTCATCTACAAATTATATAGAGAACTAATAATTGGAAATAGTGAATTTTAATATGAAACCACTGAAGAATTTGTCATGAAAAAAATACATATGAAATTATTAAAATAAATGTTATTGCTGGCAACTTGTTTTTCTGATCTGCTTCTCTCTTTCTTGTTCTTTTCCTCTCTAATGTTTTCCTTCTAGTTTTCTTCATTTTTGTGCTTTTTGATGCTCAGCATAGTCTTTATTGATATAAGCATAAGTAGTTGCCTAGCATTTTTCTGTATCACAAACCATACAAATTGTGCCCACTTTTTCTTCCCATGGTAAGGTTTACTCATACATAAAATTGCCATAAAACATGTTTTATTTTAGGTTAAAAAGTGTTAGCCTGTTCTTATAATGGACAATTATTACTCAGAATCATTATTATCAATGCACAGATTTAAAAGTAGATCATTTGGTTACATTTGGTACAGGGACTTGTTTTTCTTTTTGCTATTGGCTGTGCTATTAAATAACTTCTGCATCATTTGGAATGCATCTTTTATGTTAAACATGAAGCGCCTTGGAAATTCAGCTTTTCTGACCTTAAGAAGCCACAAATCAAGAAATATTTCTTGAAAAGAAAAGTTTCTTGTATATCTTTACCCGAGACCAGTTTGAATGTGAAAACATGATTAAAAAGTGAATTTTGCATAATAGGAGCCCTTTAACACATTTCATGTGTAGAAAACAAAACTTAAAATGCACTGGACTGAGTCATAATGAAACTGAATGATGTGGCAAAGCTGTAATCTGTACCCGTTTTTGTTTAACAAAATTGGCATGGATCTTGTGATTACTTATTTGTTTTGGAATAAAAATTTTAATGAATAAGAGAGCTCAGTTTTTTGAAAGGCTCAAGTACTGCTCTGCTACACATTTCATAAAATTCGTTAGTGAAAAAAACATTAGATATTTTAGGTCTGATATTGGAAATGACAGTCATAAAACAAGGTGTAAAGATGATTTGCATCTTGATTTGTAGATCTGCAAACACATGAATAAAACAGCAGCGTTATGTTTCTATAAACAAATCAACTAATCAAGGATGACATTTAAAAAAAATAAATAGTTCATCCTTGACGTGGAGCTCAAAATCATTAAAAAAATATATATATTTTTAAAAATTTAAAATTTAACATTTTTGTTTTATGCCTGCTGTGTCTACTAATTACAATTTAATTGCTTCCTTTGCACTGAAAAAACTCTTAGCGTCTTAGCAAGCAAAATATTCTTAAATCTAGCAAAATCTATAATTTCTTAAAATAAATAAATAAGATTACTAAGCTTATTTCTAGTCATATGTTACTAAAATTGTAAATTAAAATTGTTCTTGTTCTATTGGTGAAGAATTGATTCTTTCAAGAAATTAATTCCTAAAACTAGCTAAATTATCTGCCAATAGAACAAGTTTTTTTTTTGCTTAATATTTTAGTAAAATTTGATTAGAAATAAGTTAATAACCTCATATTTGGTTTGTTGTAATCTTGTTATAAGAAAGCACAGATACATTTAACTGCTGTCACGAACTGTTAGGTGTAGGACTGTGGGCATGAGGTGAGGCATAGACGCAGAGGGGGATGATGTGTAACCAGAGTCTTTTAATAACAAACCAAACATGAACCAAACATGAACAAAGGAAGTTGGCTTTACATTGGAGCGTGCTATAAACAGAACTCATAAAACACTTAAACATACAGACTAGGGATTACACAATCTAATACAATACAGACATGGGATACAAACCGGACAAGAC
>JAOTRS010000002.1:8952957-8967494 GCA_028565755.1 Dinotopterus cunningtoni
CCATACAAGTAAAACAACACAGTTCATTCATTGCTCAACATTCTTTATTGCAGTGAAAAGACTTGGTCAATGATTTCACCCCAACAACTGTAATTTTATATTCTCAGACTACTGCACCTATGGTAAACTGTCCTTGAGCTAGAACGAATAGAATATACAAGGCTTTAAGGTAAAAGCCCTGAAGTGCAAAATAAATGAACAATTTTAGTACCACAGCATCAGATTGGAAAAAAAATAAAAATAAATGTAAAAAATCTTGAGAAAAAAATCAAGTCAATTCTCAAATAGGAAATTACCCATAGATAAATAAGATATTTGGGTATTTCAGTAAGTGCACCTACTATACTATACTGTACTTATTTCTTTTAAAGCTTTCATATGAGGGTGGCAAAGTGCTACAGTGGGTTACTGTCCGTGTTGAGTGTCACATGTTCCCACAGTGCCTCAGGGGTGCCAGCAGGATTATATATTATAGTACGCACCAGAACCACCCACCCGTTTGTATGCTACCTTTAATGTCTAGGTGCAGTGCATGCACATACAATATGGCTATTTATACATTTAGCAAGAAAGAATGGAATGGAGTCGAATTGCTGTGTAATAATAATGTAAAATGTTTGGAAAAACAATGTGTTTTTTACATTAAAAAATATATATATATATTTTTAATTATAACATAAAATGATTATTTCATGGTATTTCAAGAAAATATATTTTTATGTTATACCATAAAAAATATCTTGAAATAACGTGAAAATATTTATTGGTCAGATCATTTGAATGTACTTTAAAATGTTTACACAGTGCGTACAGGATTTTGGCTGCCGGCACTCCTGCAGTGACATGTTTCCTCCAGGAGTTTCAGTTTTTTTTCTTCTACAACTTACTGTAGGTGTGTATGTGCCCATAATAAAGAAGGTATTTAAGATGAATACAGCCATATGATCTAATACACTTCCCGGCCAAAAAAAAGTCTCACATTTTTTTGGATGCTTTTACCTTCATGACAGCCATGTAATCGTTTCGGTAATTTTATGCAACATTTATTTCAGTCCAGAGTTGCATAAATTTCTTTCCAAGATCTTGTATTAATGGAAGAGTCAAACTGCTGTGTAAAGCTTTCTCTAGCACATTTCTAAGATTTTTTGGGATTAAGGTCTGGACTCTGTGGTGGCCAATCCATGTGTGAAAATTATGTCTTATGCTCCATGAACTGCTTTTTCACAATTTGATAATTCCTGACATTGTTATCTTGGAATATGCCCATGCCATCAGGGAAGAAAAAAATCCATTGATGAACAAATCTGGTCATTTAGTATATTCATGTAGTTATCTAATTTTGGGGACAGCATTTTTTGGGCACATAACGTTGCCGAACGTTTAGTTCCAGACCAACTGAAGCAACCCCAGATCATAACACTGCCCCACAAGCTTGTACAGTAGGCACTTGGTATGATGGCTGCATCGCTTGATTCGCCTCACTTCTTACCCCAATGCACCCATCATTGTGGAACAGGGTAAATACTGCAAGTCTCACAGATAAGTGGATTTCTTAAGGCTGTACAGCTTTTTAGTACTGTACCAATCCCTTAAATTCTCTTCGCATTGTGACATTCTGAAATGGTTGTTTAAGAAATGATACAGTAAGTTACTCACTGCATCAGCTAGGGTTCCATTAACTGTTGCCAACTGAAACATATTAATCACTGCAGTAATTATCCAAAGAAAGGCTCTTAACTATTTGCCCAGTTAAATCCAGGTGGTTACCTTTTTTTTTTTTTTTTGCCAGGCAGTGTATCAAGATCTGTTGTCACCAGTAAGTGCATTCATCAGAAGGTACCCAAATAATCTGCAATTATATTTGATCAATTAGAATAATGCAAATTACTGCCATCGTTTGCTGATTTATTATTGTGTCTATAGATTTGTTTTAGTGGTTTTGAATATGGGTTTTATATTTGCTATATAATTTTTTTTTATTATTATTATTTTATTAATGTTCTTTGATTTGCTCTTTAAATTTGTTGGGTTTTGCATTCCATACTGTTTTGCATACTGTTTAATGAATTGTATTTTTGCTATTCCTTAACCATTGCTTTACTTTTGATCCTGTTGTATTTTTTGTTCATTTGTTTTGCACTTCAAAGTTTCCGTACTACACAGTACCGCCAAAATAACATTAATACAAATGTAAAAATTTTCCACTAAGGGCCAGTAAGAGCAATATATTTGTTTTAACCTAAGCAGTCTGAGTATGCACCATTTATGATATTGAGCTTGTAGCACCTGTATTCTTTTCTTACTAGTAAAGTACAGAAGATTAAGAGTACTTGGTTAGATTATACCTTTCTTTTTTTGTTTAAGAAAAAAAGATTCTAAAGCATTTGTTGAACATGTGCCCATTCAAAAGCATTCTTTATAAACTAAAAATTGTTGGACAAAATAGAAATTAGCATTTGAAATGTAGTGCAAATCTACATTACTGAATTCACTCATTCTAAATAGATCCAAAACATCTTATTTAATCTGATCATGGTTACACATCTCCATATACATTCTTCAACAACTTTGCTTCAACAATTATTTGTGCTCTCATGTCAACTTAAACCCTCTCAAACATACTTCCCTTTAGACCCAACACTCTTTAGCTTGTAACCACGACGATGTGTTGGTAAGATGTGCTGTTTAGATAAATCTACTTGCCAATAACAAGCCATTACCGAAACCTCTCTCCTTCCCGCTAAATCCCTCTCTTTAGATGATTTAAAAATTAAACATTCATTTGTCCTGCTTTTCCTAACCTGCAGAAACAGAAGGCATGGATATGAGTAATTCTCAGGTAAGATTCAGTGAACCAATGAAATTTTCATGTGAAAATCAAAAGGCATTTTATAGAAAAATTGAAACTATAGTGGTAGAATCCCCTCCACTTTCCCATCTCTCTCTCTCTTTGGCTAAAGCAGGCCGGTACAAGCGTGTGCAGCAAGCAAGAAATTAGTGCTCTCTAGTCGCATGGATGTACAACCATTTCTCTTTTGTTGTTAGTTGGTGAAAAGAATCTCCAAGATGGTTAAAAGTGTTTTGGTCTAAGTGCTGCCCTGAGCGCACACTGTTCCACTGGAGGACAGTGACACAGGGAAAGGAATGTTGTAGCAGTCTACTGACTCGGTCTGCTCCCCTTCCCGCTCACATATCACAGTCATGGGCCCACTAGGGATGCGACTGCGGGAGTTATACCGGCTGCTAGCAGCACAAGGTGGAGTACTGGAGCGCCCGTATTTGGAGTGTGTTAGCGAGGGTGAAAGACGAGGTAAAGCACCCTCCGTACGTGCCCACTCCTCAGATGCTCTCCTGCTTCTTCCTGGGGAGGTGCACTGAACTGAAAAGGGAGAAGAGGCCTCTGTGTTGGATCTCTGTAGCCGAGGGTCAGTATATTTTAACATCTCCATAGCAGACATTCGGAAGCCAGGCTCTGAACGGCTGCCTTTCTTCAGGAGCAGGGCTTTGAAGCTGTCATTGCTGGTGGTGGAACGGCGAAGCCTACGCTGGATGGAGCTGCTCTGACGGTGCATCCAAGACATGCTCGGGCTGGAACTTGTGGGCGTGATGGGCAGGGAGGAAATGGAAGCACGAGAGCGTTCTTCCTCAGACTCGCAACGACCCAGAACCTTCCTCTTTGACCTGTGGTATAATAAAAAAAATTGCAACTTTACAGGTTATAAAGGTCTTCCTTGATAAACCCGACAGCACTTAACTACCTAAAGAGCTCATGAGGGAGTATTTTAAAAAATGGTATATACCATGTTTTTACCAATTAAAACTACCTGACAAACATGGACATCTCCCAGAAACTAGAGCTTTTTTTTTTTTTTACGATAGTCCCCGCTTAAGAACCAAAAGTCCAAGGGTTGAAGCCAGGACTTTTGGTTCTGCAGTGAGCATTTTTTGGTTGTAATCTATAGCCCAAACCAGACAGCACAGGGAAACCTCCAGTCAGTAACAGTTATTTGCCAGTCTTCTTAAATTTAAAGCCTATTAAATGCATAACCTAACGCTGTTTTTTTACACATTGTAAGAACTGGGATACCTGTGGATGGCTGCAAATAGGTCATCAGTAGTGCGTGAACGTGTAGGCGTCATCATTTCCTCAATATCTTCTCCAGTACTGCTAAATGTTGGAGAGGAGCTATCGGTTCCAGAGTCAAACACAGCATCTAGAATATACATCATAAAAACATATGGATTCTGGTTGCCTTTTTACAGTGAAATAAAAGCAACATGGCAACCAAAGCTGAGGCTAAGTCTGAGTAAAATGCAGAATAGTCTAAAAAATGCAAGACTGCATTACCGCAAACATTTTTATGTACTGTAGCTTCTATACCTATTCACATTTTCCAGACACTGTTGCTGCTTCATAGTATCTTGACCTCGGGCCTTACATTTTTAAGGGGTTTAAATATAATTTTTTTTTTACTAGGGTAGCACATGAAAAAGAATTAAGAAATGGTGGAGAAGGAATAGATTGATTAGCATGCTTTAGTGGATAAATATAGACAGACAGTGGATTTGGGGTAACGGGTAAATTCTACTTTATGCCATTATAAAGAGATCCTTACCCTAACCCTCAACCTAACCTTTGTGGTTAGTTATGATCACATTACTAAAGCACAATAGAAGTTTACATAAACCCATTCAAGAATCTTACCATTTTCATCATTTTCTTCCTCTTTGAAGATGACCGATCCTGAGCTGCTACTTAAACTATCATCTGTAATGCCCTTATCATCGCTTAGCATGAGGTCTTTATCAGACAATCCAAGATCTGTATCACACAATCCAAAGTCTTGGTCACTGAGAGTCAGACCAGTGAGGTTAGTATCAGTCAGACTGTCTGAAGAGACATCACTGCTGAGCGAGTATCTTCTTGGACTTACAGGAGTAGAATTTTGAGAATCACTTTCAACTTCAAACTCTAGTTGTAGTGAAATCTCATGCTGATTAACAGCATCAGTCAGAGATGTTCTTTTTAGGGTCTCTGGCTCTAAAGACATTGCTCTGTCAGTAACTTCAAGATCCTCAAGACCATTCAAAGCAGATTGGTGCAAGATGTGTGGCAGATCCAGAGTGTAATTGGACTTTTTAGGTGATATTGGAGATCTCTGTTCTGGCTGTGTACCCTTAGGTGTACATGGAGTAACTGTGGACTGTAAAGCATCGGCAGAAGTTTTGTTTAGAGATCCAGTGTCAGGTGAAAGATCTAGAATGTTCTTATTAGAGTGGGTATTTCTGGCTAGTTCATGAGAAACAGAAGCTGGATTAGAGACCAAAATGGTATGTGCGGACTCCTTCGAAGGAAAATCTGATGTATGCATACCATTCTGAAGTGACCTTACAGAGTCAACTGTAATAACATTTTTGACAAGCTCTTTTTGTACAGGTTCGTCTGCACTAGTTCCTGGCTCCTTGTCATGCTCTTGGTTTTCTGGACCACACACTGTTGTAATGATATCTGTGAAAATGTTTTCCAAATTCATAAGCTTTATTGGACGAAGTTGTACCCTCTGAAGAGCTTGGGCAGTGATTACTGGCCTCTCATGTGTTGCAGGTTTGTCTGTTTGCTTAGAGTTTAGTTCTTTTCCATTTTCCATTGTATCCAATGATAAGAAAGAATTTGTTGCTTTTAAAATTGGTGCTGGTTGTAAACCTGTCCCAAGTAAAGGTGAGGTAAGAGATTCAGTGTGAACACTTGATGAAAGATGAAGTAGAAGAGGTGGTGGGAGTGATAGAGGATTCATTTTATTTTCAATCAACACCAGAGAAGATGAGACTTCTGATATTTGAGATGGAGAACCAGGAGAAATGCTTATGGCTATCTTACATTCTTCTGTTTTTATGGATGTCACTGGGGTAGAACTTTGCCTTTCCTCAGAATTAGGGCTTGTAGCCAGTGGAGATTGTACTGGTGTGATTGGAGAAACATTTGATGTAACAAAACTGGGAATAGGGATAGTTGAACTAGACTGAAGCCTGACCAAGCCAGGCAATGTCTTAGGCAGAGGTGGGGGTGTTGGAAGGCTTTTGACAGAGTCTGATGTGTTTGAGGACCTGAGTGTAGAATATGAGGAAACAGAGGATCGCAGTGAGGACTTTCTCTCTGGGACCTTTGGTTTGGGCCTTCCTGATGGTGTTTTGGCTCTCAGAAGTGATATTACTGGGGTTCCTGCAGTAGGGGTAATGGACTGACTTGAATAACCACTAGATGGTGAAGTCATAAGTTGAACTTTGTCTGGCGATGCAGGCATATTGGTATTTATGCCAGTTGCGATGCAGGCAGTTAATGGAATTCCATAACTGTGCAAGCCTCTTGAATCCTCGCTGGTAAGCACAGGCCTCATAATTTGAGGGGATGCCTCATGTTCTGAGCAAGATTGGGGAAAATCCATTTGAAAGTCCCATGACTCAGTGTATTCTGAATGCTGACTGCTGCTGTCACTGTGTGTGGGTGTGGTTGGACACATGGCAGCTGGTGCTGACATTCCACTGCTTGCTACACTAACTGAGCTCTGGCTTCTGGTACCCAGTACCCAAGGGTCTTCTAATCCACTAAAGGGGATCTGGCTAGAGTATGAAACACTATGGCTTTTCTGTGGTTCATGGAGACAAGAGATCAGTTGATCATCAAGGAGCTTCACGTTTTGGTGTGGTTTTCGCTGTGGTTTGCAATGCAATGAGTCAGTCCTTTTGGGAGGGAGTGGGGGCTTTTTGGCTTTCCGCAGAGAAATGCTGCGGGTTAGAGAATGATTACTGTGCAGGCTTGCACGGTCATCATGACTGTGGTGCTCTTTGCATTCATAAAAATTGCGTCTTGCATTACCTGCTATGTTGATGCAACTATGACTGTATGATTTACAATTTGGTGCCAAATTCATAGAGTTAAAGCATCCCTCAGTATCAATAGAAACCAATGAGATGGAGTCTGTCATTTTGGTTGAATGGTCGAGACAAACATTACCAATGGGGGAAGAACAGCTTGAGGTACATTGGTCAAGTGGAACAGATTTATACATCCAGTGGTCAGTGGTTAGTGTGCTGCAGCTATGAATGCTACTCTCCGACATATAAGAGTCTTCATAGACATCAGTGGGACTGTAGTCCCTTCCATTAAGTGTACTACATTGTGACTCGGTCTCTGTAGCTACGCGGAGGGAGGCTGGGGAGTGGCAGGAGGAGGAGTTAGCAGAACAAGAGGTACCACTACTGCTAAAAGGGTGTTCTGAGGGGCAGGATGGCATAGGATGTAGTGGGGTTTCATCTGTGTCAAAGCTTTGTGATGAGTGGACAGAACTAAGGTTTCTGGTATTCTGCAAAACAACGCCAGCATTCAAGGAGCATGTGCTACTATTGTGACTTGAAACCATGCAGCCTGAAGTTGCATTATGACATTTATTCTGAATATCATGAAATGTATCAGACATGGCACAAACTGATGTGTTTTTTCTTAAATCAGACATGTGTTGAGAGTCTGGGTTGGAATGCTGCGTGGTAACCTGGTAGGGTAAGGAACTTGTGGAGCCAGTGATGGTCAAGTATGTCGAACTGTTGCAATTGGCCTCAAGATTTTGAAGACAAATTCGAGCACCCTGACGAGGCAGACTGTGAAAACTTTGGTCACTTGCATTGAGTTGACCAGGACAAACAGCACCATTGCCATCACTCATGGTGGAGATGCTACCAGAAGATGAGAGAGACAAGTTTGCCATTTGAGTTGCAATGCCATGGCTTCGCTGTGAACGGATTCTTCGCATCGAGGGAGGTACAATCTTTACATCATCTGTTTGGCATCCAGAGTCACGGGTGACTAAATGCTTGAGAGATGAGTTCATGCTCCCTACATGGCCAAGGGTGGAGTATTGACCTGTCATGTACATGGACTGAGAACTGATGCCAGTTTGTTCATTGCTTGCTGTAAGAAGAGTAGAAAAGACATGTCAAATTAGTGTCATGCAAAATCTTTACTGTCTACAGTAAAATAAACCAAAGCTAGGTTTAAACATAAAGTTTAAAATATCTGTTTCTGTGTATATGACAGATGTTATATCCAAGTATACTGCCTGATCAAAAAAGCAAAAAAGATTAGAAATTATGAATAGTTTCTTTACACTTAAAGTACAGTTTTATGGTCAGATTGTTGGTTAGATGGTTAGATTCAAACATACCAGTTTTTATGGTTAGATTTAAACATACCAGATTAAAAGAATGTCAAAAACATTAACAATTACAGTGGAACCTTCCTACAGAGTTCACAAATGCCCCATAGAACAAATCGGTTCATGATAAAATATAAAAAATATAATAATGCACCTGAAATTTGTCCCTGTTCACAAACTCCTTGTCAGAACCCAGAACCCAGAAACCGCCATCCTAAGCTGCTGCTATCAACTGACCAAAGGCATGAGTGCATCGTGCAGCATACATTTTGCTCAGCCTGCAATCGCAGATCGCGCACATGATAAAAGAATTTTGTGCAAAGTGAAGTGAAGTCCAAGCCTTTCCCGAAAAGTATCATCCAAACAAAACTGCCAAACGCCTTATGGTGCTACACCTTATGAACAATAACATGGTGTGCGCAGAGCAGGAAATAAAAACAAATGTCTCTAGATATATTTTTAGTAAAAATGGCTGCCAAGTACAAACCAGAGGCCAAGAAATAAAAAGAGAGAAAACCTTTGAAGGATAACCCAGTAGTATTATGGAAGGGGAGTACTTCCAAACACTAACCTTCTCCCCAAACATCTTCCTCTCCTCCATTCCTTCATATTAGCACGTCTCTCTAAGAAAGGTGCATTAACAGTACATGTACATATAAAAATGAAGTGTGTGCTCTCATGTACAGTTTTTTTTATATTTAGTGATATATTATTTGTGTATAAATAAGGCTTTTAATATTTTGTTTTATATTTTGTGATATAAACAAAAATCAAAAGTTAAATATTGTTCATAGTAATGGGGAATGAATTAATTCTATTTACATGTATTTCTATGAAAAAAATGAATGGCGACCAAATCGGGTTACGAACAGAATTTAGGAATGCATTACATTCATGAACCGAGGTTCCGCTGTAGATGTTAATGCTTTTTTAGTCTACAGTACATCTAGCTGTTCATTGCTTATTAATCTCAGGAAAGGAAACTTACAGTACTTACAGCATGGATTTTAACCAAAAAAAAGACATCACAAGGATTTATGAAATTCTCATACCCAATTCTCTTTTGATGTTGTCTGGAAGCCCTGTTATTGTCTTCCTTCGTTTCACCCTTTTTGACCTCCGTATTATAGTGTCAGTGTTAATTATGGTACGGCGAAAACTTGCTTGCCGGTCAAAGTTTTCCCCTGTTACACAGCGGCAAAAGTGGGCAGGGTAAAGTAAGTTATACCTGGCAATTCCCTTTCATAGTTACTGCACCCAGAGGTACAGTATGGCAAATATTCCAAGATTAAAAAAGGCTAACAAAAAAAAAACATTTTCTTTACAGTATAGGATGAATATAAACTTTGATAATCAGGAATAAAATCATGATTAGAGGCTTGGAAAAATTTATAAAAACTGCATTTAAATACTGTACCTGTGATGTTGATGGGGACGATGTCAGTGCTCACAGACTGTGCTTGCTGCCTCATCTTCTCCTCTGGTGTTGGTAAGGGCAGACATTTACTCCAGCTGTTAGGCTGGGTTATATCACCGATGTTATCCAGCAGAGGGGTCTGTGGCCGGAAGGAGCATACTAACATCTCTTCTTCAGCTGATGTTTCTGATGACTGAACACAACACATACACTCATACTTGAGGTTCATATAACTCAGTGTCTGCTGACCAAGTCTGGTTCCAGAAAAGGAAATTGAATTATATTTGGCCATTTTCTATTTTTGCCCAATTAAAAGGCTAAACAAAGAAAACAATCCCTAGCCACCTCCTAAACTCTGTTTGTGTGGGAGACCAAATTGTGAATAATATATTTCTCAGTCCAGAAAGCTCTGGCATAAGACTCTAAATTATTTATGTTAATTTGATCTCAGGGTTTCGATGGTTGCTACACACTGGTTGTAAGGGAAACAAAATGAACCAATGAAAATATAACCTTATATTAATATAATGCCATCAGTTTTGTATGTTTTTAGAGTTCACTTACAGTATATTCCTCCATTTTTACACTAAAATATAAGAAATCCTAACTTTATTAAAAAAGTGCATTTTTTTGTAACAAAACCATAAGTAAAAATTATCTGCTCCCCTACATTAAAATCCTTGCGCAACCTTCCTTTGCTAAAACAACTGCACTGAGTCTTGTCCTGTTAAGAGTCTGAGACACTCCTCAATAAACAAACAATCTCTGCACATTTTCCAGCCTTTTCTGTGCTAGAAGTTATGGATTAATCAGTTATAGTTTCTGATTGATTGTAATTTTAAAATCCTCAGATTTACTGGTATAAACTGGCTAGAGATAACAGGTTATGCAGTTTTATAGTATCTTAAACGTTAACAATTGATAAAGTCTCGTATGGAATCAGCAAGGCATCCAGTGGCTGGGTAGTATGGGGTGTGGCAACTCACCGACGGTGGGATTTGAACCCAGATCCTCAGATCCAAAAATCAACAACCCAGAGCCTTATTTATTTATTTCTGTCAGATCGAATCAACAGTAAATCTAAGTAAATGCAAGTGCTTACATTTGTGTTTAGATATAGTAAATTTTAATAATCTTTTGGCACATTTTGCAAATTACTATTATTATTCTGTTGGAATTGAGGTGGTGTCTAACTGTAACTTTGGTTACCCAAAAATGCTACTACTTCTACAAATCTGAAAATTATTTTTAGTTTCTAAGCATCTTCCTCACAGTGCATGGAGGCAAAACAGACTTGTCTTATATTTTAAATGTTAATTACTGCCCTAATAAAATTTGGGACATTTTCAAGTATACAGTAGCTATGTCATACTGATATGGGTATTTTAGTTTCTTTAATTAAATGTAATTCAATTAAATGTTGTAATTATTCAATATTTTAGATACCCGCACAGACACAGTTTTTATAAACATTTTACACATTTTTAACCAGGGTGTCAATTGTACATGAGGTGACTGTAAACAGTGAACGGAAGTCTTTGATATCAGTGTATACTCACACTCTGATGTGCAGGTCATTCAGAGAATATACACATAACACACAAGGAAGCATTAATAATGTAAAAAACTATCTTTTTCAAAAACAAAAGTTAAACACTATTGAATGATAGTGTTTAGCTTTCATTTCGAGTACCTGCGTAATTTCTACACAGGTACTGAATCCAAGACTAGGGCGTGAAGCAACAAGAAGAACTATGAAGGATTTTTAAGGAACAGGGTCTACTGTACCCCTTCTTAGGCATGAGAAAAACACAGCACTACCAGATTCTAGTGACAACAACAACTGTACCTTTTTTCTGCCAGGTTTCAAGTGACAGCAGAAAGAGAGGCAAGACTCTGGCAAACAGTCTAGTATTCTAGACTTCTTGATAAGAGGAAAGCAAATTTGACAAAAAGTAACAAAAATAATTTATTACTAAAATGTAAATATGGATTACAATCTTAAATATGGAATAGACTTTATAGCCTAAATGTATTTAAACGAAGTTTGCAATCACTAATATAACTGTAATATGACTGTCAATAGCAAAGTTTCACTAGAGGGCAGTACAAAACTATGTTTAATGGTTTATAGGACTGAAATTCATGTACATGCAATATAAGCAGATTGATTGCCAGCTGTGTTTAATACAGCCTGAAAAGATTAAAACTAAAAAAGAGAATATCACCTGCAAAAATATGAAAGCAAGTGAGTCCCTAGGCAACCTCACTCGCTCATTTAATAATCGTCTATAGCTTTACCCTGTATACAGGGTCGCCTGCGGCCTTTAGCCTATCCATCGAGACTTAAGGCACGAGGCGAGGTACACCCAGGATGGGGTGCCAATCTATTGCAGGGCACAGGCACATACATCCTCATTCACACACTACAGGCAATTTGGGAACGCCAGTTAGCCTAATCTGCATCTTTGGACTTTGGGAGGAAACCAGAGGAAACCCAGCAAGCACAGAGAGAACATGCAAAGTCCATGCATACAGAGGCAGGAATTGGACCTAGACGGGAATCAAACCCAGACTGGGAGGTGCAAGGCGACACAGTGCTAACCACTAAGTCACCATGCTGCCCCTTGGCAAGCTACCAACAACAAATGTTTATTGACTCTGCTGTAACATCAGGAGGCTTTGCCCCCAATCCCACCCCAAATAAAAAAATTCCATGCAGTTACAAATGTCTAATTTAACACATTTAAGCCAGGAATTCCAGCTTTACACTGCACCTCAATGCAATAAAACTATGTTGTATTATTGGCCTGTCAAATACCATGGAGGGAGTGAATTATTTGTAGACAACTACATGATGATACTTACTTATTTATAAAAAAAAAAACATTATTGTATTTAATTAAATGTTTTAAAGTCAGTGTTTAAAAGGTTAGGGTGTTTTGGCCCCTACAAAAATTGAGATTAATTCATTATCCATGTGTTCAGAACAAAAGATATTCCTCATATTTAAGTATGTGCTATATTTAAAATGCCAACTGGCTATAAATACTTAAAGTTTACCTTTTTTTTCTTCCGCATCTCATCTTGGTCCAGTTGCCCACCACCATCAGATAGGAGAGGTGAGGTAAATGTTGGGCTTTGAGAGTAGTACTGAGAACTACGTAAGCCATCTTTCCTCAGCTTGTCACATTCTGGTGGGAAAGTAGCACATTATGCCGTGTTCGGAACACAAATAAAAGTGTCCAATGAGTGTAAAATCACAACCATATCAAACATTTCCAGATTGTTAGCAAAAATATTACATTTTGTAAGATTCATGATGGATACCAAATTTACCCTATAGTGCTTTATGCTGAAATTAATAAATGTAATTAACAACAATGTTGCTTGTTCCCTTGATACAGTTAATACAATATAAGTATAAATGCAAAGATGGCAAATGTAGTTTGTGTCACTGTTAATAAAATCTGTTAAAAAATTTAATAAATGTCTGATTTGTGATGTGGATGATCAAAGTTTTGCCGTCAGATACAGAAAGAAAGGTTGTACAATATGTGTGAAAGCCTTTTACCACAGAGGTCTTTGGGGGAACATACACAGATCAGCTATAACATTATGACCACCTGACTAATATTGAGTAGGTCCCCCCTTTGTCACCATTACAGTGATGCACTTTGGGTTCTGTCTCCTTTCATGGAGAAACTAGCATTTACCTTTTCTAAAATTCAGCTACAGTAGCTCTTACTGTATATTAGATTTGGAGTACATGAGTCAGCCTTTGCTCCCCACGTGCATCATTGTGCCTTGGCCACCCATGACCTTGTTACCAGTTCACCAGTTTTCCTTCCTTTGACCACTTTTGGTATGTCCTGACCACTGCAGTCTTGGAACGTTCTCACAAGAGCTGTAGTTTTGGAGTTGCTTAGATCCAGCTGTCTAGTCATTACAATTTGACCCTTGTCAAAGTCACTCAATTCCTTATGCTTGCCCATTTTTTCTGCTTCCATCACATCAACTTCAGGGACAAAATATTAACTTACTGCCTAATACTGTATATCCCACCCACTTCCAGGTGCCATTGTAACAAGATATCGTAACTGGAGCTGTGAGAAAGGTCAGATTGTGTTGGCTAGGCGACGGTTCAGGACAACTTCGAAACTGCAGCTCTGGTAGGATGTTCCCAGTCTGCAGTGGTCAGGACCTACCAAAAACAGAACATTATGATAAAGGTATAATCACCATTTTTGGTTTGAGGTTTAGTTTAAAAATGTGAGATATGAACTTGGGGTTATGAATCTGCAGATTGATGTGTACACATGCACCTCGAACCACTGCCTTTGGCACACTGATTTACTTCAAATGATGATTTTCATTGCCTGCTTGTATAATAAAACCCTACTAAAGGAAAACACAAATTTCTTAAATACAGTGGCGTCTAAAAGTCTGAGAGGACATTAAAAGTCTGGGATTTTTTATTATTATTTTTTTTTTATAAGGTAATAAAAAAAAGTTTAGGAATTTTGAAATATTTAAAACAAAAAGTAAGCTAATATGTAATAGCGTAAATATTTAATATTAAAAGCTGTACTGTACATGATTTCTAGCTCTCTGTTAAAATGTAAGCAAGTATATGATACTGACCATGAACTGCTTTGTACCAAAAATCAGATATTCCTCATGCTTCACCTCTTCTATTATTAGATTTTATATCAATTTTCTTTTTAATCTAAAATAAATAATACGATTTTGCACAAACTTGAATCTACACTGTACTTGAAGTGAAAAGGAGACACCATGTAACCACTTTGTAACCATTACAAAGATTGTTTTTTTTCAAGCTGTCGTCAATAATATAACTTGTATTCAAGGCTGTTTGATTAAATTAGAACAGAATGTACAATAGAAGCATT
>JAOTRS010000002.1:8967594-8978237 GCA_028565755.1 Dinotopterus cunningtoni
ACATGATAACTAGGCAAGACATGTAAATTAGTTTTAGCAACGTTTCTGTAGATCCACTAGTGTGGTACAATGAAAAATAACTACTTTAGCAAGCCTGAACATAACCCAAGTGTGAGCCACATGGCCTACTTTCGGAACACTGGAACTTTGTATTTTATACACAGACCCTGTGGGAACACAGCAAATTCTTAAATATATCAAGAAATAAGTCATTACAAAGTAGAGACAAGCAAATGCTTTAAAAAGGATTTATATATTAGTCCCAAAATCTGCTTCCCTCAGCTATTCTCTAGGTCATGGCAAGCACCCATCATCGATATCATCAATATATAGTAATCTCAGTAAGTGTGTGCTGTGCCAGCATTGATGAGCTCGGCCCAGCTACATCTAGATTGATCTTTTGTTGCTGTAACAAGGTCAATGTCACATACTGTAAGATGACCATGTACACCCAGAACAAAAAGCTGTCTAATAGTACTATAATAGGTACACCATATTTCTAAAATAATATGCAAGAACATACTATATAAAAATGAGCAAATACTTTAGCACCATGTTAACAAGAATTATCTGCAAACATGGTTTCATTTAAGAAAAGAACAGCGCTGCAGGCTGTGTAACACTTCTGTTGGTGGTGTCTGTAGTAGTAGCCGGATGTGTTCAGTGGTCAGTGAATAACACAGGAGGGAGAAGGGACGAGAGAGAGAGAGAGAGAGAGAGAACACATGTCATACTTTTAATTCCACAGCAGAAGGGGATTATACACTGTCCTTATTATGACCTGGTAACTCTGCTAACACACATGTAAAGTTACTCAGACACATGATCAACTAAATACATTTGTCAGGACTTTCCACAGACATAGTTACATCTCTGAGAAATTATGAAATATAAAATTTTTCTTATAGAGACCTGCCAAATAAAAATTGTCAGATTTTACTATCCTTATTCGGGACATTGTTGGCCCCAACCCAAGATACAAACACACAGACCTGTTTTTGCTGAGAATAGAAACAGTAAATTTTATACCAACTGCATATTTTTTAAATAAAATATACATTATACTGTAAATATCAATTAACAGCAATTTAATAACATTTTTAAAACAAGTCCACAAAATCCTGTTTTAACAAATGCGTAGGGGTGTGTGTGTGTGTGTGTGTGCAAATCTGCCTGCATATAAAAGAATATGACAAAGACAAACACTTTTATTTTACCTTTTTATCTGTGAGTTCAGTGTGGCCTAATATTCTCACTAATATGTATAAATAAACCTGATCTCATGCATCATTCATAATATTTATAACAGTTTTAATTGTAGATTGTGGTTAATTTATTAAGATTTTTAAATCTATGAATGAATATGATTTACATTTCTTGCCAAATATTATGAAATCACCACACTTTGAGGACACCACTCTTTGGTTTTTTCAAATGTCTTCTTTTTTTTTTACACTTTGTGGCAAATAAACAATTCAGAGACATGAATCAAAACAGCTTTGGTTTAATACTTAAACATTCCAACGTCTTTTTTTCGGATCAAATAGAGGGGGAAAAATTATAGAATCATCAAGAAAAATTTGTACTTTATCACTCTTTATCTGGCTTTTATGATGACATGAATTAATTGAGGTGTGGACTTTACTTATAAAAAACAATATACTCTAACAACTTGGGTTCCACTTCTACTAGTATCAATCAACATATCAGCTTTGCAAGATACTGTAGAGCCTTGTCATGGACAGATTTATTTCTTTTTTTTTTTCCTTTTTTTTTTTACATATCCGCCATAAATTTTCTGTCAGATTGAGATCCAGAGTATTTGTTGGCGAGGTCATTGAACTGACTTTCTTAACCTGAATAAGAGCTAAAAATGATATCATATTGACCGAGCCTATTTTCTATCCACGGGATGAGAAAAGTGTCCATAATTACAATGTACCAGTGTGCACTAACTATAAAGGTAAAGATTGCCATCTCCCCTGATTGCTTTCTTTATAAAGTCATACTTACAGTATATATTTCATTAGAATGGCATAAGACACATGCTCCAACATCATCCTGGCCAATGCAGATTTGTGACTCATCTTTGAATAGCGCTTTCATACGCGCTAAGTGTGTATCACTGCGCTAAGTGTGTATGTGAGTGTGTATCATCCACACTCCATAATTCCTTCTTTCATAGTAATAAGCATTAACTAGTCTACAAGAAGTATGCCAGTGCTCACAAAAATGGGACAGAAACATGCTTAGGTGGCCACCTGCTCTTTGTGCCTCCTGCCAAGATACAGAAGGCACATACAGTACATATACACAAACATGAAATACACACATGAAATCTGGATATAAATTTTTGCCTGCAACTTACACCTAAGTCACCATGTTTCCTACGGCTACCAATAATTATTGGAGAAAGAAATACCCATAAATAGACACAGTCAAAGAGATAGACTAGGTCTCTATCTTTCTCTAAAGAGGCTGATGCTGTCACTAAACGAGGTCAAGAATTACTCACTGTTACAGAAAGAGGCTGTTTAACTGACCCTGCAAATGGCCAACCACGGTTGGAAATTTATATAAGCATATGATAAAAAAACATAAGGAAATTTACAGCAAGAGAGGATATATATATTTATCTTCTGCTCTAACGAGTTCTAATGAACTTACTGTTCATTCAGCAATTTTTTCTTGAAGACACTTATAGTTGCCTTTGAAAATCCACCTCACTACACGAAGGTGTGTTTCTTATCCTAGCGCTTGTATACTGTTTGTCCATCTATCCATGCATCTGGGAATCTTTGTAGTCCAACGAGCAACCATGGAGGCCAATGGTGACATTGTAATTGGACTTTGTATTTGTATTTATTCCCATTATTTTCATTTGGGTTGTATTTATTCCCATTTTCACAACCCCCAGATAACATTCACACACAGATTCATTTGGATCCCTCAATTGGAAATGCCTATTGGCCTTATCGCCATAACTTCGGACTTGTGGAAGGAAACTGGAATACCCGGTGGAAACCCATCAAGCCCAGGGAAAACATGCAAATTCCATGCACACAGACCCCAAGGTGGGAAGTGACCCCAGACCCTGGAGGTGCAGGATGACAGTGCTAACCACCACACCACCGAGCCACCTATATACTGTTCATGACTCTTTACTTAGAACTTAGGACCTCATGCATTTGGCTGCCTAACACTTGCCTCTCACACTCAGTACAACACCGGTCTCCTTTATTGCACTAATGTAATTCTTTAAGTGTTTGTCTCACCTCTGAGAACAGTCCTCAGGTTGACCTTGGCCTGGCAGTGCAGGTCCTCCACACATGGTGGTCTGCTCCCTGGCAGGAATACATTCTCCTGCTGATGCCAGGGTGCTGTGTAATGCACTGACCACTTGCTTTCCTCATCTAAACCGGAAACAGCTAGAGGGCAGAAGAAGAAGATAATTCATACAGGTCACTGAATAGAGAGTAAAAGTCACAGGTCAGTATAAAGAGGTTGTTTAATATATTTTCTATTTATAAGAAGCATTTCAAGTTGGTCATGATTTGCTGGAGAAAACGTGAAGATATGGAACAAGAAGATGATGTCATCTAACTTTGTTTTAAATCAAATCTCCAAATCTCAAAGCTAAAGCTACTGCACATAAACTGGTCTTGACATACATTTATTCATTTTTATCCAGATACTGTGATGAGAATATTCAAAGACAATCTATAGTGTTAAGTGCAGAGACAGAAACATGAGGTTGGTTTAGAAACATCATCTTGTGTAATGACCAAAGCATGGCATGCACCACCAGTCAGATAAAGCATTTCTGCACCAATGTATCTGAACACAGTGGCTCTGCATGTCTGTGTGGTCCAGGCAAACCCAAATTACACTATTAATTATTCCATAAGCCTCCGGGTGAGAAACACCAATTCAGACTCCATGATTAGACACATAAGGGCATGTTGGTGTTTATTGATCCATTCTCTTTTAATCAGGTCAGGTTCTGTATGAATACAGAAAGCTTTAAGAATTAATAATTATAAATAATTATTATATTCTGTCACAATCTACATGGTGGCCAACAAACAGTATTGAGGCATATCGAAATTCAACATTTTAATGAAAATTTAAAAACATTAAAAAAAAAATTATAATGACAATAAGAATCATTTGTTATCTTGTGCAGTTATTTAATGATCAGTATTTAGTATGAAGTCCTTTATTTAAAACCTGCCGGATCCTGCTGAGCATAGACTGAGAAAAAAAAAAAAAAAAAAAAGGTCTGCGGTACTCTTGTGCCACTTGTTCAGTCCATGCCTGCTTGATTGCTCTAATTAGTACAACTCTTCAGCCAGATAGATAAGAACTATTTAGTGACATCACCTGTTTTGTGAATAGGGATAGCTAAAATACATGAAATATGTTGCCTTAATATTTCTTAATACTTTCGGCCACCGATGTCTACTAGAGGTATACTATGTTTAATCAACGAAAGATTAATTAAAATAGTAGAAAGTGTTGTTTTTTTTTTTTAACAGAGCATTGCATAAGTATTCACCCTCCCCAAACCTTTCCTCCTTAAACTCTTTCTGTAGTATAAAAAAATGGAACTGATATGGGTGAAATGGGATTATAGTATTAGTATATTAATGTGTTGTATGATTTCAATATAAATACAACTCCCCAGGGGAGGCCCTAAAGAACTGCCTAATATGTTAAAAGCTCTGTAAAATTGTATACACTCAAACACTACACCACTTATTATGTATGGAGTCACGGGAGGCCTGGAGCCTGTCCAGGGTGCCAGTCCATTGCAGGGCACAAGCACGCACACACTCACTGAAGCAACTGGAGAAAACGCTCTAAGCATAGCTGGAACATGAAAACTCCATGCACATAAACCCAAAATGAGACTGTAACCCTCGAGCCTGGAGGTGCGAGCCCACAATGTTAACCATTACACCACCAAGCAGCCACATTGTATGCACTCACAAATAATTGGATTTCTGATATTAGCAGTTTGCACCAGAAGTCATTTTAGGGTTACACACTACTGCAACCCCCAACCCACCCAGCAAGCAGACATACAGACACAACCACACTTGGATTTGATGTGCTAGTTTGTGACAAATTTATGACATATAATCATAACAAAATCCATTTTGATTTGTAACATTTTAAGGAAAATGTAGTGTGGTCAATACATATAGAGGCATACGTTGTCAGATTTTTTATACTTTGATAAATGTGCAAATCCTTCCTATCTCCTCAGCCAGTGCAAATGGTTTTTCCTTTCCCCTTCCAGTTCCCCATTTACAAACCTATTAATGTAGTTTTTTAAACTCTTAAAATCTCCCCTAAAAGCTGTTCCAAGGTGATACAACGTCGGATTCAAGAGCTTATTCCTTCATCAAAATTAACCAGCTGCAGCAAATCCCCAACCAGTGATTAACTCATTAATTTTCCTTCATCTATCCTTTCTCACAAAAAAAAGATTAAATTAAAAGTCAGGCGATTAAACTAGAGAGAAAACATAATTAGCCATGCTTGCGGTAAAAACGGACTAGCAAGAGGAAATTGTTGTCCATGCTGGTTACTGAGCAACACAGATGAAAATGCACTGCTCCCAGTTAGAATGTCCCGCAATCCCTCAGTGTCATTTAACATGCGAAACTATACGACAAGACATAATGAAGCATTAGCTCGATTACAAAACCACACCTGTCACCCTTTCACTGGTCTTCACAAGCAAGGTCAGGCAGATGTACATTCATTCTTCTATACAGTCACACACATCTAACCCAGTGTAGCAGCATTAGGATGAGACATCCCACACCCTAAAACACACAAAGTATAGCTGACCTTGAATCAGCGCTCCGTTGATATAAACCTAGCTGCAGAAAGTGACAGGCAAGAGAAGCTTACCCTTCTTCCTGAAGTACTTAATGACGGATTTGAGAGTTGTTCCAATGAACACCATTGTGAAACCTCAAAGCTGGCAATAAGGCTTCTCCTGAGAAACGTGTGTGGTAGTCTAGCATTAGCGGCAGTGGGAGTGTGTGTGTGTGTGTGTGAGCGTGTGTATATGGGAAAAGAGGCTAAATTGAGCACAGGCAGGGAAAGCATCACAGTGGTACTGCCCACTTTACACACATTGACTACACATTTTATGCTGACTGGAAAAGCAGCGTTCAACCTCCCCCTCCCTACTTTCTTTCTCTCTCTCCCCTCTCAGAGTTCTGCCCCCTTTCCCACCCTTCCTTCGCCCATGCATTGTGTTTCGTTTCCTTGTGTCTTGCCGCAGAGCGGTTCTCAGGCTTGTCCTTCTGCTTTGGTGTATAGAGCACACATCCTCTCTCACCTTGTCTTTACTCGAAAGCTGTGCAGGTGTCCTGCAGTGGCAACTGTGCCAGTGCGCCATTCATCACCCACAATCGACTCCTGTTTCTTTATCTGACACGAGTTCTTGTTAGTTCGTCTCAACCATTGCATTTCATTTACAGAGTTAACGCAGGTGAAAGGACATGTCATTGGGAAAGCATTCCGTATGATAAGAGTTAATTTTAGGGCTCAATTGCTATTTTTGTTTAACATGTAAGCACTGTAGTGGCTCATCACTGAAACAATATCCAGCTCTTTCTCATTCACTCTCATTCTACAGTACTTATCTCTCTACTTTTCTCTCATTTGAAGCATGAATGGATCACTCAGCGTTTTCACGTGGGGCCGGTCCTGAGTGCAGTAGTTCACCCATCATTTATATTCTGCACACAAGATCCTGCATGATAACCAAATTAAACTGCAGACTGGGTTTTTTTCTTTTACATATTGCAGAGTCTGAATAAGACATCTGGTCTTTTTTAACAGCCATAGATAAAGGTCTCTAGATCTGATGTTTTTTTAAAACAGATATAAATGCATATATTTGTATTCGTATCTTGGATTTAGATTAAATTTGTATCATCATTTGATTTGGTCACTGAACTGCACAAAATTTGCTGAATGTTTGGGTGAACAAAGAAAATGTAGCTTGTAAAAAATAAACAAAGAAACAAAAATATCTTAATTACATATGCATTCACCTCACCTAGTTTCATGTGGATTTAATGGTAATTTAATGCTAATTATTTTATAACCCAGCTGTTAATGAACTTGCTCCAGGGCTTTATACCATTTATGGATTTTTCTATAGACCGCAATATGCTTTATTATTATTATTATTATTATTATTATTATTATTTTATTTATTTTTAATATACAGTATATATTTCTAATATACTCTGGGGTCTGGAAATAGGAGTTCATTTGACTTAATATGTTTTGACTGGTCATTTGACTGAATATTTTATCTTTCCTCCAAGACCATCTTATTGTTCATTATTGTAAGGAATTTATATCGCCCTATATCTGTAGAAATAGCTTACATGATTTAAAAAAAAAAGCATACTGATTTATAGATCGATGAAAATACTACAGTACATGCCAGCTATGCAGAAGTCCTATTACAGTTATCACTTTTACGATTTCTAAGTATTTAAAGTAAATTACATTAAAAATAAATAAATAAAAGGAACAATTCCAAACAAGAAAAAAATGATAGTCAAACTTCCTTATAGCCATTAACATCCGCAGTTAGTTCCATAGTTCATTCACAGTTGGTAGTAAATTCCTTACAAGTATCCTTGACTCACACTATGGTCTGTGTCTCTGCCTTGCTGATCCTATTGTACCGTTTAGATTGATCTGCAAAAGCAGACAAGTTTGTGGAGGCTCCTCTCCTGCTCAGACAACACATTCAATAAAGTGGTACATAAGCAGCTGGGGGCATAAGAACAAGTCTTTAATATCCATGCTACCACCTCTCCATGACAACTAGGGTGTGAAGAAACAGTAGGGTGTTGGATGTCTTCACTAATTAACTCAATGGGTATTTTTGGTCACTGGAAATTTTTCGTCCCTATTTTAGTATGTTCTTCTTGTGACTGTTTCAAAATGTTTCTCTGACGCTGATTTGCTTGATCAATTTTGCAATGGAATAACTATAATATTAACATGATAAGGAAAATGTAGACAAATCCACTTGCCTGACCTAATTAAATGGAAGAATTTCCAAAACACATTCCCATGGCAAAAGACATGGCACTGCATGCATGTTGGTAATTTATGGCTGCACTAGGTTTTCATGCCAAGCATTAATTGTTGCTTAATGACCCTTTTGAATCTTTTTACTTTATTTCTTGTTCAAAAAGCCTCTGGGTAAGTTAGGGTTTTTAGTTGTCTATTGTCTGTATGAAGAAATTATACTGATGGGTGACAAAAACAGCACAATGTACCGTTCAGTTGGTCGTCCATGAACTACCATATAAGCTGAGTTTTTAATCAGTGAAATGAAGTAAAGCACAAAGTAATCAGTACATAGAAAGATATCCAATGTTTAGCAGGACTTCTTTTAGTAGGAAAATTTCAGTGACTGTTTTATTAAAGATGGAATGTAAGCAATAATTTTTACACTACTTTACAGTAATCAGTCACTCACTTTAACTTGTAACGACCTTGTACTAGTCTGGGAATACACCCTAGATTGGGCATCAGTTTATCACCAGGCAACATAGACACACCCATTCATCCCAAAGGGCAATATATCTCAGCCAAACTGGCATGTTATTGGGAGGTGGGAGGAAACTGGAGAACCTAATGGAAATCCTAGTGGACCTGGGGCGAAATTCCACACAGACAGTAACCCGAGCTCCGGATTAAACTGGGGCCCTGTGAAAAGGCAGAAGGCTGTGCAACTGTGCTGCCCTGAAATTAAAAAAAAAGTCTGTTTTGTGGTTATGCAAAAGATCTGTATAATATAATCAGGGCCTTGTTCAGTGCTAAAAGAAAAAAAAAAACATGTTTGCGCTCTCCTAATCATGACTCTAACTAATGAAAATGAATATTTTCGAAAGCATCTTTTATATTCATATATTCACAATTGCAATGCCACATGAAAAAAAAAATCATTGTCCTCTTTAATGAAATTTTAAAACGGCTGCTTTTTATGCAGAAGAAATCATATAACTGATTGGATGCAAGGGTTCAAATACAGTGTGACTTTCCTTTAACAAGAGAACTGGTACTCCTAGTGATGACGACATACAGGCATGGCCTAACAATATCATCATAACAAGCTCTTATCATTTGTCCTTCAATCTGTAGGTCTGCACAATGGAGCCATTCAGGTCCAATGTCATCAGTCACCTGCAGGTCAACAAGCTCTCATCAATCTGACTGCAGGGACACTAGCAAGGACAGCCACTTAAAGAAGCCACTATTTCTGTCGAATCGTAAAAGACGCATGTGCATTAGAGATTGTGGGTTTGTGTTTGAACAAAAATGGGAACAAATGCACATAACCATATACGTGCATGTTCTACGTACAGTACTGTATGAAAGAGAAACAGATTTTCTACATAAAATATTGCCAGTTAGCAGCCGTCCATTCCACATAAAATACTGGTGTAGCAGCCTTCAATTAGACACTGCACAGGAAATGCATTATGACTTAGATTGACAATTATACAATGTTCATGCCAGTGCACATGCCTATTATTTATGACTGCGCATTAACGGCACAAAATACTCCAAGCTAATTTCTGACAAATAAAGCATCCATGATGTTCATATGGCAATTATTTTAAAGGTCATATGATAAAACAGACAGCAGCAGAACAAAAGGCTCCAAGACAACCCACTTGGAAGTTTTATCCCCCTTCATGGCTATTACAAGTTACAAAAGACAACTGTAAAAGACTCTAAATGATCTGTGCAGACATCAGTTCTATAGTATCCATGTTTTAAGTAGGAATACCCACACTGTGACTAGTGAAATCCTGCATATCTTGAGCCTAAATTAACAAGACAATTTCCACTGTGCATTCAGTCCTTTTCACTATACATAATAAAGGTGTGCATAAACAAGTTTCATTTCAGACTTATCCAACCATAATTGATGATAAAAAAACTTGATACCCTAATAATTAACAAAAACATCTCTCTTTGCAATCCCCTTTCCCTTATCTCTAATATGAATATGGCAGCATGAAATTGGACTTGCAGAAATTGCTTCAAAATCACCCACTAAAGGTCTGCCACAATATGCTTTGGACTGATAAGACCAATGTGGTAATGTTTGGTCATCATGCACAGTGCCATGTTTTCCGGGAAAACTACACCGCAAACACCTCAAACACACTTTAAAGCTTGGTCATGGAGGGGTGATTATTTGTGCTTGTTTTACAGTCACGTGAACTTTATACTAGAATTTTTTTTTTTAAAGCAAATGTTAGAGAGTTTGTTTAGCAGCTTAGGCTGGGCCAAATTGGTTAATGCAACAGGACAATGATTCCAAACACACCACCAACTCAACTTGTGAACAAGAAATTAGCCAAGTGAAAGTCCAGGGCCTGTATTGACTAAGCGTCTCAAAGTGGGAAATCGATCCTAAGTGGCCTAAAATTCTCAGAGTGATGCCATTTTGGTCCTACTTTTTTGGAGTGGAAGTAAGAGCAATTAATACAGTAAACGTTCTTAAAATAGGAAATCACTCCTATCTCAATCAAAATGTTAGAGAGTTTGTTTAGCAGCTTAGGCTGGGCCAA
>JAOTRS010000002.1:9019818-9030383 GCA_028565755.1 Dinotopterus cunningtoni
ATAAAATATGTAATTATATTAAAAAATAAAGTTAAAAATGTTATTTAAAAGAATGTGATCAGTGAGGCTTTTTGTTGACCAAATTCAACCATGACTATACATAATAAATGCACACGTGTGCCAATTAACAGAGAGGAGGGACGTTACAGTCCAGGATTCCTAGATTAGGAGGATTATGGGCTGGGAATGAAGCTATGCAGGTGTCAGCTGTTTGGCTTTGACTTTAGGGCATTTCTACTGTGGAGAAAAAAACATTTCAAAAATATGGTAGTTGTAATACTGTAGTTGACCATGATGATTCTTCCATAGGTGCAGGTTGGGCAGAGAACACCTTATAGTATACAGTATATCACCAATTAAACAAATCGAGCTTCTTAAAATCCTAGTTAACATATTCTTTGTATTAAATTAAATATTAATGACCTGTTTTGAGGTACCAACTATCCATTGATCCATTTATTTATTTTTTTACTGCTTAGCCAGGGCCAGGTTGAGGGGACAGCAGCCTGACCAGAGATGTCCAGACCTCTCTCTCCTTTGCCACCTCCTCCAGGCAGTTCCAAACCAGACAAGAGATATAACCTATCCATCTAGTCCTGACTCTTGAGGTATTGACAATTTTTCTTTCAGATATTCATCTTGGGGCAATCTGCTCACTGCCCAATTAAACTCCATAATGTTATCATTGCTCCTGATGATCTAAAATAAGAACTGCAACAAAGGCTAATAAATGCCAGCTGGAGGATGCTTACGCTTGCAACACTCTTATTACTGTTTAATAACAAACTTAAATCTGTGAATTTGGTGGATGTTGTGTCAATGTACATTGTGTGGATAATGTGTTTGATATACAGAACCATTTCTACTTTAAGATAAATTGCAAAGATCAAGTGATGGAACTGAGGATTATGGAGTGGATAATAATCATACAAAACAAATCCATGCACCATGCTGAAGAAGAAGGAAAACATTTAAACATTTTCTATTTTTTAGGGCCAGTTGCAGGTCTCTGTTGTTTTTGAGATGTAGTTTGACAGAAAATTAGCCGGACCTGTGACAATAAATGAGTATATTTAAAAGGTACACCCCTGCTCTGTATGCTGAATGGTCTCTCAACTACATAATAGCAAGGTTGCTCTAAAAATTCACTGTGATTGCCCTTTGACTCAATTAAGTTTGGAGCTATGTCACTATTTATGCTGTCCAAAGTCTATGGCCATGAGCTGCAGCCGATATAAGGTCTAACTAGAAAAGTCAGTCAGTTTACTATCATTCCACAATTCCTTTTTCCACCCAACACCTGGGTTGCTGTTGCTTAATTTATCTGATGGTATGTGGCAATAATCAGGGGAGCATTGATAAGTTCTCACTTGGCTGTTCAGCAAGCCGCTGCTTCCAGCCATGCACCTGTACCTCTCCTTTCTCAACCACTCCAACGCTGTCGGCATGTTGTTTGGCATTTCTCGTTAAACACCCATACAACTTGACAGCGGCATTTTTTAAATTAAGGATTTAACAAAGTATGCGTCAACCCAATTGTTTAAGCTTGTAGAGACCATCTCATCTCAAAAAATTGCTTGTTTACCATATTGTCGGTAAAGTCGGGTCTATGAGTTATAATGAGCAGAGCTATTTTTATTACGTGCAGGCATGAAAATGAAACTTCAGCGAAGGCAAATATGTGTTGGACATAAGGAGGAAAATGTCAGGCTGACTTTGGAATGACAGTATGCCAAAGGCAAGTTGTGTTATTTGGCCCAGAAACAGCCAACATGACCCCAGAATCAACATTCAAAACCACTTTTCACGCATGTTGGCATAGAATTCGTAATATTTCTGCAGGCTTCATTTTTCTTGCATTAGTCTATTTTTGGCAGGGCTTGGCACACTTCTCCTAGCTGCTTTGAGTCATAAGTAAGTCTATTCTCCTTAGTGCTGAATTTAATGATGCTTGAATGTGCACCTTCTTACATGCGTGGCCCCTGTCACTGGAAAACTTTTTGAGAGGCAAGTTAACAGACCGTGGAAGGGCGGCACAGATGGCAACATCCTAGGTGGTAATTATCCAGCACCACCATGGAAAAGGAAAAAAATGAGAGAGGGAAAAAGTGAAGGTAAAAACACAAAACGGGTGTTGCCACTAGGTCAGCGTCTGATGTGTCTCGCAAATAAAAAAATCAAATCAACAGGGTTCAGAGACGGGACTGATGATACAGGTCGCATCGCCCAATAAGAGGGTGATTTTTAGCTCCAGTGATTTTGATGTCTCTGAGGAGTTGCTGTGTAAATAGAGATCACACTCATGTTAAGTCTCGTTCGGAGAGCATCCTCTTGTTGCTTTTTGCAATCTGTTTTTATTCAGTGTGTATGTTTTACGAATTAGCCATCTTTGATGAGCTTGTGATTCACCTCATAGCGAGGCTGTAATTAGCCAAAGTGTCTCAGTATGGGACAGACGCCTCTAATAGGCACATTTATGCAACATTAGGCAAGCAGAGGCTGTTCTGAAGAGCTTAAACGTTTATTCTGTTGCTGATCTATTAAAATTGAAGGTGACAGCTCATTTGAATCATGTTTGATTTTTTTTCCCTTTGGCTTGGGGAGGGGGGTGTTTTATACTCTTCCAGGTGATAACCCCTGCTGCATATAAGCCTCCATGCAAAAATATGTTAATACTTCCCATATTAAAATCTTTGTCTGGTTGTCATTCTCACATGGGGCACATCAAAGCCATATGACCCGATTTTGCACCTGCTGTTTAATTAAATTTACAAGACAGACACACTCTCTACTCCTGGTGATATACAAATCAGTTTTTATTACCCAGGTCCTGTGATTTACAAGGCAATTGACTGCTGCGTGGAGGTGGCACATGCCAGAGTTGTCCAGCCGGAAAAAAAAAAGATGTACAAACCTACAACAGCATGCTATTTTCTTGAAGGCAGGCTGAAACAAAGCTGTGCTTTAAAGACTTTTTAAGAGTTTTATTACTTGTTACACAGTGCGAAATGTTTCCAATAAAAATCTTGGCCAAATTTTAGAGCACCGTGCAATAACACTCTCCATGTCAGATAATGTGAGGAAGATCCTCTGGGAAATAAACATAAACATTTTTTCATAGTGATTTTGAGCTAATAAGGCTATTTTTTAAATGCGATATCGCTGAAAATAATATCGCAAATAATGTCACAAATGTTTATTATAAGACTACTCATCACTCATCGTCTATACGATACAAGCCATCCTGCCACCATTATGAGACTATTATATATACAGTATATATATGATATTCCTGTCTGTTTTTTTCATAATTGTTCTTAGTCTGAACTAAAATGAGAAAAACTGCCTACAAATACACCAATCAGCCAAAACAGTAACACCACATATCATTAGTGCATGAACATTGATGATCACTTATAAACCCAATGCAGCAAAACAAACAAACAAACAAACAAGCAAACAAACAAACAAATAAATAAATGAATAAATAAATAAATAAAATTAAATACTGGCCATGGTAGACAGGCACCACGACACCCAGTACAACCAGTAGAGCCCCAGGCTGCCAACTCCAGCCTCCAAACTCCCCAGATCTCAATCCATGGAGGGTCTACCCCACATACAGTACCACAGCACCCAAAGGGTCTTCTGCCAATGTACTCGTGCCAGAGACCAAAGCACAAGCCCAGAGGTCTTGTGGAGTCATGCCCCGAGGGGCCAGAGCTGCACTGGTGATTCATAGGGAACACTGTCATTAGGTTCCAGTAGTTGAGTGGAGTAGATGGCAGTAAGTATGTGAGATAGACAGCATCACTATAACATTTACATTTCTTATCTAAGTGGTACTGTATATGGTATCTGACCCGAGCAGTTAAGATGTGTTTTTTGGAACCAGCAACAGCTAAGTGGTGTGTCCAAATTCCCTGTAGTGTGTGGCCGCTCTAGCCTGTGCGCTGTCTCATGACTATTTTAAGATGATTTCATCATAAAATTAGTAATTAAATGTATCTAGAACTATGTTTACTAATCATATATTTGTTTTTCAATGCTATTTATTTTCCATTTATTTTGTTTACAATACAATATTAGTCAAGCCAAGTAAAGCACTGTGGCTAAGGGCTTAGCACTGCCATCTTGTACCTCCAAGATTGGTGGTTTGATGCTTGCCTCCGGTCTGTGTGCATGGAGTTTGCATATTCTCTCTCTCTCTCTCTCTCTCTCTCTCTCTGCTTGGTGAGTTTACTTGGGGTACTCTGATTTCCTCCTACAGTGCAAAGACATTCAGTCTAGGTTGCGTGGCATTTCCAAATTGCCTGTAGTGGCTGTGTCTGTGTGTGTGTGTGTCTGTGTGTGTGTGTGTGTGTGTGCACCCCACAATGGGTTAGGACACAATCCATAAGTTCCACCCTAAGGCTCCAGGCCCTCCATGACCCTACACAGGCTAAATGGTTTAACTAATGGATGAATTGTCAAGACAACATGTTTTGACTTTTTTTAAGCACCGTATCTTTAAGAGTACACACACACCTACACACACACACACACACACACAAGCACACACACATATGTGCAAGCACACACATGCACACGCACACACACACACACACAGCATAAATGGATCCACATATATCAAACAAGACGTAATGCATTCTGGAGTGTACAGATTTACACATGTTCAATCAGCCAACACCCACACATTGGTAAAACATGCTATGACTGGTTGCCATTTGTAAAAAGAACTTCTCATTAGAAAGTCTTAGAGTATATTTCATTTTCTCAAGAAATAATAATTAATCAACATGGCTGCAACTGTATACCATGTATCTTCAACATGATACAAAAACAAACAAAAAAACACAAGACTTTTATGACAGGGGGAGGCTTGATACCTGTCACATTTATCCTCAATGTCAGGACCAGTCAAAAGTTTGAACACAAGTTGGGATTTATTTTCTACATTCTAGAACAATACTGGATTTTATGGAACTGAAACTATGGAATAGCACATATAGAATTAGGTAATAAAGTAACAACAACAACAACAACAACATCAGTCCTTTTATGGTTAGTTGTTGTTCAAAAGTTGTTGCAAGATCAGTATTGTCAAATGCATTTGCAAAACTCATCAAGCACCATGATGAAACTGGCTCTCATGAAGACCTTCCCAGGAAATCAAGAACAAAACTCCTCTGCATCAGAGAAGTTCATTTAGAGTTACCAGCCTCAAAAATCACCAATTAACACCACTGCAGATTAGAGCCGTTCTGAAGCCGTTCTGTAACAGACACATCTCAATATCAACTTTTTGAAGGAAATTATTGCATGCCTTTAGCATTGTTTTAAAATATAAAAAGAAAATTAAAAAAGAAAATATAATTAAGAGGTGTCTCCAAAATTTTGACTGGTAGTGTAGGTAAGATACTCTTTTCTTAAAAAAAAAAAAAAAGCACTGTGGCTTAGTAGTTAATTCAATTCAATTCAATCTTATTAGTACTGTATAGCGCCTTTAACAATTGTCATTGTCGCAAGCAGCTTTACACAATCGAAAGAATTATTTAAGTTTGTATGGAATGCGAATGTGTATGAATGAAAATGGGCTAGCCGATGGCGACAGTGGCAAGGAAAAACTCCCTGAGATGGCAATAGGAAGAAACAAGTTATTGGAGGCTCAGGTAGACTTGTAGGAAATTCCAGTCCTGAACTACAGTACCAAGCAAATGCAGCCAAGTCAAGTCTTCAGAGAACTAAGTAGTTAGCACTGCTTTCCAGGGTCCAGGTTCAATTCCCCCCTCAGGGTCTGTGTGCATGGATTGTGCATGTTCTCCCCGTGCTTGATGGGTTGCCTCTGGGTTTTCTGGTTTCCTCCCACAGTCCAAAGACATGGAGATTAGGCTAATTGGCGTTCCCAAATTGCCTGTAGTGTGTAAATGAGCGTGTGAAAAATGTTTACCCCACATTTCTTCATTTTAAATTAAATGTAGTTAAATTAGGGGCATTGGTGGTTTAGTGGTAGGTTTCTTGCCTGCCATGCGGAAAGCCCAAGTTCGATTCCCAGCCAATGCCCAAACCTCAGCCACTGGATGTATTGCCAGTCTCAAGCCCGGATAAAATGGGAGGGTTGTGTCAGGAATGGCATCCGGCGTAAAACCTGTGCCAAGCTTGTGTGCAGAGTGGATGGCCCTGCGATGGATTGGCACCCCGTCCAGGGTGTACCCTGCCTTGTGCCATAAGTCACCTGGGAACACTCCCTCCACCTGACCCTGTACACAAGATAAAGCGGTATAGATGATGAGTAAGTGATTAAGTAAGACAGGTGCAAGAAGTACTGAATTGAACTCAACTAACCCAGTTGCACTGCCAATTCATTTTCCCTGGCATTCCTGGCATTCGTGATTTTATGATTACCAAGTGAGAGGATAAAATGATGCACCTCTGAAGTCACACCTTGCTGTTGTGAAAGGAATGTGATCAGGCTTTGCCAAAGCTGCTTGGGAGGGGTAGACGGGAAATCTGAAAAACACTTAGTTCCATAATTATGAACTTGTAGCTACAGAAAAAAAGAGCTATAGGAAGCCCATACACCAAGGACAGACTAGCAAAATGTTTAAACACATACAAATTTAAAAAATATTTATTGCCTTTGATGCTTCATCTAAAAATGAGGGAATTATTATGCAACCGAACCAGAGGCTACAGATCATGTTATACCAGCTTATCTTGTCTAAAGAACCAAAAGTATTTTGGTTATTTAGATAAGATTTAGGTTATATATTTAGGTAGAAAAAATGGAACTTATTTGAAAAGGTCAAGCATTTTAAATGAGATATTTGTTGTAATTAATTAAATTTTTCTAAGTAGTAAAAGACGGATATACAAAGACAGTTTACTATCCACACTATTATGGATAATATCTCATGGGTATTGGTTCAATTGTGAGTGATAACGGACAGCCCTGACAATTTACAGTTCATTGTAGTCTAATATTTAAAAAATATCACACAAGAGGGAGTGCTATCAGTATGCTGATATTTAGCACAAAATTCCGATCAAAATAAAACATGGAGGTGGTGGACAGTCCTGTAAACCTTGCAAGTTTTTCTTTATATTTACACTTATTCCGCTTTAGAATATCAGCTACGTTAACTTCCTGGTTCTGAGTATGAATCCCACATACTCAGTCAGAGCTAACTACTAGGAATATTAGACAAATTTGACTATATTCAAGATACTTTACCTGCTAATATGCCGTTTTTACAGTGTTTAAATCCAGTGAGCTGTTCAGCATATAAATCATACAAAATTTACTGTAAAAATATTCCTCTATGTTGGATTTATAGCAGAACAATTAAATAAGTAGTGTTCTCATCAATCGTGGCACGGTGGTGTAGTGGTTAGCACTGTCATCTTGCACTTCCAGGGTCTGGGTTTAATTCCTGTGTGTGCATGGAGTTTGCATGTACTCCCTGTGCTTGGTAGGTTTCCTCCGGGTACTCCGGTTTCCTCCCAAGACCTGTAGATTAGGCTAATTGGTGTTCCCAAATTGCCTGTAGTGGGTATTTGTGTGTGCCCTACGATGGATTGGCACCCTGTCCAGGGTGTCCCCGGCACCATGCCCTAAGTCTCCTGGGATAGGCTCCAGGCCCCCCGCAACCCTGAATACAGGATAAAGCGTCGAGTGAGCGATGATTGAGGGAGAGAGTGTTCTTATCAATATCTAGTGAAAAATGTTTACCCCAAATTTCTTCATTTTAAATTAAATGTAGTTAAATTAGGGGCATTGGTGGTTTAGTGGTAGGTTTCTTGCCTGCCGTGCAAAAGGCCCAAGTTCGATTCCCAGCCAGTGCCCAAACCTCAGCCACTGTGTCAGGAAGTGCATCCGGCGTAAAACCTGTGCCAAGAGTGGATGGTCCGCTGTGACGACCCCTTGCCGGGAGCAGCTGAAAGACCAAAAACAAATTAACTGTAGTTAAATTATGTCAGTTTAATTAAAGAAATGGAAGTGAATGTTTTATTGTGACAGTAAAGTGGTAAAGATACCATTTTTAAAAATGCTTGTTTTTTGTAACAACCTCAACAACTTCATTTCAGCTCTCTTCTGTTCCAACCACTCAGCATTCAGCATCATCTGTCATCATCTGTTTCAAACTGGTTCATGCCTTACGTTAAATGTTTTTTAGGCTTCAGTGATGCATATGTCACTGTTTGGTTATACAAACAAAAAACATTTCTCTGAAACTGGTCAGATCCAGGGACTGGACTGAAAATAAGAGGAAAATACAAGAAAGTCTGGATCTTAGGGAGCAAAATATGAAGAAATAAGGAGTGGCTTAAGACTTTTGCACAATACTATATGTTAGTAAGCAAAATATGTGAAGATTGTTAAGAAAACTACAGCAACTACTACTACTAACTACAGTACAGCACAGTAATAGGTCCAGTAGATTCTGATTCTGAATCATTGTGCGTCACAGTGCCAAAATGAAGAGCTGTAATATAAAATGCCTAATTTACTGTATGTTATTGTGTATCTGAAACCATATGGCAGTTTGACTAAAAAAGACTGAACCACTCTTATTTCTGTTTAATCCTACATAAACCTACTCACGCTAAATATCAGATGCCAGCTTCTTGCTGTTGAGCATTGATTTGCAGTTGCATGCGTTTCAGAAGCACAGCCTCGCTCGCAGTGGAGCGAGCTTCTCAGGCGATCCATAATAGATGATGAAATTTGGCAAGCGGTCGGGCCTTATGGCCCATTCTTCCTCCTGCAGCTGCTTGTTTTCCCACAACTCATCTGTGCTGACCAAGTTGTGTGTGTGTGTCTGTGTGTGTTCATGCCTGCGTCCGTATGTCACTGGCTTTGCCCGCGAGCACTACACCAGCAACTTTCCATATTTCAATATGTCAGATGTGATGGAAGATTCAACTTGCAGAGGGTCCCTTCTTTATAGTTCTAGCAGGGGTGAGAGGGTTGTTATGTGAGGTGACTCGGTTTGCTCCAGGTGTTTGTACCACATAGGTGAAATGAGTCATTACTGCCAGAACGCATCACAAACTGCATGTAGTTCTCTGCTGCTCTCCTTTGCTCCTGTGTTCTATATTGCTTTATTGTGTATACCATGCTTAGTAAGAATAAGAATCACATGTGCAATATTTATATGAACTTTTCCATACATACCGTGTACTTAAAATGTGCTATGTGAATAAAGACAAATAAAGCATGAAAAATAAAAAAAATCAATTAAACACTCATGTTCATTCATTCATTCATTTTGCATATCCTATACAGTACAGGGTAATCAGAGGTCTGGAAACTAAACGGGAACTCAGGGCACTAGGCAGGGTACACTTTGGACACAGTGCCAGTCCATCGGAGGGCACAAGCACGCACATGCTTACAATGTGGAAACGCCAGTTAATCTACTTTGCCTGTCTTTGGACACACAGGCTCATGACTGTGGGAGGAAAACTTGAATACTTCAAGGAAACCAACAAGTAGAACATGAAAACTCCAAGCACACAGATCCAACGGTAATACTTAAACTCTTGACCATGGAGGTACGAGGCCACAATGCTAACCACTACGCCACTGTGTAGCCACAAGTATACACATAAAGTATAAAGTGGCTTCATGTGACGCATTTAATATTCTAGCATATTAGAATTATTATTGGCCAATAGAAACAGATACCGTACATTGTTTTCCAATCTATGATGAACAGTTGGGAACAGTTCACTTGGTTTGTGTCAGTGTATGGGTGTAGGATTTTTATGTGAAACCTTGTTGAATCACCCAATCTGGAGTAAGGGAGCTGAGGTACTTACTGAATGCATAGAGATAGACTTCTATAATATGTAGTCTCCTAAAATACCATAGTTTGCCGAATTCAGCCTGTAGCATTTAACCGTGCTTAATAACTCATAATGAAGCTGACTCTGTAATGTTTGTTTTAAGCTAACTATTAGGTTGGCTCTGTACATTAAGAAGGCTGTGACTTGCTGATGAGCAGATGTTTTCTCTACACAGCAAGGGGGACAGAATGAGGAGGGGAAAGTAGTCTTTCACATCCCCTTCAGGTGGACCAGGTGTCTTCAGCAGCACACTGTCATCCCCAAATCTTGGCGTCGCACTACGGAACGGGTCCACTTCATTGTTCCACTTCCCTAGGGGTGGGCACAAATTAATGCACATCCGGCATCCTATGCTAGAAAAAGGGGGAAAAATAAATAAACGCCCAGAAAAGCGTCGCCCGGAGTGTGGACGTGGGGCAGGAGAGAGAGATTCTGCTGAATAGAAATGAGAGTGGGAGTCAGAGAAAGCCAGAGAGGCACACAGGAGAGCTCCATTTGTTAAGGTGCAGGTGCAGAGTTTGAGTGAATGCCAGGTTGCGCGCCACGTTTTTTGGTTCCATATTAACACTGTCAGCTTTTTTTTTCTCGTTCACAATTCTCTCACTCTCTCTCTTCATCACAATACATCCCCTATTTCATCGTTTGTTGAAACTTGTTCAAATCTTGTTCCATTGTCTTGGAATTTCAGTTAAACTCTGTTTTAACCCTTTGCA
>JAOTRS010000002.1:9084261-9094719 GCA_028565755.1 Dinotopterus cunningtoni
CTCATTAATTATCTCTCAATGCTTTTTGTGTATATGTGTGTGTGTGTGTGTGTGTGTGTGTGTGTGTGTGTAGTATTAACTGAACATAAATGAGACATTCTACATGGGCATGAAAGTGTCCCTGCTGTTCAACATGATGTTGGAGCATGTAAAAGCATGGTTTTGGGCAAAAAAACTTATTTAGGAGTTTTTCAAGGGTTCTTAGCATATTTAAATTGTGTGGAATACTTTCTGAAAGGGAAGCAAACTGTTGTATGGTTAAATATTCACTCTCAAATAGTTCATTCATGGAGAGGAACTACAAATGGCCTCTTAAGGGTTCAAGATCTATTTAGATTTTTTTCTTTTTATATTTTTTTGTCTTCCCAAAGAATAAAGACAAAATGTTATCCTCTGTGGAACCTAATTTTTTTTTTTTTTTTTTTTTAATAATCATTGTCTTCCTGTGTTTCAGTCCTCTTTCGAATACCTTACAGTGTTTGTGCAAATTGACAATGGCAACAAGCTGGGGGAGGGTGTCTTCTTATATGATGTCACATTAGAGGGGAATCTAAATTGGCTTAAACCCCTGCTAATACAAAAATGGAGGGCAGAAGGTCACACAGGTTTTTTCCTTTTTTTTTTTTTTTTTACACTAGAGACCCATCTAAATGTGTAAAAATGACAAAAAAATAGCATAAAAATGCCCCTTCTTGTTCATCTTGTTCATGTTCAAGTTTTAAATTAGTTTTACGCTTAAACACATCATGGATCTTTTTAAATCTTCGAAATCACCTTATTTTTGTGTGAAAACTCGAATAATGCACTGGCATGCCATAGCAACTCAGCTCATCTTTATCAATGTTCCTGCACCAGCTCCACTCATCTTAGCCTGAGACTGTCACCTTTCAGAATTTTAGGTATGGACCAGTGGTCAAGATTAACAGGCATCAATCTATAGAAGAGAGGAACCAATGGCAGTGAAATCGGTACAGAAGGCAAATAATCCTGTCTTTCTAAATCATCCACAAGCCCCAATACTGTAACTGTGTAGCTTGTGAACTGCGCCGCAGACATAACTCACTACCGACTACTTACTGTTAGTGTGTGTTAAGCATACGCTTTGTGTGGAAAATATTTCATCAGATGAATCATCGTTGCAAGATCGATGCAAAGATTCTGTTAGTGTTTGAGCCTGCACAACAGAACCTCACCGATCCAAAATTCATGTAGTGTGTAAAATACCTAGACATATTACAAATCTTCTATCAGGCATTATACACCATGCCAAAACAGGATACCCCAAGCATTTGATAAACCCAACTCAATATATCTTCAATACAAGCTCCAATACTTCACTGCTGATTCCCAAGACAGCACAATCCAGGATTTCATGTCTCTCAGCGTGCCACAGGGGAGGTGTGACCTCACAGCAGCAGGACCAGCTTTTCTCCACAGGTCCCTACGCTGACCTCTGACCCCTGCAGCTACGTCCCTGCAGCGAGAGATGCGGTGAGGAGTCACGGAAGAGGCAGGTGGCAGCAGCGGCTGTGTCTTTAACCAGATGGCAGGCTGAGATTAGTCATGTCTGCCCTGCACGTTGGGAAGACGAGTGTACCCAAATCAAATCTGTCACTTCTCTTAATGCTAAGCATGCTGCTGGGCAAGCTGAGTGATGCAGACAGACTGATTTAAATGGCTTTCTTTTTATTTAATTCCCTTACAAGAAGTTGAAGTTTGCGCAATTGGGATTTGTTGCCTGTCTTACTCAAGAAAATAAAAACCTTCATGGCATCATTTACTCTGAAACAACTGACTTCTCTTACAAGCGTCAATATGTCTTTTTTTTTTTTTTAACTAAATAGACAATGCAAGTGTGTCCATAACTCCCGATCATCGGACATGGAAATCTTATCACTGCCATGGACTAGTTTGTTTCGTATCCCCCAATGCGTTCATACATATTTGATCAAAACCCTGCTATGAAGCAATAACTTCACACTGTGGCAGCGCTCGTTCTCCCTATAATGCAGCTGCTGCTTCCGAAAAGCACTGGGCTGATGAGGGAGACAGACAAAAGCGGTCATGGGTGCAGATGTTGCTCCTGGAAGTTTCATCACGCAGGTCGCCTGGGCCCCGTGGCTATGCGCAGACCCCAGCTGGGGCACGGAGACCAAGCACAATCATCTGCTCATCTCCAGAGGCCCAGCACAGGTACCCGTTCCACCGTCAGTCAAGGGGAGATGGAGGGATGAAAGGCAGCGTGGAGGCTGCTCCACAGATGTCACCTGCTGGGGTTCAGTGGCCCTAGCCAGCAAATGTCATGTTTGGCAGCTGGTCCGTTGCTTTCTCCCCCACCAGTTGTTGGCAAAGAAGCTCCTAAAGGAAAGATGCGAAAGATGCCTGCACCACGGGCGCCCTAATGGGACGACATTAAAGAGAATTGCTGGCTCCTGTCTGTCATAGTACATTAACCTTGTCGTGCTTCCTGCTCCCTCCAGGGTGCTCTCTCTCACTTTCTCTCTCACTCTCTCTCCCGTCCACCGGCTGTAAAGTGTGTCTCACATGCCCTAGCAATCTGTCCACACCCGGCAGCCTATTGGCCCTCTGGCTATGAGGTCAGGAAAGTTTACTGCCATTATGTATTCCTTTCATGGACACAGCTAAATCCCTAACACTAAATTATTACATACTATACTAATTTGCTTGGTAAACCAATAATATGCATAATATGCAATAATGCAAGCATAATTTGCTGGTAAACAGAGGTATCTTGCTGTTCTTGGTTGGATGCTAGGGAAACTTTTTCATTTTTTTCCAATGGCAAAAGGTGGCCTGATAATGCATTATAATTAATAAAGACCATATTAAAGCAAAAAAAACAAACAAACAAACAAACAAAAAGAAATCATTACAAATCATCATTTAGTAACACATCTATTTATCTAATTTATCTAGTGTCTTGGACATCACACCATTATTTTTCAGTAATAGCAATGCTAAAAGATTAACAGCATTTTTTTTTCACTTCACATGATATCTGAACTTTTCCCGAAGTTTTTCTCAGATTTTCTGTTTCTTCTTATTCTTGTTATGCATCATCCACAATCTCAACATAAACATCTAAAACTGTCCAAAATGGATTTTTCACTGTACAGAGCTGGTGTAAAGCAGATTATCTTGATAACGCTCTTAGGCACTAGGTTTTAATTCTCCTGTGGTATTTAGCAATTTGTTTAAAACAGATGTGGTACAGATCACTTTTTTGAAAAGAAGCTTTTTAGTATTTTAAACTGTTTATTGTGGGAAACCCATGCCGAGGGGGAAAACATGCTCATTATCTGTGGCATTATGAGCTGTGCCGTGTTCTGTCCTTATTCTTTAAATACCTTACGCATATTTCCTATGATTTTGGTGTTTGTTATAAAAATAGGTACGAATGTGTACAAATGTATTACATGACCACTAAAATGTCAACATCAAATCAACATCTAGTGACAGGCGAAAGAGAAAAAAAAATTGTGGCTGTATCTGAGGGTCAATTGATTACTGCTTTAATAAGCATGAATAAAAAAATCTTTCTATCTTTATATTCTCTGTAGCAACCAGCAAGTCACTGGTGTCACGTGTTGTCATTTGTGGTTTGTATGATTTTAAGTTCTGACCTGAGATGATAGTAGCCAATTTAATCATTCTACTGTAAAATTCATACTCATGGCTATGTTCATTTTTAGAGCTCCCAATGATAATAAATAGGGCCTAAATGGAGGGGATATTATATGCAATTTCCAAAAACATTAATAAATAAATAAATATATATATACATTTAAAGATTGTGTGTCACCCTCACCCTGTGTTTGTAACTTGCAGGATAACGAATGAGATCTATCTTTACTGTATGTCATAACAAAGACAATGAGAGAAGGTGATTGGATTTCTTATCACACCAGCAAGCTTAACAACACCTTTTAATTGGTTATTCAGTCAACCTCAACCACTGAGGGTTTTACATTCATGTTTACTTTTCAGTACCTTTGCCTTCAGATATAATATTATCCTTCACTGCAGAAAGCCTTTGACCATTTCGCCTTTGTTGTCAGATTGCTCTCATCTCCTCTTGGAAACAGTTCAGGCTATGATTCAGCATAGTGACCAGTCAAGTGGAATTGGGGCTAGAGACGATTGTGTCTGCTGGTATCTAAGGCTAATTGGCCTAGCATGGCTACTTTAGTGAATGCTAATTGCTCTGACACAAGAACATTGGCCCTGTGCTTCTAATGTCACTCAATCTCCAGGAGTGCCTGACAGCATTCCTTCCAAATTTGTTCATAATTGGCTACCCACAGTGAGCTGACACACAGTATTAAATCTGAATCTCACCATGCAATCTATTCACAGGGCCAGATCTCAAAAGTATAACATAAATCAGCAGTAGAAATTCTAGTTATCCTTAACAAGCAATGCAACACGGTAAAGATGGTAGCATGATGCAATAGCCGAGGGATATCGAGGCCAAACCAGGATATTTTATTTGCTTGCAGAAGTGTATTAAATTAATGCTGGGTCTAGACTCCTAAATCACATAAAGCATTATATTAACAAAACAGACTCAGACATGCCAAATGTCGCACCAGTACAAGACAACAGAACATTGTCGATCTAATAAACAGGTCCAAGGTGTGCGCTGACTGGATGCCTCAGGCAGACCGTGAACAGGCCTCCCTAACGCTTTCTTCTTTCATCTTTATTATCAGCTCAGCCCTGGGCCCTCGCTTTCCTGACGTTTACCCAGAGGTGGGCTGCTGTCCCCCTGCTGGCTCTGCGTTCCGACCGGGCCTTGTCCTGCTGTTTCCTCTTCCTCTACCACCTCCCAGGGTGTGAAGCTCAGTGTGCTGCCGCAGACAGAATGCGCTGCCAGGCCTGCAAACTCTCACCGTTTGATCACTGTGGAGGGAGGGAGGGGAACGAAAGCCCTCCTAGGGGTCCACACATGTTCAGAAGATGCTGAGAAGACGTGGGTGCGATAGACGGGCTATAGATAGTTGTGCTTTGACAACTCTCGACAGCTTGGAGTGTGCCATGTGTGTGCAAGAGTTTTTGTTTTTTTTTCCTCTTTCATCATCAACTTTTTACGACGCACACTCTTCTACTTGCCTCATTTGCCTTTTGCTGTGCCACAAACTCAATGTCAGATTAAATTACACAGAGAAAATACTGTTGGAATATGTATGTTGAAATACAGTTAAACAAGCATAGATTTACATTTTCGTAAGTATTCATTTGTAAATTTGCCGGTTTATTGCTTCAGTTGCCCAGATTGCAAGGTATTACATGTTGCATGTAAATCTTTTATGTTGTCATGTGTGTGTAAGAGTGATGAAAGCTTGAACTGCATGTTCAGATGACAGTTTCTGTCTGGAATCAATCTGACCCATATACACTACTATCTGGATGAAAATATTTTCCTCTCCTAACCTACTAGTGCAAATTTGGTCTATTTTTTATATTGTTTTACGATCTTGTTTTACATACTATGAAAATTGCTTGGCTCTCTATAACTGTTACGTAAAAAAATCACAAATGTATTTGTAAATCTGATATGCACAGTATATATTTCACATTGCTAAAATATGACAAATATATGTTAAAAATAAAAATATTAATAAAAAAAATAAATTAAAATATTATATTTAATAAGCCTAGTATATTTAAATAAAATATTTAAATAAAATTGTGTATTTTAATATGGGCATTTTCATATTGTTTAATCTGCATTTATCACATTTTGTATACATTTTTCTTTTATTTAGGGATTCCGTTCAGGCTCTGATGCACAAACAATTGTTTTCTCTTTTTCTAAGTATCTCATTAACTTAAGCCTAGTTTATTTATTTATTGACTTATTAAGTATTACATCCACAGTCAAGATTATAAATTAAAGTGATTACAGTTTACTTTTTAGTAGGCCTGGCTTTGAACAGAATATTTATGTTTTTAAAATATTAAACAAATTCTAGAACGAGCCTGAGAGAACACCAGGTAACACATTTCAGAAGCACATTTTGTTTGTAAGATATTTGTACTATCGTTTACTGCTTTAAAAAAAACATACAGACTAACATTCTTACTTTATCTAGCAAACAGATTGACTGATATGAATTAAATCATCATTCATTTAGCTAATTAACTGGATGCAATCTAAAATACAATTATTTCTGCATATGGATAAACTGTTGCTTCTTTTGTTCAACGTAGACAACAGTTGAGACTGATTGCCAGCCATTGCAAACTCATCACAGTTAAGTGACTGCAGATGTTTAAATAAAGACAAAGTTAGTTAAGTCAAAATTTTTATACAGTGGCTAGTCAAAAGAAATCACCATTTCAGAAGGGTCAAATTATTGAGCTGCATCAAGCAAAGAAAACAACTAAGAAGATTTGAAATTACTGGTACAAGAACCCTTCAAGACCATCTGGAAGGACAGCACAGAACAAGGCTCTAGAGGCAATGCTGTGATTTGGGATTACTTCCATTTAGATCAGGCCTAGCCTCTGCAACCCAGATTCTACAGTCAATTTGGGAATGTCAATTAGCCTAATCTTCATGTCTTGGATTGTGGGAGAAAACTGGAGTACCCGGAGGAAACCCACCAAACACAGGGAGAAAATGCAAACTCCATGTACACAGAGACGGGAATCAAACCCTGACCCTGGCGGTGCAAGGTGACAGTCCTAACCACTACACCACCATGTCTCCTCTGCAACAATATTTGGCAATAAAATTAAGTCAGCTGACAATCTGAATGTACTGAATGACCAGATTATCAAATTAATGAAGTTTTGGCATTGGCATACTACAGGACTCAATTGTGAAAGAGTAGTTCTGGGAGCATGAGGAATCATTTTCACACATGAACTGGCCACTACATTGTGTGCCGCAATCAAAGCTAAAGGTGATTGAATAGAATCTTAAGTGTGCAACTTTTTTTAGCCAGACATTATTATGCAAAAGAAAAAGTTTAGTAACTACATAGATAAACTGTAACTACCATGACCAATCAACCAGTTCAAAGCAAGGTAATTCCAGTAAAAACTGTGAAGCCATATGTTCTGAATAATCTAAATGTTAAGATACAGATACAATTTCACCTATCACTGGAGACTCCTTTTACCATAACAAATACACCCTGTACATGTGTAGCATCTACCATAAAGACCACAGTGTTTAAGCTGTCACTATAAAAATGATACCATCAGAAAAATGCATTCATATAATTACTCATAGGTAATATAACAAATAAATGAAAATAAAACTGTGTTTTTCAGCTGGCACTACTGTCCAAGCCATTACGCTGCTATTGCAAAAAGTCAGTCAAAATAAAGAATTCCACAACACTGTTGTACAAAATATACAGTATGTATCAACATTTACAAATGTTTCATAAAAGCAGTCGCAAGTATTTAAAAAAAAATGCCACTCAACCCACACATGTGCTTTATGAGAGCCATCAAAGATGAACAACAGAGACACAGAATGAGTGGTCTCCTGTCTAAACAAGCTTTTGATGAAAGCAGTTTAAAAAACTTTCACATTCAGAAGAACAGGTCAGGGATAAGTGTGTGTGTGAGTGTGTGTGTGTGTGTGTGTGTGTGTACCGTATGTGTGTGTGAGACACGGCCTATTAAGTTACTGTAACATAAATCTTTACGCTATGTGCTGTGGGTCTGTGTTGGTTGGAATGTTGGTTCTCGAGAGGGGGAGATAGAGGAGATAGTTGTGGCGCCTCTGGAGACGGCCTGCAGACCAAACGGCCCATCCTTATCTCTGGGCACAACAATGGGGTTTTGTGAAGTGTGTTAGGGCAGGACTGTGGAGAGCAGAGGCCTAGACAGGAGTAAAAGGACTGCGCACCACAGAGCCCACCTTGGCTCCCGTCCCTGTGATTTAGCGTGCTAAATGACTCTTGTTATTGTTAGCTAGATGGGGCTGGGGGGCAGGGGGATGAAGGCAACTAGAGAAGGGCATCCAAAAACAGAGGGTCCAGGTGAGCAGGGATTTAAATTCACAATCAGGAACTGCTGTAAATAAAACACTCGTTCTTGGCAGTGCCGTGACAAAGTATATACAGTACATGCTTTACTGACTACAGCATCTTTTGGCTGTTACTGAATGGGCTTGAAACTTGGTTGAATTCTTAAAGGATAATCAGTTTTCTTACACTATTTGTTTACATTTGGTACGCAAAAGCCAAATAAGGGAAATGAAAGCAAATAAGTCGAATTTGTTAGTGTTCCGTTTTCCTACAGTCAGTTCAGAGATCCAAATGTAGCTGTAAGTGAAACATTGTTAACATACCTGCCAACATCGGGGAATGCTGTTGCAGATGAGGCACCTTATATGGGTACTTGCATCAGTAAAATGTATAAACTTGTAATTCTTTTAATGATTCGCTATTGCACTTAATGAAGCATTAAGCTTGCTTTGAGTGCTCGAGTTTATTTTAGGGATGAGAAAAGGGTAATGCTGTTTTTAGGTTAGCCATGAATCTTTGGTAGAGCTTTTACAGTGGTCATCTTTGGTGGGCTGAAAGTGGTGCCCTGATACACTCCTCCGTAGGGAGTTAACATGCACACACACACACACACACACACACACACACACACACACACACACACACTCCTTTTTTCACTATGATGACATTCCAATCCAGTTTTTTTTAAATATATAAATCATACTTCTTTTTTTGTAAAACACAAATACTGTAAATACTTATGTACTGTATAAGATTAAATTATGAATGGAGTATTGATTTGTTAATTTTTGTTTATGTGTATTATGCATACTTTTTTTTTCTTTTTGCGTTTTTCTTTTAATGTCATTTTAATCACTCATTGTCTATACAGCTTTATCCTGTAAGCAGGGTTCGCGTTGGGCCTGGAGCCCATTTCAGGATACTTTGGGCACAAGGCAAGGATACTTTGGGCACTATTGCAGGCCAAATAGCCTAATCTGCATGTCTTTGTGTCACATGACTGTGGGAGGAAACCAGAGTACACAGAGGAAACCTAACAAATCATGGAGGGAACATGCAACCTTCATGCACACTTACCCCAGATAGGAATTGAACCCGGGCCCTGGGTTCTTCATGCTGTGTTCAAGGCTACAGTGCTAACCGCTAAACCATGCTGCTTACCCCATTTTATTCGCATTGCTTACTGTAGGTTCACTTTTGGACTTGGTGTTATCATGAATAATTCTTAACCTTATACATTTTTAATGGTAATTAATATTTGTTAGTTGAGGAACTTTCATTATGTCATTAACTAATCAAGTTGAAAGATTTGCTTTATTCTATTCATAACTCAGCAGAATAGTTTAACACCTTTAACACCTTGAATGTTGAAACCGATGATGGCTGGTGCCAGCTATGTAAACAGCACAGAGCTCTGGGCCTGGTGCAGATACAACCCTGCCCACAGAGTCACAGAGTCTAGACTCCAGATGTGTCCGTACAGGCACACACATACACATATATAGCCTTCGTCCAAGTCAACATCTCATTCAGATGAAGAAATCTTAGTGGACAATTCAAATCTGTTTTAAAGCTCTTGAGAAGAAATAAAACTGACGGTCCTGAAACTCTTCTAACAGACCAAGACTGAGCAAACATGCGATTTTAACGAGTTGTGAACTAAAAATCCTAGAGAATAATAGCTGGCCAACTGATGTTAACGTTGCATCACAGAATCCTTATTTATTGTCTTTGAGATTCATCAAATGAAGTCAATTGTATGTCATTACATGTCTGTACTTATTATCGGAAAAAAGCTACAAACACAACGAAGCAGCAGCTTGATCTATGATTGAAACCAGACCAAAGTTCTTCTTCGCACATGCATGGATAAAATCATCTCTCCGTCAGCATTCAGATGGCCCGCTCTTTCTCCGGAGCCTATGAGAAAAATGTCATGCCAACTATTCTTGTAGGTTTGTTAATTGTTTGTCACCCACCAGGTGCCATCTGTCAGGGTCTCTTGGTCCCAAAGCCATGTGCGGAGGCACTGTCATGTGCTCCCACTTCACTGACCCCCATCATGCCACCTCAAACGGTTCTCTCGCTCTCTCTCTCCATCACACTCATTCTTTTAAGCCTCTGTGAGAGAATGGGGCTGCTTTATTGATACTTCACAACCTCTCATGCCATGTCTCTTTTTGGGAGCCACCTCAGGATGCCATTTCTTTTTAGTGGAATTCAGTTAATGTCTGTCAACACATCCACATTTCACAACCTTTCATGTCAGGTCTGAATCCAGAAGCTATCATGGAATTACGCTAGGGCAGTGGTTCTCAAACATTTTCTGTCATTCCCCACTTAAGGGGGTGGGCGAATTTTCAAGCCCAACTTGTCAACAAAATGATAACGAAAACGGCCAAGTGTACTATTTATTGAAATATCAATTTCTAAACCAATAAGATCA
>JAOTRS010000002.1:9164322-9176956 GCA_028565755.1 Dinotopterus cunningtoni
GTAGATGTACTGTAGTCTAGCCATCCAGTAACATTATTTAAAAAAAAAAAAGCATTTATCAAATTTTTCCAGTCATCTCAAGAAACTGTTTATTGCACAGCTCATTGCTTTCCACTGTAGTTGATACTGACAAAGAAAGTTTAGATAATAGTAACTCTGAGGCCTGCCAAACGACACACAACAGAATAGTATTCACTCTATCATCAAGATCAAAATCCTCACCCTGGGAGGAATGACATTACACGTTCTCCCCTGTCAATCACAATGATATTAGCCAGTTGTGGGCATCTGTGCGTTCATATATGTGAAATACAACAACTGGGGATTTTCTGTGTTTAGTGGTTAGTACTGTCACCTTGCACCTCAAGGGTCTGGGTTTGATTCCAGGCTCGGGTCTGTGGAGTTTCATGCATGGAGTTTGCATGTTCTCTCTGTGCTTGGTGGGTTGCTCTGTTTTTTTCCCCACTGTTCAAAAACATGCAAATTAGGTTAATTGATGTTCACAAAATGCCTGTTGTGTATGACTGAGCATGTACTGTAAGTGTATGTGGATATGTGTTTGCCCTGTGATGGTGTGTGCCAAACCAGGGTGTATTCTGTCTCATGCCCTACGTCTCCTGTGATAAGCACCAGCCCCCCTGTATACAGGATAAAGCAGTATAGATGATAAGTGAGTGAGTGTCAAAGGAAGCCAATAACTAGCCATCACCATCCACAGTCAGTAGTTGTTGTGTAATAGAGGAGAGCTACAGTAGTACAGTAAATGGGAGCTAGTAAATACTTAAATTTGAAGGAAAAAAATTTTTTAGGAACAAAAACTCAGTAAACTGAAGCAAATAGATGTATCAAAACATGTATTTAATGTGCTCTTTTAAATTGAGAAGAGCCAGTTAAGTTGTTCCAAGCACCTTATAAAACATGCTCCCTAGGTCACTACTGTTATGGTTATTCCTGGCACATAACACTGACTGTAACAGAGCCTCCATGACAGTCATATGCCCTATTTAAAGGATTACTTTAAACTTACATGTGGCTTGGGATCCCTTCAGGAAAATCTGGAATCTGTGGCTGGGGACAGAGATGTCTGAATGACCTTCTCAGGTGACTCAGGTCTCTCAGCGGAGAGAAAATGCATGAATGAATGGTTAATTGGCAAAACAATACCATATGGCAGAAATAAATCTTAATCATAACAAAAATGATACCTAATAATAGTGACTACAGGATCCTATGGGAGTACAACTTTGAAATTCTTTATTCATAACAAACATAGCAGTCTTTTGCCTGGAAGTCCTTGAATGCCCAATGAACACATAAAACCCATCCCTTAAGGTACACTGAGTGATTTTTGGCCTGAAGAAATTCCTGAAAAGCCACCCAGATCAAATCCAAATATAGAGACAGAGTCATCTTTAATTTCAAGTTGGTCAACAATCATAACATCCAAGAAGATCTGTCCAACACCTTTTGCAAAACAGTCAGTGCTACCCACATCTTGCTAACCATTCTCTGTTTCTTCATTGATGACCTTGGGTTTCATCCACACCTCCAAAAAGGCATGCAAACAAGTAAAAAAGGAAAGCTTCTCTTCCCTTCCTTTTCTTCCTCTTTCTTTTTTTCCATTGTGAAAAACTACTTACAGTACTTATCATGAGTCTGGTTTGTGTAACACTCACTTTTTGCTGGGGATCCCTCTGGAGTAAATTTTGTGTTTTTCATCTATTTCCTGTTGTGAAGTGTGTACAAGAAGTGTAATATGAGTGAAAGAGAACTTTTTAAGATACTAAAATCATCATAGTGTGCACTTGATCTCTCTCTCTCTCTCTCTCTCTTTTACTCTCTTCTTCTTGCTCTCTCTCTTCTTATGCAAGAAGATAAGTTTTTCTTTCAATGCTTCAGCTTGTTTGGAGAAACCAAAAGCAACAGCAACCGATCCACAATTTTGTCAGGCACTCAGAAAATGTCATTTCATATAGAAGTCAAGCGCAGAATAGAAAGAAAGTGTAAAAAAAAAATAAGTTGAGATGAGGTAATTGAAATTGAACATTCTGGGAGGGAAAGGAAATTGAGATGTTGTTGCTGAGTTGTCCCTGTCATCACTCGGGCATGGAGCAAAAGCAATTAAAGAAACAGGATGTCAGTGGGGATTTTTTTGACACAATCTGAGTGAGGCAGAAGGACTCCCGACCAGGGGGCCATGGCTATTAGTGGGGGTGCAGGGTAATTGGAGTGACAGACTGAAATCATTAACACATTGCTTAAATTCGGCTGTGAGCTTAATGAGAAGACCTGCCTTTTTATTTTCTCAGCAAGTCAATGTCATTTGGTTAAGATGTGAGGTACAGAATAGGCCTTTATTATGTATGTCCATCATCAAGAGTTAACAGATCTTTGATCTATTTATGGGTATTAGAAATTAAATGGATGTACATTTTTTTTGTAGACACATATGCTTCCAGTATGTGTACTGGTTTCCAGTCTGTTTTCCAGGATTTTGGGCCATATTTATTAAGCTGGATCTGAATTAATTTATTTGTAAATTGTTCTTGGATTTGTGTAATTTTTAATTTAATGAGACTCTCTAATGTGGAAAATGTGTTGCTCATTTGCAAAAATTTATAACCGGCATTGATTTGTGAAAAGTTATTAACATTTTAAATAGTTTATTATGTGCACAAATGTCACCTACTGTAGTTATTTCATAACTGGGTTAAACCAGGGAATATCTAAATACAGAACATTTATTACTAAAAAATGCAAGACAACACAACTACATGAAGAAGGACCGATAAGACTGATCATTCAAGAAGTGGTGGCATAAAACGAGGGTGGGTTGGTCTGTGTAAAGCCTCAGCTGGCATTAGGCTATTGGAAGGCTAAGCACACGCTGCATGTAGGAGGGATCAGATATTTCAAGACTGGAATTATTTTATTAAGTGGATGAAAGCTGGCTTATAATTTGTATCTGTTTGCCACCATCTCTTTTCTTAATGCTGTACAACACTTTAGAGCCAGGATTAATTTGACCGCGATCTTCCGCCGTTCTTGTGCATGTCCAGGTTTTGTCAGTGATTGGAGTTCCTGATGGTGCCATGTTTCTAAAATAAATAAGTGGCCAATATGATGCTGTAGGCCTCAACATACAATGAGCTTTATGTTCCTTAGTGTTCTGCCCACCATTATCAGATCTAAATACTTTAGATTTCCAAAAGATACCTGCCATCAAAATTTCCTTGACAGTATCGAATAATGTGTGCACACACAAAATTCTACAGTCAGATTTTTCTAAGACATCTATAAAAGACACTTAAAATAATTAAAAACATTTTTTTCCTAATATGAAGTGCTTAGTGTCCATAATCACCTGTGGTTTCTTCTCTTTTCTTAAACTTCACTTCTATTCATAGTCTAGTTATTTGTCTCTGTCTTTTGGCTTTGCCAGGTGCTGTTATGCTGCTAAATAATATTTTTAATTGGTGTAGACATGAGACAAAATAAGTTCAACCTTTGTCTGAGAGAAATTGAATTTCTTTTAGTATTTTGTTCTTTTTTGCTTTCAGTTCTGCATGAGCTTTTATAGAGTTTTGTGGGTGTCACTAAATGCGAATCAGCTGCACCCGTGAACACACTTTTTACTTTATGGGTGATTGGCATTTACTGTATAAGCATACACACCCGAGTGTGAAGAAAATCAGCTTCACTGTAAGTTTACTTGTAAATCTAGAGAATTTGTAGTTCAGTAAGGCCTGTAAAATTTGTTTGCTAAAAGCCCAGTTCATTGGTGTAAAAAAAAATAAAGAAAAAAGAAAAAACTGCATCTTTTTCCACTGTCTAATGAATGGGTGCAGTAATTAAAGCAGCCTAATGTTGATTGATGATAACCATCATGATAAAGAATTTTTTAAGAAATGTGACAATATGAATACAAATGCTAAACGAATCAGAAACAGTTGAGTGTCAGTATGCATGTGTGTGTATCAAGCAGGAGGCTGCATGCAGGTTTGGGAATTGTGTGTGTGTGTGTGTGTGTGTGTGTGTGTGTGTGTGTGTGTGTGTGTGTTGAGACTTATAACAGAATTCATCAATTCCTTTTTTATCTTTGCCCAATAAAGCTGGCCATGGCTACATGTGGTGGCCCAGCCATCATAGCCTGAATCAGATGGTAGATTACCGTTCCACTAAAAATTGTGCTCGTTTTCTAGAATTCCGAGCTGAGAGAAAGCGGGGAGAAAGAGAGAGAACATGGCTGTGGCCCTCCATGGAATGGCTCATGCTAATGACCAGGTGCTGGGGGAGAGGTGAGCTTGGGCCCGGGTTGGGTGGGCGTCTCTCTGGAACACCGTGCTGCGCGGACAGATGTGCGCAAGCGCATGCTCCTCAACCCCCTCCGTGTGCCCTGCCAAAGTAGCGGCCGGCGTTCAAACTGCGCTCATTTATCCCTCTTTGTTCTTTGTTATTTTTGGACAGGCTTGCGGGTGGGCAAGCAGGGAGGGATAAAATCAGGGTCTCAGTCTCTCCATCTGGTTTGTTCTTCTTTCCTTTTTTGTTAATTTTTTTTATGAATTACTTTGGTTATAGGGACAATGGACAGAGGACACAGACCTTCGAAATGTCTTTGTATACTTTTTGTTAAGACATTCTGGCCTATAACTTAGGGACTTTAATACCACATGATTTTGTCTTTGTTCTCAATATATGTTTGATGTCAAGTATGACTTGTTGTCTCTTTATATTTCCATTATATAGATTGATCAATCATACTTCAGAACTACCGTGGCAACAGTAACTGCCTCAGTGGAAAGAAACCTCAACTGTCTCCAGAGCAGCTGAGGACCGATCAGAGCAGCGTGAGCGAGTGTTGAGTCAGGCGGTGGAAATCAGCCGCTCTGAGTCCTTAGAACAGCACCTGCCAACACCATAGAGGAGGAAAAATCAGTTAGCTTAGAGTTAGCAGTCTGCTTCCTCTCCTTTACATATTACCCTCTGAAGCAAAGCACTGGTTTAACCTGCAGCTTTCACTTTGTCAGTCACAACAACTGAAGCAACAACCCCACCGCCTTCGCTTTCCCACAACAAGCTGAGCAAATGACAACTCGTGCTCGTGTCATACAATACGCTCGCTGCACAAAAAAAAAACAAGTGAAAAAAAACACTCCGTCCAAAACTTTTTTTCATTTTGGCGAGCTCAACCCGAAGATGGAGGTCAGTGGGGAATTTTTTTAGATTTTTTTTTCCTCTTCTTTCAGCGCTGCTGCCTGCCGCCCACTCGGTGTGGCCATGCTTTCTGAGTGAGGCAGGCTCGGCCACCTGCTTGCATTGTGGCCGGCAGCTTTGGAGCGCGGCGGGGGGCCCTGCGGGGACGGCCGAGCCCGCAACATGTTCCGGCGAGTTTGTTTGGAAACGGGCGGCCCGGGCCAGAGCGCCGCTCGGGAAGAGGACAGAGCCAAGCACAGCTGACAGACACACACACGCCCACACGCTCACACTCGCACACTGCCACCCGCCTCTTCCATTTTTTACACAAACGCTTCTCATTTTCCTTCTCCTATCCTCCCCCCCAACCATTTCTTTCCTCCCTGCAGGGGTCTGAAATCACAGCTTAATTTGGCTGTTTTTCAGCGGCCGGACAGCATTTTGGGTCCCACAGGCGTGACGTCATGACTGATTGCCCAGATGGATTGCAGCAGGTGAATCCTTGGCTACATTAGTCAAGATGGTAGAAACTATATACTTACTAGGTTGCAAAAGGTAAAGTTGCTTTACTGTATGGTTCTTGCAACAACTTTACCTTTTGCAACCTAGTGAGTACAGTAAGTGATTGCACTTGATGTAGTCCTGTAGTAACATTTACTGTGCTACTGTACTGTTGTGTGTTGTGTGTACCATTTTATGTCTTAAGTTTATGAGATAATTAATCACCTACTGTATGTGCTTTAATGCTAAAGCTTAACCAGACACTTTTAAAGCTCAGTTCACAAATCCAAGCATATGGCAGCTGCACATAAAATCATGCAGATTCAGGTCAAGAGCATTGTTCAGTGTTCACACCAGACATCGGAACTGTCATCCTAGTGATTTTTACCACGGCATGGATGTTGGTTCCAGTCAGGCTGATTTTAGTGTTTCAGAAACTGCTGGTCTCCTGGAATTTTCACACATAATGGTCTCATAGGAGGATGTGAAAAACGAAAAGCACTGAGTGAGTAGAAACAATGTGTTAATGAGAGGTCAGAGGTGAACGTAACCAATCTTTACACCACGGTTGTCTCACCAATGAGTTGTCTCTTGACTATGGTGAGCAGAAATGCAACTCAGATTGCACAACATGGTACACAGTGATGCAAACGGGCTACAACAACAGAAGGCTGCATCAAGTTCCACTTTGAGGAGGGTCTGAAGCTACAACTGACAGACCAAACATGAACTTTTTTCTGTCTTCAGGTGTTCACCTTTGGTCCTCTGTTGGAGCTCATCCAACAAATTGTTGCTTGTTTTGCGATACTCTTCGGCTCACCACAGTCGTAAAAGGCTTCCTGTCCCGACATGGCATTTCCGACCACATAACTCTCACAAACCGGATGTTTTTTACATTTTTTTTTTTTTCATTTTGTTTTGTTTAGTATTTTTGCACAATTCTAAACCACTGCAAAAACAGAAAACATCAAAATGTGACTTAGTGAAATGTGACTGGCATTGTTGTTGCGGAAGGGCTGGTTTAAACTTGAAAAAAGTAGCTGATTTCCTGGGACTGTTATATATCAAATCAGCTGCTTCTTTAAAATTTAAACAAGCCCTTCTGCAATAACAATGCCAGTCACATTTTCACAAAGTAAGATTTTGATGTTTTCTGTGAACATTAACTAAATAATTGACCTGCACTATTTTATGCATTATATTGCTGTCCTATGTTTGACTGACTGGCATGAATGTGAATGAATGATCCGCACATGAATGCACAGTGATACATGTGTTGCTAATAAATTGGCTTGTAAATTTAGGTTAAAATGGCTATGGCATAGTATGTCAGTGTAGTGATTGACAGGATCTACAGGCTACAATATTTTCATCTTTCACTCATGTATAACCTTCCCTGCAAATTCAGAATTGTTACAGCGTGAATCAATCTGGCTGTATTTAAATGCGAGCTAAAAAAAGAAGGACGAGTGCAAAGAGTATATATCAACATTGTTCTCACATCAGATTTTCACCCATACTGTGACCTTGAAACAGAAACTTTCCATGCTGCATTACACAACATATGGCAATGATAACACTTCCATCCTGCTTCAAATGTCAGCTCTGATGGCCTGCTGATAGTCATTCATGCTACGGTTTATTTATGAAATTAAATCTCTTGTGTTGTGTCAGGCATTTGTGTTTGTTGCGGGCATCATTAACACAGGATGTAACATGACCAATAGCTGGTTTTAAATGCCAACAAGTCCAGAGATGAGCTGGTTTTCCTTAGAGAGAAGGGAACAGCAGCACAGCATGAGTCAAACAACAACAACAAAAAAAACTGCAACTTTCCATCAGCAAGAGAACTCCTTTAGGTGTGGGTTTGAAAACATACTCACATACAACAACCTGCCCCCCCCCCAGCACACGTACACACACACATATATCTATACACTACGTTTTGTGACTTCAGCGTTTCCAAAAGGTTAGAGGCAGTGGTTTTGGTGTCAAAAAGACAAAGTCAATGAAACATAGAAGGTAGGACAGAGAAAGAGAGACCTCATGGGGAAAACACCTGGGCCACAGAGACACGGGCCAAAGGAGATGAAAGTGAGTTGGAGCAGCTTTTTGATAAACCTTTTCAAAGCCCTAACGGGAGAGAAGGCCTCCCGGAAGACTGTTCTCACCAGCTATATCTGGCACAGCAGGCTTCCGGAGTGAGCTGCACAACTTTCTGCTTTTTCAGATCTTCCACTTCCTTCACTTTTTACTTACTTGCATTCTTCTGCAGTCAGGGAAATCACCTGTTTCTTCTTCTAAACAAAAGTCCCCCCACATTTCAAAACTGCAGGTATAGTACAGCGAAAGCTGTTTCTATGCCTAATATGAGCAAGAAATGAGTGGGATTTTGAGCTAAGTAAAAATATATTTTTCAGTGGATTGATATTGACGTTCACACCTAAACTGAAGGAAAAAACATCACTCTATGAAAATACTGAACTAACACACATGGGAAAAAAACACTGCAATGCAAAAATGGATATTGCATCTAATTAAAGTGACTTTTGAATGATTGTCTTTTTTCTGGCAGATCCAATTCAGACACACACACATACAGTCACACAAGCAGTTCACTGGGGTAATAGCTGGTCTAATAAGCATGTGTAGAATATAAGTGAGTTTATTAGAGCAGGAACATTGTTGTCGCCTTCTATCTGTGGTAGGTGAGAAAATCTGAGATCTCTTGACTAATGATATTTATGCACCAGCACGGCAGTGCTGGTATTCAATCATTAACAGTCACACAGCCATATCTGACATGGAGACACACTACAACAGACAAAAAATATGCAAGGCACATAAACTTGCATGCCCCTGTGCTCTCAATGATATTCATCTGTCCCCAGTGGCCCTATGAGAGACATATTTACAGTGTGTAATGAGATAGACAAGTATTTACTGTAGGTTCACATTCACATTTCAAAATCTTACCACACTCCAGGAAGGAAAACATTCTCATTTCAGAACAGAATACTTCATAATCTCTGTTCAAATTGGATTAGTTTTACATGGTGACATACTTTTCACCAATAGCTATTTTATTTATTCCATCCATCTAGAAACCTCCAAGTCCATCTAGTAACCCTGTGGGGCAATGGTGACCATTGTATTTATTCTCATTTCTACCACCGTGGTAGGACCTCCGGTCAACAATCATACTACAAGCAATTTGCACTTTTGTGTTGAGACCAAACCAACACTTGTAGTGTAACATGTTACAGTAAGTTACAGTATAAAGTCTATTCAACTATTATCTATACCACTTCTTCTGTTAGGGCCTACACTACAGGCAAATAGGAAATAACAATTGGCCTACACCACATGTCTTTGGTTTGTTGGAGGAAACTGGAGTGCCCACCAAGAGACAACCCACCAAGCACGGAGAAAACAAGCACACTCAATGCATACAAAGTGGAGGTGAGACTCAAAGCCAGCCCCAAACACTGGAGTTGTGAGGTGATAGTGCTAACCACTAAACCACTAAGTCACTTAAGCTATTCTTATTGTCATATCTGATACATGTATAGGCTGTACAGTATATTGTATATGTACTTTCCTATGACTCAGCTAGCACTGACACATTCTCTATGTCAAGCTTATATATATCTATATATGTGTGTGTGTGTGTGTGTGTGTATATATATATATATATATTGTATATAAAACTTGCATTAAAGGTGTTTGTGCAAAATTACAGTATGGTTTTTAAACTCCTTCACAGTTGTGGGTCAGACAGGTAAGGATTTAGGTTGCTGATCAGAGCCTTGCCACTTTTTTGAACCTTGAGCGAGGCCCTTAACCCTTAACCAACTTCACCAACCACAATCCTACGGCTCATAATTTGATGTAGCAGCGCCTAGAATGAAGAGACAATGCCAAAGCATATAAAGCATATGTTATATCTCCTTAAACATGACAAACACACTTACATACAGTATACTGGCAGGAAAATATTTAGTAGATGGTAGCACATGATCGTAGCATTCTCCTGATTATGTTTTCAACAACATGCAGTTGATGCATTCAGCTAGAGATGCCATTTCTGGAAGTGAGATGTGCACAGTTTTAAGGATGATGCTTGGGACCACAATTTAAGGATGCCATCAGTAGCATTTAATCAGTTTTGTGAGGCTCCAATAAAGTGTTATGAAAGTTCCCTGTAGCTCTGAAGAAAAGAATTACCACCACACTATACCAGCGTATAAGCAATATGGAATTTAATAACGTAGCCAATGAGTTTGGCATGCCTGTGACTTTTTTTTTTTTGGCAGCTGTCATTGTGTGAAGCTATAGAACATTTTTTGTATGAAAACAATGATTTACATTTGCTCCCATCTCTATAATATAGAGTATACACAGAGCACTTCATACCAACTGGACATGTTCATTCCAGCAATACTACTTACAGTATGTCCTAAATTCTTTGGCCATATAGACAGGTTTGCATTCTTTGAGAGCTGTTTCCTCACATGCAGTCCTTCTTATATGAAAAGAGATATGAAACTATCTATCCGTCTGAATCACCTCTGAGTACTTAGGGATCCTGTTCTAGTCCCTGTAGACCCCAGTCAGTAATCTCTGCCAAAAACACATTTACCCACACACAAGCTGAGCTTGTTAAATGCTGAATCTACTGTTGTTTCTTGTAAGAAATGGAGCTTTAAAAAAAAAAAAAAAAATAGGGGGCTTGGAGCTAATATGTGTTATTGCATTGCTTTTTTTTGTCTCTTTTTGCATCCAGAAGCTCGCACGCCAAGCCAATTATTGAGCAATCGTACTTTTGTTTATTGTTCCCAACTGCTGAAATTATTACTAAAATGTCAGTAAGATGCAACATTTCCTGTGAAATTACTGACAGTAATCACTTCTCCTCCCAGCGCCACACTCCCTAATATAAACGCACTGCCAAGCAGTCCGTCTCGATGCTTCTCACCCGGATTTCTTCATCTCCTTTATTGAATTCTTCTTCTAAACCCAATCACGGTAAACATATGCACTGCATCACTCTCTTATTGAGTGACTGTGCCTCCTGGCACGTTTGGTAATAATAACCCTTCATGGCTTGATGTGTCTCTCTGTTGCTTTCGCACTAGTGCAATACAGAGGGTTGAGGGGGTCTGAGGTTCAGTTGCAGCCTCGTGAGGTTGGGCGCCCACACTCCCGTTTCGTGTTTCGCCTCCATTTCTATTTCTCGCTCTCAAAAAGTTGTTAAATTCTACTTTATTTAATTTCGTATGTGACAATATTGGCAAAGAATTGCTGTAGACTAGTAGAGATCATTCTATTTCGAAATATATGCATCCATCAGGCAAGCATTGGAGAGGTGCATTGTGGGTGTAATTAACAAGAAGGAAAACAGATTTTAGGGCAAATCATGAGAGGATGAGATTTTCTGGTGTTTAAGCAAAGCTACATCAAACTCTACTTGAGAATCATTAATTCCCCCTTTGCAGGTGTGTATTCATAGAAATGCATAGCATAGCCAGTGATACATCAGATGCAAGTCACACTGCAAACACAACTATTTATATGAACTGAGATCAATTAAAGCAGGCACATTAACAAACAAGCTTTAAAATGATAAAAGGAAGCCGTTAACACTGTACAAAAAGTAAGTCTTCTTATGTGGCGCAGCTGGCACGCATGCACACACACACACACACACACACACACACACATTGGTGGTTGAGGAAGAGCTAACAAGACAAACAAACAAACATTCCAGAGCTAGTGTGCCCACTACCTTGTTAGTCCCTGTGATTATTAAAAAGCTGGCGTGCTGTTTGATCTGCAGAACAGATAGTACTCTTGCCATCTTGCCATCACGCCCACATGTGTAGCATAAAGAGAATTATTCATTGTTTTTCACCAAAAGCAACAAAAGTGTGCCAGCTCAAAGGGCATCTGCTTTCCCAGTTAATTTAACGTTCATCAGGATCCAAACTCATTGATGATTTGGATTTGATTCATTTAATTGGTATGCGACATTTGCAAGTGTAAATAAAATAGTTGGATTGTTTGAAACAGACAAATAAAGATCTTTTAAAATAGTTTTAATTATTATTTGTTTATTATTTATTTATTTGCACAAGCCTATGTTTTGTTTTTTGTTTTGTTTTTTTAAATACAATACACCAAAAATGTGCCAGTTTAATTCATTTGTTTTCAATGAAAAATATTTCTCCCTTATTGGATAGTGGGTGAGGGCACTTGAGGGACTGCATTTTACACCTCAGAGCCCATTTCCATTAACATCTTGTCCTGCCTATGCGTCTGAATGCCTGCATTTTTATATAATGTATATTAACTTTGTTCATGAAAAAATGCTCAACCTTTAATAAGATTTTCACAGTGACTTTATAGGCGATATGTCTAGATCACCAACCCCCTGCACAAAAAAGAAAGAATAGCTCAATAACTGTCATGTGCTGACTCATACCATGAGTGACAATTAGATTATCACAGTTGTACTGCCTGAAAATCAGGTATATCTATTCAAATACACAGCTAGTTGGTTTACTCTCTGTTATTTTTGATGTCTGTGTGATCAAAAAGGCAAGCTAAAGCTTGCAAAAGTGCATGCTCTTAATTAATAATGATAAAATATACAGTTTAAAGGTGCCAGGCTAAATACATAATGATATAAGGAAACCAATAGCAGGTAATTCCACATTTCACATTTCTACGTATAAACAAACTAGGACCATCAGAGAGATTCAGATGATAAGTTAAAAGCTGAGCTTGGATCTTTTATAATCGTTTGTAATTTTGTAAACTTGTAAACATCTTTTTTTTATGTACATCATCTTATATTATTATTATTATTTTTAATATTTTCTTAAGTTCATCTATTTTTAACTAAAAACAGATAGTGTGCCAGTGCTTTAAGGGGCTA
>JAOTRS010000002.1:9185866-9198791 GCA_028565755.1 Dinotopterus cunningtoni
ATTTCAGTTTTTCTTTTTTAATAAATCTGCAAAAATGTCAAAAATTCTGTGTTTTTCTGTCAATATGGGGTGCTGTGCGTACATTCATGAGGAAAAAATGAACTTAAATTATTTTAGCAAATGGCTGCAATATAACAAAGAGTGAAAAAATTTAAGGGGGTCTGAATACTTTCCGTACCCACTGTATGTATGTATGCATTCCGAAATACATTAATACCTTTTACGCCAATTTTTGAATATTGAAATTCTCATTATTTAACTTGCTATCAAGACAAAAAAGAATGGATTACCCTAGACTATTTTCTATGAGATCAAATGAAAATTGCCCACACTATCCATTAGTATAAAAAGGCAGACACCTAGCCTTCTGCTATTTCCTCTCAGAGCACTTCAGCATGGCTGTGTGCTCCAGTGGCTCTGTGCTATTCTTTAAGATGCTAACAGCAGGAAACAATGCAGGCGAGACTCAGGAACTGTGGGGTTCAGGCCGGAGCTCGGCCGCTGGCCGTGAAGTCACATGACCTGCTTTGGGATTATAGTGGCCAAGAGGCCCAGCTGGTGAGGGGTGATGAAGTAACTGTAGAGGAAGTGCGGGCCCAAATGTGGCAACAGCCCTCTGTCTTCAACTGTTACTGACAACAGCAAGTCATCCTGTCACAAGATTTACCACAACTGTGGCATTTCCGCTGACTGCCATGACTCGGGGGCCTAGTGGGGAATCTGATTCAGAACAGAGCACAGTGGGTGTAGGATTTGTGCTAATAGCTTTAGTTCAAGCCTTGAGGAGATGGCAATAGTTTTCAAGGCAAAAATAAGTATGCAGTCTATTAAATAAGTGCCTTAACAACACACATATAAAACATATACTGTATGTGAATATTTACAAAGTAAAATACAAAAAATGCAAAAACTTATGATTTATTTATACCATCAATGTAGACTTCTGTGTACCAGATATTAACAATTATTATTTTTCATTCTTAATCTTCAGAGGTTATTTTATTCTGGTCAAGCTCCCAATAGATGCAGATCCTATCCGGGCACCATGCAGAAATATACCCAGGATAAAATTCCAATCATTACAGGACACCATGTACACGACCATTCACACAGTCTTTCATTTCTAGTGTTAATTTAGAGGAAGCTGTGCGTGTTTGGGGAGGTAAAATAAGCTAGACAACCCAAAGGAAGCCCACACATACCACTGGAAAAGAAACAAAAAACCCAAGGACCTAACCATGGACTACAGCCATTCTTCCCACTGATCCTTCTTGCCATAAGTATATTATATAGTCAATTATTTATAGTCTATTTATATTTTTGTAAAAACTTTTTTTAAAGCTCAGTGAACATCCAGACAGTAGATTATTAAATTTTCCTATAAAATAGTATAATAGACAGACATCTAATTATTTAATATATACAGGTATCTAATGTATTTTTATTTAATATATAGAAGATGTTCTACATATAACCTCTAGTTTCCATGCATCACTAATTCTCATGAGCTACCACTGAAATGACTCTTGTACCATTACAAATGGCTCTGCTCTCAGCCTCTTGGTAATAGGGTTCACATATGCTCTCATCTCATCTGAGAATCTGTCACCACTCTGCCTATATCTTCTGCCCTGATTTGCCCAGCTGGGTTCTGCTCTTGCAGATCTCATTACAGGCACAGGACCAATCATGCTCTCGTTCTCCAGAGACAGCAAGTACATAGGCAGGCGCACCACTTCATGGCCCCTGGGGTCGTGACCTAAGACACACCCGAGCTTAGACAGCCATGTCATCAGGTGTGCATCTGCACCCGTTAATGGGCCTGATGCAGGATAGCCGAGTCTACGTGCAAAACAAACGAGAAGGATCACCTGGTGCTGAGCAATAGCGTTGATTGGGTATACGGGACTCGAGGAGAGGCTGTGCCCGGGGCTTGTGCACTCTGAGTAGGCAATACCAAGCAGCTGCGCCCTCCAGAGACCTCTGCCCTTTCCAGGAAGCCTGCTGAGCAGAAGCATCAAGATGATCTGGCTACATATTCAACAGTGACGAAATAAAAGGGTTAGGAATGTTTAAAGAGCCAGAAATGATCACACAAAATCAGTGCTGTATTTCTAATTTTCCTCCTCTCCTTTATCCTTTATATGTACAGTATTGCGAGGTACGATTTCAAAATGATTTCCTTCAAAATACTGTTTTCTTGTCCAGGCAAACAGCATCAAAGTTTCAGGCGTAACTTGAGTAGGCTTATGAGGCCTGTGGCAAAACAGAGACACCCTGCTCTCACAGAGGGACTCAGTGAGTGCGCTGGCTTTTGTTCCAAGAGAGCTTCTAATTACCTCGGCTAATTAAGCTGTTAATTGAACTGTTGTCTTAATTAAATATCTCCCGATGCTTCCTTGCTCCCACTGCCTTTCTACTGGAGAAAAGTGGCCGCCGTTACACGTGCCATATCTGAAGAAAAGACGGACTGGTCTGGTCAGCTTATCTTGCTCGATGTTATTAATATTTTGCCGATGGAGACAGCAATTAAAGATTAGTCTGTTATCAGCTTCAGATATAAATGAAGGAACTAATGAGCTGAAACTGATTATGAAAGTTATGTCCTTTTTGAATGAGCTCAACCTGATACCTTTAAAAAAAAATGTATGATCAAGTTGTAAGCCTTAAACCTCCTAGCTTCTTATTCACTTAGTCATTTCAAGGCATATTATTCAGTAACTAAAATGGGTTATTCAGTAGCCATAGCAAAACTAATAGGAATGTGCGCACGTATGAGAGAAAGGAATGTAAATCTAGAGATGTCACAGATTAGCATTTGAAGGATTTCTCTTTAATCTATTTTAATTTTGATAATGCAGGAGTTAAAGCTAGTGATAGTGAGCTTCTACTCCATGGTTGCAAATGTGCTCCTGGTAACTGTTTAAGCAGCAGCACATCATGCCCATCACATCACACATGCACACAACACAGCTCCCTGCCTTGCAGACCTGATGAAAGCCAAACACCTGCAACCACAACATCTCTCCCCAGCTCTCTCTGCTTTTCCTTTCCTCTCTTCTCCCACGGGGCCTTTGTAGGGGGAGAGGCCAGGCAGCAGCTCTCAGCTGGGTGTCTGACTCAGACACACTTCCTCCACTAGGCCAGCAGTGAGAAGAGGATGAGGTGGGACAAAGACGCCAGCGCAGATGATGCTAACTTTATCATCCGCTTACAGCCTGGTGGCAGATGGTGGACTTGCGACACACACACATACATACACACACACACACACACACACACACTGTGCTTTCCCAAGAGTTTCAGCCTCAGGACCATGTGAAAGGGAAGCTTTGTCACAGGACTCCAGATGTCAAAAAAAGGGACCGGATGAAGTAAGAGCAGTTGCATGAGAGAGAGAGAGTGAGAGAAAGAGAGGTGGAGTGAGAGAAACTTCATCTACTTAGCATTTCACTCCTGACAATCATTGACTTTTGTGCAGAAATGCTTAACCAGGGTTAATCTGCTTAGATAGCGTTGTGTAAAAATGCTGCTGTGACACAGTGGATCGGAATCCTTGATTGAAATCCTAAATCTAAACCCATCTATCTGGCTTTTTGGATATTTTGGCACAACAAAGACATAGCAGAGAATTATAGAAATAAAGGAAGAAAAATAGACATACAGTAAGAGAAAGAGAGAGAGACAGCAAGACAGGGAGAGAGAGAGAGAGAGAGAGAGAGAGAACAGCTGCATTATGAAGGTTATTGGTGCTTTTGGCCTGAGCAGCAGGTAGAGCAGAGTCCCATAGAGATTCTAAATGAAGCATTCCAAGTGTTTCCTTGGCAGCAGCATGTACTCAACAAAAACGTACTGCTGACCCAAAGGGAGTGTCCAAAGCGGATCACACCACTGGCTCAGCATAATACAGACAAAAATTCTGTTTCACAGCACTAGAATATTGTGTCCAAAACCATACCAAGTGCATGCACACTATGCATGCATGTATACTACTGTACTGCTAGTTTGCCTTTTTTACCCTGCCAGTTAATTTTAAGAGCAGAATTGATATCAGTAAGGTGTCATAGTGGTTAGCACTGTCACTTTGCACCTCCAAAGTGTGTGTGTGTGTGTGTGTGTGTGTGTGTGTGTGTGTATTTGCTTGTGCCCTGTGATAGGTTGGCATCCCGTCCACCCGTCCAGGGTGTCGTGTGCGCTGAGTTACCTGGGATGGGCTCCAGGCTCCCTGCAACCCCACATTTGACAAGCAGTATAAATAATAGGTGGACAAATAGATGATTGAACCATATTCTTTCTACGTTTTATGATAAATGATTAACGGTGCTCTGAGGGATGTTGCAAGCCAATCCCTGATGGATACATTTCCAGCACATTGCCCTGAATTTGTATTGATAGCTCATTAGCCTTCATGATATTGTTTGCTTCGAAATGTTGCCTAACAAACTCCAAGAACATGTGTATTTATATTGAGATCATGTGACACATTTGCATTTACATTTGCATTGCATCTGAATCCCTTCCAAATAATTAGGTGAAGTCTGAAGGTAACCGGTTGTGCCAGAACTAATTTATGGGTTTCACATCAACAGGAGTGAAAACTTACGCAAAAGCTTTTTTCATAGTAAAATGTTTTTGCACCGTCGCCTTGCACCTCCAGGGTCCAGGTTCGATTCCCGCCTCACCTCTGTGTGCATGGAGATTGCATGTTCTCCCTGTGCTTGTTGGGTTTCCCTCCAGGTTTATTCCCACAGTCCAAAGATATGCAGATTAGGCTAATTGGCATTCCCAAATTGCCAGTAGAGCGTAAGAGAGTGTATATGTGTCCCGTGCAAAGTATTAGCACCCTGTCCAGGGTGTACCCTGCTTTGTGCCCCAAGTTTCCTGGGATAGGCTCCAGGCCCCCTGCAACCCTATACACAGGATGAAGTGGTATAGACAACTGAATTTTGCAAACTACTTTGCCTTATGTCAATATTATGGGCTGTTATAATATATTTTTGTAGAATTATGACATGTAACCCTGATTAAGTTGTAGGTGTTAACAATAATCTAGAAATTTCTATAAAGGGGTGAAGACTTATGCATGGTAAAAAATTCCAGTGACTGTTTGCTGTTATGAAATCATTGTCAGTAAGAAGGTTTTATCCTATATATAAAAGCATCTATAAACTAAGAACATTGCCACTTTAGAGTTGACCCTGAAGAAGTCATTGATTTAGATTGAATAAAAGCAAGAGAGTCAATATAACTGCCCTCAGATCGGTAGGAAAATCTCACTCTCTATCAACCCTGGCGAAAAAAAAATGTAAAAACACACAGTACGGGTTAAGAAAAGACAGTAGCCATGTATACGAAAAATAATAATAAAAAAAAAAAAAGCTATATATCACGTGTGCTATCAGCCAAACGGAAAGCTGCTTGGCCCGCAATGTGATTTAGCACTTCTGTTTGAATGGCTGTATTTCATTGATGAGGAAGTTCAACAGCAATTAGGGTGCTCTGGATGTCTGGCAACACTGATAACTATGTTATCATATCTCTGCATTTCACATCTTGTCGCAAATGTTTCAGGGAAAAAAAATAGCGTTTCAACATGCTTGACCTTGTGAAAGTCTTTAAAAGTTCCCCTAATTAAAGAAGAAGTTCAGTGGTGAGTGCTTTGTCACAGCCAGCAGCTAGCACAGATAATGTGAGTACAAGGAAAAAGCATTAGGTCAGTGAGTTTATACAGCCGGAAGATCTAACATCTCATTTAATTTTTTTCATTATTTAACACTTTTTTTAATAGCTTATACTTCCTGCAGGAGTGTTGGATTAACCAAAGAAGCAAGGTATTAGCATTGGAATGGTTGGAGCATCATATTGGCTATTAAAAATAGCTGCAATGGCCATCAGAGGGTGAGGCGTAATTGTCTTTATGTGCCATGTGTGTTCCATCACTTTGCATTCATTCATTTTCAATATGAGAATGCGTGTTGCCCTGTGGTTAGTGGCATCCGAGTTGTATTTCTGTCCCATACCCAGTGTTCCGAGCACTGTCTTTGTGTCCATCATCATGTCCCATTTTCTCAAAACAGAAAAAGAGATTTGAGTCCCATACTAGTCTAGTGCACTACAGTAGAACGAGATTCTGAGTGACTTCTTGTGTTGGAAGACATATCCCTGCGATTTTCGTATATAATTCATCACATTCTTCTCAAATGGGATTTTTGTGTATTAAGTTGGCTTTGGAGGTTAGTGTTTTCTGTCAAGTTCCCAATTATCACTGATTGAGTCAATGGCAGTGAATAAAACATCATTTGCTCTAAGTAGGGAAAATGAGACCCAACTGGTGAGAGTGTGTCTGTACGTGTGTGAGCATGTCAGGCTGTGTTTCTTCATTTGGGGAACTTTTGACAGTCTTGTGTGTGTGTGTGTGTGTGTGTGTGTGTGTGTGTGTGTGTGTGTGTGTGTGTGTGTGTGTGTTCCAGAGTTGCGAGAGCGCAGCATATGGCTCCTCTCTGTGTGGGTTTGCGATGAAGTGTGACTTTGCCTCTGGTTGTGCTACTGATGTTTTACCAAGTCAATAGCCAACCGGTGAAGTCAGGCTGTTCAGTCAGCCCCCTCACACCACCCCAAGAAAGAGACACACACACTTTTATTAGATAAACAAGTATGCCTTATTACAATGTACTGTACCAATATATGTGATTAATGCTTTAGCTAAATAAAAGATTATACCAAACAGGCATGTATACTCTTTTTTACTTTATCTATTAGATATTGATGTTTATCAGACACACATCAAGTCTATTCTTTATATTCTCATCTTTTTTCTCTCTATTTCTGTACACTTTGAAGTCATCCAGCTGCTGCTGAGTCAGGTCATTCCCATATAAAGGTCCTTTCTCCTATTGTGAAATGGCAACTACCTCACATAGGGACGCACACACCATTTCCCAAGCACCGCAATACCACCGCGACACTGTTCACTTTCTTTATCTCCACACACACCGCTTCACAAGACATTTTCCTCCCCCTTAATGGATTTCAAAGAACATCTGCTTTCCATTCCTCAACCTCATGGGATTTTCATTTAGCCAAGTTAATTACTCTATCAAGCTCGCTTCATTATCATATTGTGCTTCACTCAAAAAAAAAAAAAATTGAGAAAAAAAACCTGTGCCCTGGTGCTGGGGCTGTGGTTCATCTCCTGTGGATGATGACATTCCCATTTGAATGAGCCAATGTCAAGACAGCTCAGGAAATTATAACTTTGTCTGACCCTGGCCCCAAGTTCCCAGTGTGTATCCTGTGTTAGGTAGGAAACCTATCTCGGCTAATAGAGCTTCTGTTAGCAGGATCACGCTGCAAAATGTCTCAAAGGGACAAGACGGAACATGTGTTGATGCTGATGAACAGCAGTTCAATTAATCAGAGTATGATCCCCATGTTCTAGTTTTAATACAAACTGATCCCACGGGTCCAATAATGTGATGACTTTCTCATTGACCTTTACTGACCTTTATCGTCAGACTAAATCTCAATTGCTAGGCTGTGATCCATTGAGTGCATTATGTTCATAAAACAGATTTAACAAGTTATAAAGTTCGAATCTCTCCAGTATTTCTTTTGGCTGCATTTCAGCACATTTCCAGTGTTAAAATAGAACAGAAACGGCAGTACAATAGATGTGAATTGTTAATACCCATGGCTTGTTGGTAAGAACAAGGCAAATCAAAACCATGTGGGAGATTAAAGAGTATATCGACTAGCTGAGGATTTAATTAGATAATTAAATAACTGATGTTAAATCAGATTGCATTTGATTTATGGTGTTTCAGTAATTCGCCAATTATAAGTTCTGCTACATTTTTTAAACTTTCATTCTTCAGTGGGAGAAATGTAAAATTACATGTGCTCCTGAAAAACCCGGTCTCATTTAGATTAGAAGAAAAATCATACTCATGCAGAACAGTCATTTGTAAAGCTTTGACGTTTTGCCTCTAGATTATACTTCTCTACTCATCTTTCTTTTGCACAAAACTTCACTATAAAAAAAAACTAAAAAGAAATGTGATGTTGTGCAGACTGGAATAAATAAAACCTGAAAGGTGCCTCTCAGTTTTCATTAATTATTAGCAACACTGCTGCTTCTGGGTGAAGTAACGCTCTTTAAAGTTTTGATCAAACCGTGTTCACTAATTACATTAATTTTTTTTTTTTCCACCATCAATCATTTGAAGAGACGTCAACAACAACACCATTTGACAACTCAAAGTGAATACCCTGAAGTCTTATCAAATAACAGCGATAATTACATTATCTACTTACTGTAATTGAAGTGACCTTTTATATGCCGCCACAGTTGTATTCGTCTTTTTCCAAATATAATCCTTTAAATGAATTATACACTCGGTATTTCAGAAGAGCGGTGATGCATCGGGGAGCAGATGGCTTGGGTGGTGCACTAACTGCTGTAAATTGTCAAGACGAAAATGGATGCACTAAATATGGCCATGATGGTGTTTGCAAGAAGACAGAACGACTGGCAGTGGATGAGAGGATGATGGCACCCGAATATGCCATCTGACTCCCGATTTCACCTCAGACCTGTGATGAAGATGAAGTTAGAGTTATCGAGGTGGTGAGGTCATACAAGGTTAGGTCCTAGTCCATTTTTTTTCCTGATTTTCTCCCCAATTTAGTCGTTTCCAGTTCCTCCCCAGGTCCTAGTTCATTTTAAGGCAGTTGGATGCATAGCGCAAATGCTACACATTCATTTCAGAACCAGCGCATGACCTAATTAGGATGGAGAAAGTAAATATATATCTCCTGCCAGTGTGTAGGCATGAGAGACAGAGAAAAGGAAAGGGAACAGAAGTGAATAGAAGACATATGCCCAGGAAAAAAAGGGGTGAGTGAATGTGGTTTCTCCAGGCGACAAGGATTGATGGCTGCCACACTTGCATGGCTGGCATGAACACTTGCCAGGCAGCTCGTCTTCGGGCTTCCGCTCCAGCTTAAAAAGCTTGTGTGTGCTAATGGTTCTGAGCGCTCCCCCGCGCCTCCTTTTATTACCTTGTTGACACCAGCTGCTAGTTTTTAAGCACTTTTAAACACGTGTATAAGTAGTGGCTCAAATTGCAGAATTAATGCTGTTATTTCACAGCACTTTTTTTTCCCAAACGCAGGTGGGAATAGGACCCTTGCAGTAGAATATAAACCCATATGCAATAATATAAAATATGAAGGACTTTAAGTCCCACCAGGCCCAAATTTCCAGCTGTCTGTAGTTCTGTTACCGTCCCAAAGTAAACTTCTCATACAAGGGTTGTTCAAGTCAAACTAGGACTTTTGATTGTCTTTGTGTGTACAGTTCCCACAAACAGAGGCGTCTCTTCTGCAAATTGGCGACAGGTTATTGGCGTTGTTCCATTTGCTAAATGTTAATGGGAATGACTGCAGTTGACTCCAAGCCACCTCAGCCAGGACAATTGTTCAGGGATGTAAGTTCTCCTTTAAAAAGCGTGCACCATTCAATTTTTTATCCTTTTTCTCTGAAGTCTTCAGTAAATGTCAAACGTTTTTTTTACCTTCATTCTTGAGACATTTCATCACAAATCCCGGTTTGACTTGAATGCCCATTTTACTTAAATAAATAAATAAATAGCAAATTAATTGTGGTTTAGTTAAAGTATTGTGTAGCTCTTGAGTGGAGAAGTTAATTAAACTAAATCATTGATGGGAATCAAGTTGGTATTTACAAGATGTGACAGAAAGGCAGCTTCAAGTAATATATAAATAAAATATTTCAAACCAAAAGTGCAGTCTATTTATCAAGATGGATATGAATGAGTTCGTTTCTAATTCTTTTGTAGTTGTCAGCAATGGTTGCAGCGGCAGAGCTATGAGTTATGAGAACATTTAGTACACACCATGCTTAGGACGTACTCTTTCTTTAGTCATTTTTCCCTGTACAGCTCCATACGCCTCAGTCATTGTAAATAAGTAATTTTGTTAAAAGCCTGGTCATTTTAAAGTGATTGACATTTATTAGCATGACATGAGCATGAAGAAAATCACTCACTTTAACTCACTCACAGGATATATAGTCTATACCACTATATATTCTGTATACAGCGGTACCATCACAGGGCTACATATACTGTACTTACACGCTCATTCACATACTACAGGCAAATGCTACAGGGAATGCCGATTAGCTGAATTTGCTTGTCTTCTGACTGTGGGAGGAAACCTGAGTACCCAGATGAAACCCAGCCATCACGAAGAGGACTGGCAAACTCCAATCACACAGACCCTGGAGGTGCCAGGCGACAGCGCTAACCAGTGCTAATCATAGTTACCAAACCTTTTGTAATTCTGTGGAGAATTTTTACTTCACTTTATCTTGTGAAAAAATGTACAGGTAAACTTATTAAAAGATTTAAATGACTGAAAAAAAATCGTTGAAAATGGACAATTCGTTAATCTATGTTCTCTTTTGGTTGTTAAGATTAGCACTATATGCTACATTAGTGATCTACAAATAAAGATCAGTGCAAAACTGTACAAGTGTACAACAGAAGTATTTCTGCACACTTCTGCTTCTTTGCCTTTTGTATGATTACGCTCCACCCTTCTCGTATCTTCCCTTTCCTTGTCTGTGTGTGTTTTGGGAAGGAAAGGGAGCCCTTAAGGGCTTCTAATTAGAAGAAAACCAATATAATTAGGAAATGACAATGGGTGGGAGCTTTTTGGGCAGAAAATTCAGGCTTCAGGCTTATGGAACGGTCAGGATGCATCTCTGACTCTAAGCACAAGCACTAGCATAACAATTAGGAGGCTGTGATTTGCGAAATCACACATTTTACATATTGCGCACAAGTGTAAAGAGCTCCAGCCCAGAGATTCAGAGAGAAAGTGAACATAGTTACTTAGTTATATTATTGTGTGCCGATTAAAATACAGATAGATTTACTTAAGGATTTGTTTGCAACAAAGGAAAAATATTAGTTACTTAGTAATGGCTAATTAGCACCAATTAGGAATTGCTCATTGGTGAATTACACTGCTTTTTTCTCCCATAGTTTTACAGCTTCATTACCAGTTGTCCCTAATCACAGCTTTTTAACTAACCTGATTCTGATGTAAGAAGATTTTGAAGATATTTAACAGTTCATTCAATATTTTTTGTGTTATAGCACTAATCAGAGGTGGCATAGTGGCTTAGTAGTTAGCATTGTCACCTTGCACCTCCGGGTTCGATGCCCGCCTCGGGTCATGTTCTCCCTATATTTGGTACTCCATTTTTTTCCCACAGTCATTTCCAAATGAGTATGTGTCTGTGCCCTGCAGTAAATTGGCCCCCTTTCCAGGGTGTACCTTACCTAAGGCCATGTCCACACGTACCTGGGTATTTTTCAAAACTGAGATTTTTATATACCGTTTTGGCCTTTGCAAACATGCAAACGCAGTTTTGGGCGTTGAAAACTGAGCTTTTGTAAAACTTCGTCCAAAGTAAAGATTTTCCAGAACTCTGTTTGTCAGTGGTGTTGTGTGGACAGGGGATACAGAGATTTTGGCTTGTTGTAACGTCACCTTATGTGCTGGTGATGTCATTCTCTGTGTGCTAGTCTCCTTGATTTGACGTCAGCTTTGTTTATGAGGATATTTGTGCAATAGTGGACTTACGTACAGTAAACTAGTGAATGTGTTAACGTTGCTTACTGGACTTTTTACATGCGTGTACATACACATGCAATTACTCACACAATACGGTAACAAACAAAGGAGCCTGAATGTACTACGAAGCTCACTGCTACTATATACAAAACTCCAAAAACACAGACCCTGCAGACAGCGATGGCCCGGTCGGACTTCTACAAAGTGCAATTGGTAATGACTTTTTGTCTAGACTTCTGATTGGCCCCTGTTGATTAGGGACACTCCTAACAGCACTTAACAGGGCGTTTTGCGTTTCCATGTGAATAAAGATATTTTTAAAACGCAGGTCATGTTTTTTGCAGAATAATAAAAAAAAAATAATAATAATAATTTGTGGACATGTGGACATGGAGTCCAGGTGGACTACTGATTTATGTCTCCTGAGATAGGCTCCAGGCCAACCCATCTCAACTATGTACACAGGATAAAGCGGTATAGACTAGCTAACATTTAACAAGTCACATTAACTGACTCTAATATGTAAAAATGTCATATTTTTGTGCCCGCTCATTTATTTCAAACATGGATATGATTTTAACAAACAAATTTGCTTACGATTCTGCTCTAAAGGCAAAGCTGTACTTGTTGATATCCAGAAAAAAAGGAAGCTAGACACCTTGCTTTAGCTGTTTTAAAAGCTACTGCTAGCACTGCTATGAAATCCTTATGCTTCCAGTGCTGACTGATGACGTCTGCGCCCCACACATCTGCAGAGGCAAAAATCGCATGAACTCCGATCTGCCCATTCTCATACAAGTCACATGACTGCATATTGGACATGTATCTGATCTAGGACCACATACGAAAGTGACTCAGATCTAATTTGAAAAACATCAGATTTGTCCATTCAAGACAGACGAAAAAACATAAAAATATTTTTAAAAAAGGTTTTCAAGTATAAATAGTTTACATGATAAATGTAAAGAGCTAAAGTTTGTGACCTCCTATAGGCACTGCCCACTTATGACTATTTGTTTGCTTCTGCTCTGTTATTCTTCTAAATGGAAGCAAAATCTAAATAGTTAAATAAAATAAAAAAAATTAAACTATCTGAGAATTAGTAATCTTGACTCCAGAAGGTCTGCTGAGGCAAGTTGGTGCTACATAAGAGGTGCTCTGGTTGCACTCAAGCTGATAGATGTGTGTGTGTGTGTGTGTACCGGGCGAGCATTCCCAGGCTGAGGAACAGTTTGATGATCTCTGCGAGACAGACGGC
>JAOTRS010000002.1:9259599-9275481 GCA_028565755.1 Dinotopterus cunningtoni
AATGAGGATGGGTTCCCTGTTGAGTCTGGTTCCTCTTAAGGTTTCTTCCTATTGCCATCTCAGGGAGTTTTTTCCTTACCACCACATCGCCCTCGTCTTGCTCATCAGGAACAATCATTATGATTTATTCATATTTTCTTACACATTTCATACTCATTTTACAATTTTTAATTATCTACCAAATGACCAATGTGATTATATCTGCTTTATAAAGAAAACTGGACTGAAGAGTCTTCAAGGCTTAAATGCGGGCCTCTAACAGTGCTCCTGCAGTCTGTAAACAGAGCCAGTGTAAACACATTTTCCAAACATTCAAAAGAAGTTAAGTAGAAATAAAAAGCCATTCATCTGTTTGTCATTTTGAGGTGGATCACCTGACTTGGGTTTGGACAGACCTATTCGCACCCACACAAGCATCATAGCTAACTATGCATGAAAATATGTTAGATTATTATAGGGTTTATTTTGACTGGGCAAGCAATAGGACATTGATTACATTTTTTTAATGCTATACTTAGATGTAACATGTACATGCAGGTTGCACTTGAATAAATATCTGCTGTTCAAGTGTGTGCTTGCTGTCTTGAAGTTATTTCAATAAAAAAAACACGATTTTGAAGCAGACTCTTGTCAGGACAATCGGCAATCCTCCTGATCAGAAACAGGTACACTGAATTGCGGAATTAACTCTGAAAGCTGAAGGTAGTCAGCAGCAGCACGCGCGCGCGCTCACTGGTTAAAAAAAGAACGAGGAAAAGAGGGGCGGGACTTGTGCGCGCGTTACGGACCAATGGCGTGGCGTGAGAGCGATGATTGACGTTAAGCATCAGACCAATCCGCGAGGTCTACAACGCCGCGTCAAAACCCTCCCAGCTGGGTATATATTCAGCAATGACAGCTTGTTAATCCAGTGCGTTTGCTTCCACACAGCCGCGAGCGTAGCTAGAGCGAGTATCTTAAAGGAATAATACAAATACTTCAAATCGTCGAGTATTGCTTGCGAAATTTTTTTTAAAATAATAATTAAAAAAAAAACTTCAGCATGAAAGCTATAAGTCCAGTGAGATCCTTCCGGAAAAACGGCGCGAGCGTGACGGAGCAAAGCCTCGGAGTGTCTCGGAGCAAGACCCCCGCGGATGATCCCCTCAGCCTGCTGTACAACATGAACGACTGCTACTCCAAGCTCAAGGAGCTCGTGCCGAGCATCCCGCAGAACAAGCACGTGAGCAAAATGGAGATCTTGCAGCATGTCATCGATTACATCCTGGATCTGCAGATCGCACTCGACTCCCATTCCGCGACGAGTACGCTCCATCACCCGCGACCCGACCAGGGCTCGAGCAGGACACCTCTCACCACCATCAACACAGACATCAGGATCCTGTCCTTACAGGTAAACCTGCTGCACGACATGCATGCGCAGTGCACGAGAGCGCACCGACAGAGACACTTTATAGCGAATAGTTTTCAACTGTACATACTGTATGATCACACCGAAGCTGTGTGTATATTTGTAACAATTAAAACAAAAAAACCTCCATGCAGCATGATCCTGATCATTAATGCTCTGCCGTCTCTCTTGCATGTAGACGCCGGAGTTTCAGTCAGACTTGATCACAGAGGACAGTCGGACACTTTACCGTTAACCAGGTAAATAACTCTTGTTTTATCTTTTTTTTTTTTCATTCTATCAATATCTGATCTGATGATTAATGCAATGAGATTTATAAAATGATTGTTTTAATGAATAATATATATATATATATATATTTTTTAAAAAAAAGCTTACCCGATCTAACTAAATCAGACGCGCAAATCTTTAAACTTCCATACTGTACGCTTTTGTACATTTTTAATCATGTATATTAGGCTCTGTGTGTTTCATACATTAAAGATACACATCTGCTGTAACAATAATCCAGAACGTTCACCATGTAAAATTATGCATAAGCAATTAAGTATATTGTTATTGATAGATTTTTTTTATTTTATAAACTACAGTTAAATGCTTAACTGTTGTAGCTTTAAAATGTTAAAAAATCTTTTAAAATCTAGAAAGCCTTTTTTTCCCGTAGTACATATGGCAAATTGGTACCAAGTGGATTGAGCAAGTTACAGTAATAGCCTGTAAATAAGCTGTGTACAGCCTATAGAAATGCTCACACTGGACATAAGGATGGATCCGGATTTAATTACAAGCCTGCGTCCTATCAGTAGTCAGCAGGAGTGTTTCCTCTGGCCGTGGTTAGAGCAGCTCCATCTGGTCCGCAGCGTTTCACTCTCTCTCGGAGTGTTGGGTTAAACGCTGGAGCCGCGGCTTCCTCTCTGGCGCCAGGCTGTCCGGATCTCCGGCCTGTTTGCTCTGTACTAAATGCGCCTCTCTCTTTCTCAATCTCTTGCAGGTGTTTGCTTAAGACGTGAACACACAGGACCCAGGAACCGACCTTTTCTCTCCACACATACATACACACACACACATACACACTCAATTTCTGTTCTTGCCTGGATCTCCCCCCCCCCCTCCTTCTGAATGAAGAGGTGTTTGCTTCTTAAAGGACAATGTAGGTCTATGTGATGTGTTCTTGGTTTGGACATTAATTTTATTTATCTAAAGACTCTAGTCTTTTTTTTTTTTCTTTTCTTTTTTTGTTCCTTCAAGACGAAGAAGCACTAACTTCCCGAAATGGGAGGAGAAAACAGGAATGGAAGAAGAAAATGTCGCCTTCTCTTAAATGAGAGATGTTTTTTTTTTTTTGGTGAAGACGGTGTGAATAGAAGCCGGTGTGCTTCAGTTACTGTACAAAGTTTAGTCTTTTTTTTCCCCCCCCCACCCCTCTATATTTCTTCCCATCATTCTTTGGGCACGTGAAGGACTGGACGGCCAATCTGCCATGAGCGTGAAACCTCGTGAACTCTCTGAGTTGTATCTTGTATAGTTGCAGACGCTGGACTTCCACGCTGCAAAGTGTCATGCTGTATTTAATTATGCTGAAACTTTTTATAAAAGTAATTGTAAATCGTACCTTTTTATATATAAAAAAAATAAATCAAATGCTTTATTTGAACAGACATGTCTATTGTAGTCTATAGGCGTGCTGGTGTTTGGTGGTAGGTGCTGGACAGCTTTTCATACTTTGTGTTTTTAGTCCACCTGAACTTGCGTGTGGACACAAAGTTAAATTAAACATGTTATAATCGCACTTGTTGGTTTTGGTACCTGGGGGGGAAAAGGAACAACTGACCCACGGATGGCTTTAATTAGATCCTGTCAGTGAACTCACTCCGGGCATAAAGTAGGGTACTAAACTGCACCATTCCTTGTTGCTTATAGTCTGGTTCTTTTTTTTAATAGATCTGTAATCTAGGCTATATTGTACTCTTTAAACCCAGAATTTTAGAGTTAAGTTTTAAATTTACACCATAATCACCTTTTAATATTCTACTCAAGTTGGTAAATGTGTAGCTTCGGGGGTACCATCTGAGCGACAAGGAATTTAACACTTGGATACTAAAACATGGTGTCTGAACTTGTGTATCAGGTCATGTTTTTCTTCTCATGACTTGACATGAGGAAATGCTTCCTCTATTGACTTGTGCTTGATTTATGAATACTAAACCACCGTCTACTAACACACTAAAGAGTATGTCAAAAGTGATACACATGTAGGATGTTACAGGCTATTGTTTCATGATCAGCTTAAATTTGTGCTCCAGAATTTGCTCTTGTTAATTCTTTTAATCTTTTTTCCCCCCTTTTTCTTATCTTGTGTGGTTATTCCCTATCAAGCGCACACAAATTTTTTATTTTTTTTTAAAGATTTAATAGGCTTACACTGAGTAACACATTCCAGGACCTTATAAATGGTCTCAAGAAACCTTAAACTACTTGTCGTTAAAGGATTTGTGTAAATTATTATTTTTTAAGGCTCTGCAAACCAGACAGCCAAAAAACATTGCTTTAGAATAAATGTCCTACAACAGGTGAAGGAGCAGGATTAATTCATTGAGCTTATGGTTAACCAGTCTGAGGACAAGGTATATACTCGGAACTGGTGCTCCTTTTTCTTCAAGCACAATTGAAATGTACATGAGAAACTGGTTGAATTTATGAACAGTGCGCCACCTGCTGGTGAATTTATCACATGTACTATGCACAAGAAAATACAACTGTTATTTAAAAATTGCTTTCAATAAGAGTGTAGAATACATGTAGGAGATTTACTTTTAAATTTTTTTAGAGGGAGTGGATTTATTCATGACCTGCTGTTCAACACAAGTCACATTAATATAATCTACCGCACTATGGTTTAAAATAAAACCGTGCTGTGGCTTATTATTAGGGTGATACTAGTAATGTTAGTAATTGTATTTTGAACACAATTATAGAGGACAGAGAGCTTGTAGAAACAGACTATTAATGACTGGACAATGCAAAAGAGATGTTTCAAGTACAGTTTAGCCATTTTGATCATTTTAAGAGAAAAAAAAAAGTAATGGTGATATCACACCATTTTTGTCAGTAATGACCATAAACCATTTCCTAAGTGATTTACAAGGGCATAGGATTTAAGATTAGTTGTGTGCACGCACATGGAGTGCTACATGCAACTTAAAGTGCATGAAAAACCAAGAACGCATGTGTCTAAAATGCAGTGTTTATTACTTCCTGAAACATGGTCATGCATTTTGAGGAAATATCAGCTACTCATTACACTTACACTCTGCACACAAGATTTTCACAGAAGCCTTTTTTTATTCACAAAGCTAACACTAATGTGCACGAACACCTGAACAACCGATTTCCTAAATATTATACATAAACCATTTACTTTCAGTGCACTGAAGGACACAAACATGACACATTTTTCTCCTAGCTATTGTAACAGGTAACTATCCACCCCTTCATGTCACTGACCTAATGTAAATTACTACTAATAATTCCACGTTACAATTATTTGTTGATTGCACTGTTTCCTAGCACCCTATTGACCACAGATGGTTGTTATTACCTAAAAACCTTCCACTAAATGCAAAAAAAAAATCACCTCAAATCAGCAAAACTGCACGTTTATTATCTAAGAGTAGCAGGCCAAACTCTTTCATTGTACCACAGTGAATTCACTTCATGAAACATAGATCTGTCCTGCTTTTCATAGAACACTCTCTCGTTCTTCATTGCCCTTATCCTGCGTGGTGTTCGTGCTCTTCTTCCTTGACACTGTGAGAAGATTGTGGTTCAGCAGGGCTCTGGTGCCGGTGCTCGATCCCGGGGAGATGATGAGGCTGTGCTCATCTCCGTTATTGTTGTTGTTGCTGGCTGTCTGGTTCAGGTTGGTGACAGCCTGCGTGTGTGTGTCAGAGGTGTCCCAGTTTTCCTCAGGGCTGCTGGCCTCAGACAGAGCTTCTGAGCAGATGGACATGCGTATTGTGGTCACAAGGTCTTCCTCTTTTGACTTCTCATCCTCTTCCTGGGGCTCCTCATTCTCCTCATCCTGTAGTGAATGATTAGACGAGCTGCCACTCGACCTCATGCCTGAGTCAGACGATTCTTTTTTGTCCATCCCGGCAGAGACAAAGCTCTTTGCCTGCCCCTCTTGCTGCTCTTCCCAGAGAAGGGGTGTGGCGTCAGTCTCTTCGGGCAAACACTCCTCTTCATCTTCTTCATTGGGTACACTGTGGTAGCGTGGACCTGGTCCTTTAATGCGACTCACAGAGGATTTATGCTCTGGTTTCTCATCTTCTTCTGTGATTGGATGGAGCAGACCAGAGTCCTGGGTAGCGGAGTAGTCCATCACACTGTCCCCTGCTTTAGAGTTTCTCTTGAAGGGTTTGCGACTTTCCTGATCGCCATCCTTGGCCTTGTCGTCTGTTCTCTCAGCCCCGGAGCCGCCGGCTTCCAGCTGCGACATGTGAGAGATGTAGTCCTGGTAGGCACTGTGGTACTCTGCTTGCTGCCGGTCAGTCAACTTACTAATGTCATTAGACGACTCCTGAGAATTCAGACTAGACATGCTGGAAGTTCTGTGGTTCACGACCTAAAGGAAATTTGTGAACATTGCAAAGAAATATTTTAGCATTTTCAACATAATCTCTATCCACTACACCTGTAACAAAGGTGCAATTAGCAAAAACACTAAGGGAAGTTGTATTGTACAACTCTATTGTATTAAATCAGAGGTTTTTAACTCCAGTCCTCTGGAAGCCCTGCCCAGTATATCGTGAAGAATTCCCTACTGCAGCTAAGAAACCCTACAGGAGCACACCTTTTTAAGTACCACTTACTGAGGAATTCACAAACATTTTATACCAAAATGTCACAAAATGTTACATGCTTAATGAATTTAATCAGAATAAACCTTTTTTTGACATGCACAAAGTGTTTTTGTCCGCTGTAAAGCGTTTGATCTGCCCAAGGAGTATTTTTCCCCAACTTTGAGGTTAGGCTTGGCTTCTCATCTTTTACAATAAATCCCGTTTTCTGTGTTACAAATTGGTTAGAAGATTTCAGTTTCATTTGTGATTGGTTAGATGCTTTATTACTGTATGTATAAAATAGGGTCAATCAGTGGTCCATCTTCAGCCAGACCCAGTGGATGAAAATAGACACCGTTGGGGGAGAAAGATGATCCAGCAGAGTTTACTGATAAAGAATGGGTGTAAAACTTTCCTCCACAACAGCTAATGATGTGTATTAGCTCTATTCCAATTAGAGAGAAATGTTTGTTTCCAGTGTTTACATAGCTAATATTTACATATTTAAATGGATTATAAAAGGTTTACACCATCCTTCTCATTCATAGTTAAAATTCATCCTGATCTGGCTGAATTAATTTGTTGCGATTGAGGTGTTTATGTGATGTATTTTTATTCCGGTTGGGCTATTATTCCCATTATTAGTGGAATATTAAGGTCATGTAAACACACCTACTGTTACGTTCTACAGATCATTTTAAGTTTGATGGATATTGAGAAAAACTGTTTACTTGTTTGACATTTTGTGTCTCCCAGAAACCAAGAAGCCAAAGGTATAATGGCAAAATAGATTTGCATCGTGCTGAGAGTTACGCTTACTCTTTAGGTTGCTTTTCTTACCTTCTTTTGTTTTACATAAGCAGCTTACCTGGTTACTGACTTTTTCATGGATGGCTTCCAAAAAGTTTTCATCAAATAATAATGGATTTAATGATGCCCAGTAAGACGTTCCTGATTAACTTGAACCTTGTCCTAGACTTGGTTTGACAGCTCCTTGGTCTTCAAGATGCTTAGTCATGTTCTCTAACGACCTCTTGGGCCTTCTAGAAACTATTTGCACGCATGAACTCCATTCAATTAATTATGTGTCTTCTGATGGCAACTGGCTACACACACCATAAATAATGTAGATGTTTCACAACATGGTTAGAAAGGGTGAATATGAATTACAATTTCCATTTCTGTTTGTAAATTTAAAATTTCTATTATTTATTTCAATTTAATTTATTATCGTTTTTACGCCCACTTCAATATTCAGTGCTACTTTGTGTAGATTATTAACAAGACCAGATAAATCCATTGTAAGTTCAGTTTGCTACACTACAAAATGTACAAAGGTTATTAACAATTATTAACGGAATGATTAACAATTCTATACGGTGCAGCGAGATGTGCTTGGTAAATGTAGAGTGACTTCGTGCATGAGCAGAGAAACCAGAAATAGCCAATTGTATGTGTCAGGAACTGCACTAAATGTGTGCATGTGTGTGTATGGGTGTGTGTTTTTATGTTGTGTGTCAGTCCAGCTCTTCACTTCCTCTGCTTATTCAGGTCAGAGAACACTCCGTTTGTCACCCAGTAAACCACAGGCTATTTCCACTGTACTGATGGACTACTAAAAAGCAGAAGCTAGCTTCTGCTTCTTTGTTAGACAAGAAAGCTGCTGTGGTGGAAATGTATGTTTCGCTGAAAGAGTTAGGAAGGGGGTGTGTTTGTGTATTTATAACCGTAGTTTAGCATGGCAAGTGAATCTAAGCTATATATTAATAGATGCTGTGACTGTGAGCATGCGTTTAGGATTATAGACATGTATTTGTGCAGCGACTGTCCAAATCCTTACCTATATATAAACGTGGTGTTAGATGCGTTCAGATGGATAAGGTACACGTATCTTATAAATGAAGCCAAAAAGCCTGCCATGCCTCATTAAACCAAGAGTGTGTGACTGACAACGCTAGCACCTTTGTTTTCAAGATGTCAGCTTACTGACTTTACCAGAAACTTGCAATTTAGAATCTTGGAGCTTGCATCAGCCTCTTTTGACATTTATTCTTAAGTAATTCGTTTATGACAGAGCCCCCCCGGACTATAATTAAATCCATTTACGAACACACATTATACATGTACTAAAAAATATAGCTAGAAGAAAAGGAGTCAATCATATTCTCTTTGTGTTAATAACTGTTTAGTCAGTGACACTGTACAACACATTTTAAAGTTGTTAATATTTTCTAACTCTACATTCATGTGATGGAGCGACAAAGTGACAGGCGACCGTACGGCGCAGAGCTGTGACATTTCAGCGACACCATAACAAGCAGTTGTAAATTTCATGTAAATTAAGCATGCTGTGCTAAAGCAACAAATCCAAACCCCTGGCTCTAACGATTTCTCAGACCAAGCAATTATGGTGCATGTACTCAAACAATTTTTTAATTCCCTCCCCAAAAACAACTTATAACCATGGGTTCACCTTATCCTCTTATAAACAACTTCTCTATAAGATATATAATGAAGAAAAAAGCTTGGAAGGAAGTAGCAAAGATGTTGGTCCCTTTAGTGCGGTGGTCATAGCTAATATGAGGGGCGTTCAAGTCAGACCAGGACCTTTGATTGTGCAGAATAATAATTCTGTATATAATCCTTTGCTACATTTATGCACTTGTCCCAGGGGTTCACTAGTGTTTGAATACTATCAGGGTAGATAGTTTTCGCAGTACACTATGATTAGAGCCATGATTAGGCTATCTGGTTTACATCTAAATCAAAAAAGACTCATTATGTGGAAATGGTTTGTCAGGAGGTCAGGACTATACATGGAGTGTGGCAATAACTCCTAGTCGAGTTCCTGTAATGTGAAAGTGGAAACTGTGTGTACAGTTCTTACAGACTGATGAGTCTTGTATCCTCAAGTCGACGACATTTTATCTGTCCATTTTCAAGGATCAGGTGTTCCACTTGCCGAACGTTGACAGGAATGACTGTAGTGAGTACCGGGCCATCTCGGCCAGAATCGTTCACAGACGTACGGCCTTCTTTAAAGCGGTTGCACTATTCTAAGGGTCTCATCACTGTACTGTGCTTGAAGTCGTATGTTGCCGTCATTTGTGAGAAACTTCTTTACAGGTCCCAGTTTGACTTGAAAGCCTCTCAGACAACTAGCTTGCTTTGCTGCCAGTAAAGCTTATATGAAGGGTTAGGGTTAGCATGTGACATGTAAGTTACATTTATTTGTATCGTAGGCTGCATACAATATATTTGGCTACTTTTAAGTTTCTTCAACGTACCTTTTAAAAAAAGCAGAACAATGCATGCTTACAAGCAACAATAGTAGCAGTCGCTTCACGTTCACAAAAACTACAAACCTGAGTCATGCTAGGTTGGATGGTAGTTTGGCTAGTCTCGATCTATGCTAATTTCAAATTAGGGTAAGTATTAAATGAATGTATAGTGTATATGTGTTTATTGAATTGATCAAAATCACTCACTCACTCACTCGTCTATACTGCTTTATCCTGTATTCAGGGTCGCAGGGATCTGGAGCCTCAGGGCACAAGGTACACCCTGGACAGGGTGCCAATCCATCGCAGGGCACACACCCATACATACACTTATTCACACTCTATGGGCAGTTTGGGAACACCAATTAGACTAATCTGCATGTCTTTGGACTATGGGAAAACATGCAAACTCCAAGCATACAGAGACGGGAATCGAACCTGGCCGGGAATCGAACCAAGACCCTAGAGGTGCAAGGCGACAGTGCTATGATCAAAATTGAGAGCTTGTAATTTGATACCCACCATCCAGTGGTTGTTGGGGAGTCTGGCCGGTTCCTCCAGTCCGGCAGTGCTGAGCTCCTCGAAGCTGAGGTTGAGACTGTATTGTAGATTGCAGTGAGGGGCTGCTGTAGAACAGACCGGAGGAGGAGGTGGTTCAGGCTGAAAAAACGTACCGCTGCCCTGCTCACTAACCTTTACACATTCCTCCTGCAGCAGCTGGCTCTCCACCTGCCGCTGCTCCAGCACCTGGGGAACAGGGCCACAGAAACAGAAAAGACCACACTCATTCGCTTGGGTCTTAGTTAAAGAAAAAAAAGCAGTAGGCAGATTATCTGATAGCTAAGATATGTTTGGGAGTTTCATTAGTGTTGTGCTGGATTTTTTTTTGTTAAGTTTAATCAGGAGTTTGATTTAAAAAGGAGACTTAATATGTGAAAAACAAAACATAACCGGATGTGCTGTCATAGGGGAAATTGGTCAACAGTGGGGTGGTGTGATGCAACCCAACATGAAATGGAGGACTGATTCCACCCAGAAGTTAATTACTTTCTAATAGCAGAACATGCTAAAATGCAAAAATACTTCATTAAAGAATGACACTTTACTTTTTTCTGTTTATAGCAAGCAAAGCAAGCTTCTAAGGTAAAGTGCTAAGGATATGTAAAATGATCCCACTTAAAGTTTATTATTATGGAAAACTCCAATTCCAAATCTGATTGCTCCGATGTTATATGAAAAACCCTCTAAAAACCTTCTGTGTTTCTGTATTATTATGGTGAAAAACGCTACATGAGAAGGTTGAGTTTTTTGCTTCCCTTGCATCCCAGATAGCACAAGTTTAATATTAGCTTTATTTAATATTGTTGATGTACACAAAACAAGTTAGTTCCTTTTATCACTTACATCATAAAAGCTATAGAGGAAAACAGTTGTTCCCTTATCAGCCTCTTTTTATCTATGCAGCTTACCATGCAACACTTTTTGACCAATCAGAATCAATAATTTTACAACGCTGCACTATAGCAGGATGAAGAAAGCTTTATGCTAATTTTTTTTTTTATATCTTTCTGTAAAACGCAGGACTTCCATAGTTGTCCTGTGGGCTTCCTATTTCCCAAAGACATGATTTGCTTGATAAATGCTACTTTCTTGTAAAAGTCAAGCTATTCAGATCTTTGAGTGGATGCTGAGCTCACACTGACAATAACCTTCGTTCATTCTGAGAGCTGCCATCTTGGACCAGATGGCTGCCTGCTTGTTGGCAACACAACATTCGTTTGTGGTAGCACAAATGCAGATCTGATCAACACACGCTACATGTTTTCCTGATTGCAACCCCGTGCCGGATGTTTTATCGAAAGACGGATTGTTTAAAAAGTCCATGTCCGGCAGGATGAGTGGGGTGGGGGGGTTAGTTTGAAATCAGAAGAAATAATATGAGGGATTAAACAAAAACTTTGCTTTTCTATGATTTAAAGAAGTAAATAACAGACAAGGTAATGCATTACCATCGCTTTGAAGAGATGCCAGTCCCCAAAATTCATGTTCATCTCCTTCTTGAGCTCCTCCAACTGACACTGGCACAGGACACGACCATTCACATTTGCCTGGGAATCCAAACATTCGCATCTTAACCTTTATCTGATTATCTGGCTCATTTTATTTACTTGGACCTGTGTGGCCTTGGGGAAAACAAGAGGCAAGCTTGTGTTTGGTGCGTGCTAGTGCATTCTGAAGCCCTGAGCGCTCATAAGTGTACTACAATAGAGATCTTTCAGTAGCTGTTTGTGCACAGCTGTTAGGTTGGATAATGAGGGTCTGAAGGAATTAGTCATGTCATTGCCAAATCTCAGGAAAACAAGCAGATAAATTCTGATGGCCATGACCACATAATTAAGGATTAACCAATGATGGACCGTGTTTTTATAAAATTCTATCAATTTTCATATAATAGTACAGCCTTAAGTGTGGTATTTCGCTTATATCACAGCAATATATTTTTTTATTTAATCAAATATGAAACATTAGCCTTTTAAATGACCTTAAGTTACATTCAGTGGTATTTAACATCCGTAACAGCCTAATTCCGGTTATCATTTTCATTATAAACAATAAACAGTCATTTGTTTACCAGCCTCTCCTACATTCTCTCTTAAGTAAATAATACAAACTAATGATGTAACGAGTGTTTGTCACACCTTTTTCACTGACAAGGTCCTGGTAAATGTTCAGAGACATTTTGAACAACTGGCCTGCATTACCACTGGCTGAACTGTTACATAATTATATGTAGGAGTTTCCTAATGCACAGCTTCTAAATAACAACTTAAGAGGGTTTGTATCCATGTTTAGGAAAGCCAAAACTTTTTACACACAGCATGGTTGTAACACTTATTGCATACATCAGGGCATGTTGTTTTTAGCTGTGAGGTCTAACATTGAGCCTAATATTAGCAATGATCATTTCCTTCTTGGACTGACTCATGCTAGCAATTAAAATTTTCACTCATTGTGTTTAAATTATTATCCTTACTTTACACATCTTATTTTAATTAGTTGTTAAGGTAAAAAAATAAAATTATATTATGCTCTGAGAAGCTGGCAACACTGATTCTTGTTCCCAGACCAGCAGAATGTTAATACTTCAACCAAATTTGCTCTTTAAAAAACTGGACCTTTTACATGGTACACTTCCAGATTAGAAACTTTGAATACTGATTAATATGAATATTGATTTTAGGAAAGTTTTGTGACTTGCACTTTTCAAGCAAAAAATCCATATTTTTCGAACCATACCTTTTTGATAGTGGTGATGTATTGCTCTGTCATGCTAGAGTCCAGACCCTCGATTTGACGTAGTCTGTCACATACACCATCAGTGCTAAGAGAGCTAAGCATTCCAGGAGGTATTGCAGAATCAGTGCCCTAGACACACACACTGGCAGTTATTTACATATCCCTAATATCACTATTCACTCATGCATCCATGCATTACTATCTCTGAAATCATGAGGTAGCATACGTAGTGCACCAGTGATGAAGAATACAGAACAGCAGCAGGTATTAGAGATATATAAAGACATGTCTGTAGGTCAGGCCAAAGCAGTGAGAAATCCAGTAAAATATGAATAAAACTCACCAGTGAGCAAACAAGTGAAGAATGATACTGTAACGCAAAGGCTTGTGAATTTTATGGCCCACATGCTTAACTGGCTACATCGACAGATATAATGTTTATCTGTTCCAACGATACACCACTCCACCTAATTAACTCCTGTGTTCGAGTGCTCATTAGCAGAATCAGGTGGATGCATGTAGGGTTGGAATGAATGCCGACACTGCAGTTCCTTATGGAGAAGCAGGTATTTATGGCATTAATATAAGTCATCATGAATCAAATCAAACGTTCAAAGTTGAGTGCATCTCATTAAAAAAAAAACAAAAAAAAAACAGGTGACATGCTGACCAAATAAAGCCTCGGAAGTTTATAGGCATCAAACCAAACTGCTATCATCTCTTTAAGCTTTGCCTTCATTGACAGAAAATGTGTAAATACTATATCTAACTTCTCAGTAAAATGTCAAATGTAGGAGTTTCTATTCAGACTGATCCACAGGTTTGTCTTGTCAAACTGGCAAATACACCTTTGTGCTAATTTTAAACCTGTCAAGCCAGTATCTGACAGATAGTCACAATCAAAAAGAGATCAGATGTTACCACATCTGGTCAAGTGTTAATCTGAAAGTTCTCTAAAAATATTTGGGTATTACCGACAGCACTTATGTAGTCATACATTACCTGATCAAATCTACAGCCCTGATAAGACCTCTAAGTAAATCTTGAGAAACTTGAAAAAAAAAATGCAACATTTCTCTGTTGACAATAAAGCTAATTAAAAGTTACATAATGATCAAAGTGTTGCCTTTAGTATGATGCCAAATTTCATTTCAGCTTCAGCAGGGCCCACTAACTACTGTATATATTCTTAATGGCCTTTGTACAGTTAAGACTTGTGCCAGAACTATGAGCTAGATCAAACCGGTTTCATATTCCTATACACACTCGCTGCCTCAGGTAGCCAAAGAGATGAGAGATGCCAAGAGCGTTTAATGGGTTGTTGCTGATAATGCAAGACATTCCATGAATGATTAATCACAAAACAGGCAATTTTTACATCAGTTACGTTCACCAACAGCACTCTGAAGCAGGTTTTTTGTCCAGAGTAAGCACATTTAGAAAAAGGGGGGAAAAAAGACATTGGCAAGAAAACTGATCCTGAGAGGATTTACTATCACATGTTAAAAACCTGCAGTTATAGACGTCTATGTTAAGCATAATTCATACAGCCTTTATACTATGTTATATAATTTATTTGTCAGAACATTTAAATAGACAGCCAATCAGTCATTTTTTTATGACTTTCATTGAGCCTGTCCTTTCATTAAAACTTTCATTTCTTTTCATTATGGGAAATCTGGTTCATTTTAAGACAAAAACAAAACAAATGAGCTTCTCATGCGCCTTGAAAATAATTGTGAAAATGTGTCTAAACCAGGCCACAAGCATTGTTCTTGGGAACAGATCATGAAAGCTGGTTATCTAGGGACAGTAACTAGAACTGTCCCAGCAAGCCTGAATGAGGAATAAGATTTATGTTAAAGGTCACTGATGCGAGAAGTGAAAGCTCTAGTGTCCAGCTGCAACTATGAAATGTGGCATTTTTCTAGGCAGCTCATAAAAGTTCTAGTGTATGACATTGCCCATCACTTAGAAATCATTTTTCCCCCAAATCACTCTCTGGTAAAAGCCCCACCATTGGGGATCTGTACATGCACTTTTTAATGTTTCCATCTAAAACAAATCTGATTCATCTACCAAGTTTATTGATCTAAAGTCTACCAATCTAGCTGTAGAAGACTATGAATCACGGGACATTTTAAATCCACACTAACAGGAATGGTATTCTAGGTACTATATAAAGCAAGCCAAAGCAAAAGAAGAATAGAAATTAATGAAAAATGAGGAAAAGTCTCGTGTGAAGGAGCATGTACCTGCTTTACTCTGGGGGGCTGAGCCTTTGTCCGTCCAGAACAGGAGAGGATATGAAAGGAGGAGGGAAGAATGATTATATTAAGATTTAAATCATCATCAAGGTCAAAGGAGGATTTGTGAAGACAAATTAAGCTTGGACCATAATCCTTAAAAGGGGCTAAATGAATTTGGCATAAAAGTGACAGGAGAGTTAAAATAAAAATACAAAAATAAATAAATAAATACATACATAAATAAATAATATTTGAATGTTTGTAATAAAATGTTTCCCAATTTCATTACAAACGTTTTCCTAGATAATAGCTGTTGGAAATGATCATCACGAATGTTTCCTCGCATTATCAGGTTATGACACTAAGATTGCAATAAACATTTTGTCATTAAGACTAATGTCTTAGAAGTGTGTCATTAACAATTTGAATGACATGAGAAATCACATCCGCTTAATGAAACAATTACAGTGGATTACAGTGAGGCCTCGAGTACTAGTATATTTTTTATAGCTGTTTTTTCCCCCCATATATGTTGTTTAACATTAAGCGTTAAAAAGGAAAGCTCTCTGGGTTCATATCTGGCAGGAAACACACCCTTTGTTGTAAAGTGAAAAAAGCTGGCCAGAATCTAGTATTCATCCCTACGTGCAGACATCATTAAATACAGTGAATCAAATCGGCTCTTTCACAGCAACCGACCTGCAATGCAGAGCCTTTGTTACAATGATTCAGTTAAACAAATTTACTGCATGTACAGTTAAAGCCAAGAATATTCATGAAATGGGGTGCAGGAAATCTACTAT
>JAOTRS010000002.1:9282614-9298061 GCA_028565755.1 Dinotopterus cunningtoni
GCTGCTTTGAGACAATGACCATTGTTAAAAGCGCTATATAAATAAAATTGAATTGAAAATTGAATTGAATTGAATTGAATTGAATTGAATTGAATCTCTCCATCATTATGTCTGTTTGCCATGTGACGGTCAGCCCTACTGGTATTTCCCATGTGCTATCTGGATGATTGGAAAGCTAAGCTTTTTTTTTATTTTTGGTAATGGGCACAGACTAGGCACCTCGTAGCATGGCAGTGGGTTAAGTAATCTGATTTGATGCGAGCACAATTGAGTTCAGTGGTCAAGCTGACGTGGTGAAGTTGCTACTGGATTCTAAGCACCTGAAAGCAGTGCTGAAGTGAGTCCCTGACAGTCTCTTACATGTTGTGGGAAAATGTTTTAACTTCGTTTCTCATCGAAACATTGAAAGATGTTATGTACGGTATAGCAATATTTAGTTTTTAAACTGTCTCCAATTACAAGAGTGTAAAAATTTATCATAATTTATCATCATTAATTTACAGAAAGCAGCCCATAATAATGAGGTGAGGGGAATTTATACCCATTCGTCCTTCTTCTGTACCGCTTTGTAGGGTCATGGGAGGCCTGGAGCTTGTGCCCTATGGAACTTGGGGCACAAGGCAGAGGTACACCTTGGATGGGGTTCCAACCCATTGCAGGGCACAAACACAAATTTGCACACACATAACAGGCAATTTGTTAACATCAATTAGCCTACATGCCATATCTCTGTACAATTCAGTTGGCTCCAGAGCACATTAAACTCTCCAACAGCTGTATTATCCAGCGGTGACTGTGTACAACAGAGTCTGTGATCCACTGAATAGAAGAAAAGACATTACATATGCTGGACAATGACTCGCACTGTGCTAGAGCAGGCATTACGGTCAGTGGCTCATCAGGAAATGCCATGTGAGCAGACGGCTGACCTTCTACACAATGACATTACGTGGAGGTGGAGATGGAGATGGGGTAAATGGGGTGATCCATATCAGACACCCGTAAGCACACAATATACGCATATGAAGAGTTTGTTCACAGATAAACTTGAACAACACTGCTGTGAGAGGAGGTGGTAGCCGAGCACATGGTGCCTGTAAGGGAACAGGATCTGGTGCTTTTCCCACGCGCTGTATTAGGCAGAACTGGTAGCTCGCTTCTCCTGAAATCCAGCTGGAATTGTTTATTTGGTGTGTGTGAGAGAGTGTGTGTGCATATATGTTCGCTCACAGACAAACAGGAGCCAGTGACGAGAACCTCTCAAGAGACTTCCTCTGTCACAAGACACCGCACCCCCCCCCCAGCACGCATGCACGCACACAAACACACACACACACACACACACACACACACACACACAGACCGATGTTCCTTTACTAGCATGACTCGACTCCACAGTGACCAATCTTTTTCAAGAAGTTCTTTTTAGGCACGTAGTTAAACATACTCAAAATACACACCAGACTTTCCAGCAAGAATGTATGCATATACTCCATATTTGGAAAATGATTATCATTTTATTCACACTCCATTCAAAACTTAAAATGCAGAAGTTCTCTACAGACCTTAACCTGATTGTGTAAGGTAACAACGTTTTTTTCTTTTGCATTTTCTTGTACACAGAATGTTTATCTACTTTTTCTTGCACCTATTAACATGTTATGTACATCTATTCAGCAAAAACAAACAGACACATGACATGTAGCTTCACACTGCAAATGAATGTGGGAATAATACAAGTTTGCCATATGCTTCCTTAACATACTGCAACAGCCCTTTCATATAAAATACAGTTTGAACACCAAAATCGTATACTTAACCACTGTTCGCTGCCTGCTTGTTACTGTAGGTTAATATCCTAATGACGATTATGTAACAACCCATTTAAATCCATTGCTCAAAATATGTTAATAATTCCTCAAAATTTATTTCAATTGTGAGGAAGGCAGTTTAAACATTAATGCACATTTCATTTGTTGATGGAATGCCAGACTTTAAGCATGTTAATATACAGTACAGTACTGTGCAAAAGTCATGAGCCACCACTCATACTTCTCATACACCCTTCAAACTTTGTTTTTAGTGTAGTCTTGAGGAATAGCTCTCATTTTCAATCTACTCCATGTACAGTTACAGAGGAATGGATTTTGTTTGTTAAGCGTTTGTTTGTCACATTGTCATATGAATAATTCAAGCATTAAAAACAATCTAACAAGGAACGAACCAGTAAGAAACAGATGCAGATGATGACAGATGATCAGGCAGGTAATTAGTATACTGCTGATGCTGAATGCTGAGTTTTTTAACAGACAACAGAGGAAATGAGGTTGCTGCTGAGATTATTACATAAACAACCAACTTTTCAATTGTATCTTTAACCACTTTACGGCCTGTCACAATAAAACATTTGTTTCAATTTCTTAATTTATTTTCTAAATTTAATCTACATAATTACATTTTTTTAAAATATGAATAAATGAGGGGTGGCTCAAGATTTCTGCATACTACTGTACTGTTTCACTTGCAAAAACAGGGCCCACATTATTCACTCGTGTTAATTCCTTTTCTTTCTCAGCAGAAGGTTCTGCCTATACACTGATAGATTATATTTCATGTTACCAAACTCAAAATCCTCTCAATCAGTCCTGAAAGAAAGCAAGACCACCATATCAGTGCATACTGTATCTCAAGAGGGACAATCCAGTTAAGTCAAGATGAGAGCATTGGCCAAATGATTGTTAACGTGAGACGCTGAGAGGGGACGAGCTTCCAGAAAGTGTCAGTTGATATCAAAGTGTTGATTGGCTCCTTTGTTATTTTAATTTTTTTCATTTAATTTGTGGGGAAAAAAAGAAGACTCTATACTGTAATGTATTTTTGTGTGAAATCTTTACCCAGCATACACCAAAGTAAAAATGTTTACTAATTAATGATATCCAATAAGTTATAAGTTGTCAGGTTTGGAATCCAAATACATAAAACATGACACTACAACACTACAGTGACTGTTATGCAGAATGGCTTTGGGTGAAAGAAAGCTCCACCACCAAGGCCCTACTATTTTATCTGGCATGAACACAAAATACACAAATGTCTTGACACCTGCTATATCCAAACACAACATCCAGTCCAAAGCATAAACATGCCATCGCAACGCTCTAGTTCTAACAGCTTGAGCCGACAGCAGCCATACTGGTTTAAGTGGGGAACGATGGAAGAAGGGAAGTGGGGAGTGCGTCTGTTGGTCAGTCACTGAGGACATATGGGTAGTTACTCATCTTCCCCTTTTATAAATATGTCAGTCTCCTTTCCTTTTGCACAAGCTTGCTGGGTTCAAAAGTCTGCGCTGAGCAGCATCGTGTTTGACACCTTAGTCACATCACAAAAACTGCTAGCGTATTGTTCAAATGGCTCTCGTCGTTTACTAAATGCTAAAACATGCAGGGCGCTATTTATATTGGCTCGCACCAGTGGAACCCATCCGCTTCAAAAAGACAGCATTTTTTCAGTCAATGCGGAAGAAAAGTTGGCCCAAACATCAAGTGATTTGTTCCAACATTGCTTGTGAGATTTTTTTTTTTCCCTTTTTGCTTTGGGAGAGATATGCAAATAACCAAAGGCACCGTCAGTCATATTTCGTGGGAGCGTTGGGATCGGCCGAGAAGCCTCATGTGAAAACAACTGTTGGAAAAAAAAAAAAAGATTTTTGTTCTTTTTTTTATGCAGAGGAAGATAAAAGTGTACAGGCTATCTTGCAGGCATTACATATACAAATAAGACTATTGATTGAAGCCATGTGGTGGCTCTGAGACTAGTGGCGTGGCTGCCTTGGGAGGTTTCTGGCCTGCGTTTCTCTAAAGGCTGATCAATCCTGACACTGACTGAGCCTTCTTTTCTTCCTCCTCTTCCTCTTTTTGAAAAACTCCTACACAGCAGCAGCTGACGGGAAGAAGCATAATTCTCCCACTCATTCCCCCTCCGGCTGACCGATTAACGTGCCACTTGACTTTGCTTCCAGCCACCCTTGTGATGATGGTGCAAGGCAAGTGCCTTTCATCATTTACACAAAATGCCCAGACATGCAGAAAAGCTAACATATTATAAGACATATATTATAATGAGAATCAATGTAACCACTGCTAAAAGAGCAACCATGGCTAAATTACACGTTGTAGACGTCTGGTAGCAGCCAATGGTGACCTAGTAGAGGCGGGACTCAGAGAGCAGCTGGCAGGCTGGCACATGGAGCTGTAGGCGTCCGTCAACACTCCCTGGAGTGAGGAGCTGCCAGGCGCTCAATCAAGCAAGCAGAGCAAACATGTTCATGGCTGCACTGCTGCTTCGCAATTGCATGTAAAGACACAGCACTCTTTAAAAAAAACTCTCAGTGGGTTCCAGTTCAGCTGGATACACAGAAATGACCAATACAGACAAGTACAAACACATCTGAATTCAAGCTTTCCTTTTACTCCTAACCTGACTGGAAACTTCCTTTTATGAATCCAACTTATACTTGGCAAACAGGATTAATTATGCCTGACTAAGACTGAAAGACATTGGAGCATTAAAGCAAAGGCCACTGGTCAGTAAGACTAGACGGTAAAAGACCAAGAGCCCGAAAGCAATGCACTGAAATCAAGTCACGTCATTGTTATTATTACTTAGCACTTGATTTCAGTGCAATAACGTGAAAGCCATATAATGACATTTTGTGAAAGAGATTTTGCACAAAAATTATGCAACCGTCATATCATAATAACTATTTTGCTAACAGTCAAGATGAAGTCACATATCAGGAAGACATCCTAAAACACTGCATCCTAAAGAAGGTCAGGGCCAAATACAGGCAAACGGATGTCTTCACTTGTTTCCAGAGAGTTGCTAAAGTGGTAAACAAGATTTCCCTTACTGCTGAAGAAACACAGACAGATGTTCAGCATGTCCTTAGCCAAAAGGTGGGTGGAATTAATTTGACTTTTGTCACGGTTTTATTGTTGAAGCTGGTAACAAGGAACTTCTCAAGAATCAACTGGTAAGATGTTCTATGGAGATAAAATGGCAACACTTTTCACCTAAAAATAACGTTCACTTTTGGTTTCCACTAGAACGTTATCCAGGGATGAGTGCAGCGTTTTCAAATCCTTGTCAGAAAACCATCTCTGACATTTCACACTCCTGTACCATCAAGCACACAGAAATCTCTCAACATAAAACATACAGTTTAAGTAATTAAGCTTAAGCTCCTGACATTAACTAAGTAATTAAGCTTAAGCTACTGATACATTATTAATGCTTTGATGAATTGCTTTTAGCAGCTTTAAAAGCAAAACCTTGCCTAGGAACAGAATGACAATTGTTGTCAAAAGATCTTCGAACAGCATGAAGATGTCTTTCAGACGGCCCAGATCAACCAGGTCATGATGTATTAAATTGAACTAAACCAACATATTTGATTAAACTTGATAAGACCGTTATTAGCAATGCTTGTGATGGTAACATCGAACATGTTAAGATTTGAATTGCAAACACTGGGCTACTGTAAAGAACGGTTGAGAAACAAGCAAACACAGAAACATATTTTTCTAAAAAAAAGAAAAAGATGTAAAAATTGGGAAATTCAAATACCAGGATAGTTGTCTAACAACAAAAATCCATTAAATGAGTTGTTTTATGAGACATACACCAATCAGCCATAAAATTAACACCACTGGCAGATGAACTAAACAATATTGATCACCAACTACACCAGCAAACTGATGATAGGATCATTGGCACCCAAGAGTCACCCTTGCCCACAGACCAGTCTGTCTGGTCCGATCCCACAGAAAAGCCCATACAGCATGACACCATGATAGAATTACACCAGAAGACCCAGTGCACCACAGCCAGCTATGCACTGGGCCACAGACAAACTCACCACCAGAATCTCATATCACAAACCACTGTAACACTGATGACTCAAAACTCATTTTCTCTCTTAGACACTCATGTTAAGATCTCAGAATGTCAGGCAGATATCTGGAAGGCAGCTAAAGTTCTTGTCGTATCTCTGGACTAGTCAAGGAACATCTTACAACATACAAAACCTTAGCATAGCTACATTTTCTGCTCGTTGCCTTGGTCTTGCAGTTGTCTCTTTTATAATATCAAAAGGATCCTACCTTTTCTTTCCATAGATGTTTCTTTTCGGTGCTCAGATTCTTCTCATGTCAAGATTGGACTATTGCAACTCGTCCAAGCAGGTCTTTGCCACGTATGCAGTTCTACGTCTTTTTTCAACAACCCAAATTTCTCCCACATCACCTCATTACCGCGTTTGTGCCAACATCTTTCTGTAGCTGCCTGAAGATAATTTAAAATACTAAAGCTTGCTGTCAAAGCCAAACCAGCTCCCACCTACACTTGTCAAACCCACTCTGTACCACATTCTCTTCGCGATACAAGCATAGCTCAACTCACCAATATGTCTCCTTATCAATATGCTTTTCTCTGCTGACATTACTCCAACCCTCTATAAAAGGGTTCTAATTTCTTAGATCAAGGCCAATTTTGCCTTATATATGGCCTTATATAAAGCAACATGCCTTAGTATATACTTTTCAGTAGCAAATAGTACAACAAAGAAGAGCAGAATGTTATAGACTAATAAATGCAAACGTACTAAAATGTCAGAATAAGAGCATTGTGAGAAGCACTGATGCCTTTATGTAAATTGTAGGATGATGTAGAATGTTTGGTCAAAAACAAAAGAACTGAGTTTCATACTAGAGTGTGCGATTTAATTAATTATACAATGTTATTAATCTTTTGTTGGTCATTTAATTTAACCGACTCGAATTATGTTTTTTTATTCAAAACCGATTCACACTTTGGATAATTTTGATAAATGTACAACTTTTAAATTAGATAAAATTAACAAATTCCTCATAAATATACAACTTTTGCAGAAAACACAAATCACCCAAATCTTTTGCACAATACTTAAAAAATACTCTCGTTCAGCAAGATTATTGCTTCTTCGTCTTCTTCATTTGAGTTTATGGACAGTTGGAGCATCTACTACCTACTGGACTAGAGTGTGCAGCAAACAATAGGCATAAAAATTAAAGATTAGCACTTTGTACAAGATTTACTGGAATTGGATTAAGAACTGTGCAACGCATTATTGAAACTTCGAACGATAGTGTTGAAAGATAGTGTTGATAGTCAGAAAAAAAACATTATCCATTATCACTTAAGTTTTTGATGAAGTTGCATCATTAAAAAATTAAAAAATAAACATCTATGTGGCCATAAGAAAACCACTTCTTAGTGAGACTAATAGCTTGAAGATTGGACTTTGTAGCAATGGAAAAAGGTCATGTAGTCTCACAAGTTCAGACTGAACCTACTGTATTCCAGAACGATAGGCGCATCAGGGTAACAAGGAAAGGACATAAAGCGATGCTCCCATCATGCAGAGTGCTCACCATGCAGGGCTGCTCATTTGTTAACTATAGCATTGGAAGGTTCCCAAATTCCCCCCCCCCCCCAACAATCTACAACAATCTACCACTGTTAACCCTCAACTGCTCAGATGTACAGTATAATAAGATAAAATGGTGTAAACGTACAAGCCTCTGAAGGCAATGTTATGATCTGGGATTGATTCAGTTGGTCAGGTTTAGGCTCAGGAAAGTTATGTGGCAAAAAAGAAAAGAAGTCAGTTTATAAACCGAATGTCAATGGATTAATGGAATCAATGATTTTTTTTTGTTTCATGATGACAGGCATATTACAGGACTCAACATATTACAGGACTTACAGAATTGCACATAAACACACATGAAAATTAAAGCTGAAAGCAATCACACTAAGAGATTTTGCTTCATCATGTGTACCTTTGGGAAAGCAACTGCCTGGTAAAACCATATCCTAACTTAAGCCATGCCATTTAGAGATTGCAAAAAGATAAGTTGATTTAAGCCTAATTTTCTCAGCGCTTGAAGGCTCTTTAAAGAACTGAACCTTACAGTTATCCCACCGAATTAATCAAATACTCATGGTTCATAATGCCACAGAAGATGCAGCGATAAGGATTCATTGTGTCTAGGTTAATAAAAAAATTTCCTTCAAGTGCTCTAGAACACTAATTTTCATCTTTTAATGCTTAAAAAGAGTTCAGAGATTTGGCCAACTACTAGTGTAACGTTCTCTCATTTCCCACTCTCGTCATCATCGTTATGATGTCACAAACACCCAAAAGCCTGGGAACTACAAAGAACAAAAACCAATTCCTCTGTGACAGCATGGCTTCAAACCAGCGTTAGATCCACTCTGCTCTCTCCCTCTGTTCACCACGCAGCCTCTCACTTTATTTCTAACTTTCACATTCTCCCACTCCCCAGCTCATCTCAACCATCTGGAGGTCACTCTGCCAAGCAAAGGCTCTGTGTGTCCTCGATAAGTGTGCTCCTTGTCAGAGATCATGCTCCCTTCTATTGGGAAGTAGATGGGCTTTTCAACAGCCTCATCATTTACAGGTTCACTCCCACCACCAAATGCTCAGCTGCCATACACGAACCAGAGGGAGAGGCATACGGCGCAAATCTCTCAGACTTGTTCGAGACAAGCTCACTACGTGAGGGAAATATGGAAACAGCACAAAGGCGGCGACGAAGAAAGAATCTCTCAGCCGAGGGCACAAAAGTTCAAAAGTGGTGAAAAAAAGGAAGCTGTTCTCTTTTGTTCAGGAACGATATTTAAAGCCTTATTAGGCAGCAAGCAAAAAGAGAATTGAACAAAATGTGCTTCAGGAAAAAAAATGCTTTTATCTCTGACGGTAATTGCAAGCAAAATTACAATAATTGGTCCAATTAAAGTAATCCTGAATGAACAGTATGTCATCTTAATGTTTCTGTACTTGCTAAAGGAGTATTTCTAATTAGCTCTGATTGCTGTGCACAGATTCATTTCAAGTTTCATTAGTTAAAAAGTTTGGGAGAAATCGTCTTTAAAGCTAGCATTTAGGGCACAGTGCTGGAGTAATTGTCCGCTGAATGAACGAGCGATGTGGGAAGAGTGACAGGAGAGAAGACGGGCTATCTGTACAGGAGGACAGTTTAAGCATCCGGAGGTAGATTAAAGCTGAAGGAGAGTGTGAGTATGAGGGAGCCATGCCAAGAGACGGTTAGTGAGGTGAAGACAAAAGGCGAGGGGGCATGTCCTCTTTCCTGAGCTTTCACACTCACTCCTGTGTGTGAATGGTTGTGTAGGAACGTGTGTCTCCAGCTCTTCTAACGGTTAATTAACAAGGGGCTCTAGCAGTATGGGAGGTGTGTGTGTGTGTGTGTGTGTGTGTGTGTGTGTGTGTGTGTGTGTATGAGGGGGTGAACGACATATGTTAGCAGCCCATGTCAGGTGTGTGCATGAGCGTTCTTGTGTGTGTGTGTGTGTGTGTGTGTGTGTGTGTGTGTGTGTGTGTGTGTGTGTCAGTGTGTGTCAGGAGGGGAGGGGTTGGTCTGGGCACAGTGCTAAGCCCGCGCGGGTTCCGTCAGGCCGTGCTGGCACGCTCAGGACACCAGATGTCGGAGCAGAGCCGGCTCGGTGGGCCACACCTTTCGACAAGCTAAAATCGGAGCACAGCACCAGAAATAACCTCCCGCTGGACCTGACTCCGCTCAAACACTCCACACCAGATCACGGCCACCAGCCGTCGGAAGAACTCTCACTTCCTCTCCACTAGCGCGCCCGATATGGGCTTCCGTCTGTTGGAGGACCTACTTTATATGGTCCGAACGTAATTACGTTCTTTCCGTTTGTCCTCCTGAGGTGCGGTGGAAAAGAATCAGGTGAGCGAGCGAAGGAAATTAAGCTCCAATATCATTAGAGCAACAAAGGCCAAGTGTCGATGTGCAACGTTTGACAGCTATAAATAACAAGGAAAAAAGTGTGCAACATTTTGGGATTTGTTTTGCTTTTAATTTGCCTAAGTGTGCTGGGGCCGCTGGAGCACTGACTTGGCCTCCTACGTGCAATTTGTAGTTTTCCCAGTAGAACAGATGAATCACACTGGTCAGGGTGTTTTTGTGTGTAGGTGCAGACTCGGCCTGTGTCTCCTGAGGACACAGCGATCTTTGTGCTTAGAGCTGCCCCCCCTAACACACACACCGTTTCTAAGCCAGATTACTTTCGCCTGCACTGCCTCTGCGTTAATCATAAAACAGCCTGATGTTATTAACAGATTATTCACATTCTGCAGCAGATTAAAACACTGGTGCATTGTGGGAGAGAAAGAAGTCGTTCCCATGCTAGGAGCACCACTATACATTGTATAGACTTACAGTATCTATGAAACCCACAGCAATACACCACAAAGACATTATGTCTTGTAGCATAACCGACAGCATCAGGTCTAAGTAGCTGGACCTCTTCTGGGTGTACACTTTTTTGTTGCAGTAAGGTGTGTGTGGTTATGTTCTGCTACTTGTGCATATTTCATACACTCAGCATAATGAGACATTTTTTTTTCAGAAGTTTGAAAGCACAGCGAGAAGTACAGTAAGATCAAGGCGTGATACTTTGTAGAAATGCACGAAATCGCCTAAAGGCTTCATGACTTATAATCCACTCTGAGAGAACAAGGTCAGTAAAAGGGTATTTTATCACTTCTCTTTTCCAGAAATCAATGTGTGTGTGAGAGAAAAAGGGAGAGCGAGAGAACATAAAAACAAATCTAAACTAGGCAATACGCCCACATGCTCTCACACACAGTATGTCCTCTTCCCAAGCACATGATGCGTCCATCAGCCCCCTCTTTCTCACCCACATGCGCACACACATAGACACACACACAAACACGAAACAGAGAGAAACCACATTGTGAGTGCGATTCAGAGTGACAGCTGACCTATGAATCGCTGACTCACTCTTTCACTGGTCCTTCAGTAACGTGCTCTCTGATAGGCTGAAGTGTCTGGGTCGACATACAGCCCTGGGGTGTGTACGGAAAGTTGACCTCGCAGCCACATGGGCAGTGGTGTTTCACAATGGCCCTACACACAGGCCGAAAGGGAAGCAGGGCTCTGTGACAGACTGCTTGTGGGTCACTGTCTTTCCCGTGAAGCTGACCGCAGAATGACAGTTAAACATGGAAGAGATGAGAAGACGGGGAGGATTAAAAAAAGTCCAGATTTTGCTTAAATGTGAGAATAGCAGCCGGGGATTCACGAAATGACATGAATCGTGTCTCTAAAAAGAACTAGAGAGAGATAAAACACCAGTTTGGCCACGTGACCAACACGGGAAACCAAGGTGAAAAAAAAATGCATCAAGAAAAAGTTGACAGTTTATCATCAGGAGACAGATCTGGCACAGATAAGAACGCAACATGTCAGCTCTCTTTTTAGCTTTCTTCAAAAAAAAAAGAAGAAGAAAGATCTGCAACTGCTGATGGTTGTGTTTTAAAAAGTATGGCACATGTATAACCTTATAACACACTTTCAAATTAAACAGGTGTCCTTATTACCGTGTCTTTAAATCTTTTTTTTAATGACCTTGAATTTAAATGTCTGAACTTTTTCTTTTTTCCATGTGAACACACCATGTGCCATGTGTTAAAGTGTACAGGAGATAAATTATGGCATCAGCTCAATATATACAGCCTGATATGTTTGAGCCAGAAACTAATTCTGAAACTAAAGAAGGAGAGAATAAGCCAAGAGTCCAGAGGCCCTGGGAGAAATTCTACCTTATGTCTTAATCAGACAGGGGTAAGACAGTAATGTTCTCTCAACGCTTATGACTTTCACGGGGATGCAACTTCTCACAGAGAATTATATATTTACACAAGACGCTGGTGGTAAATTAATTCTATTAAAGTGAGTTTTATCTGTTTCTGGCATTGTCAGCTTGTGCACACAAGGTAATACGTGTAGTAATGCAATTCCATAAATCACGATAAAAGGTTCGAAAATGTTATTTATATATATAAAACCAATTTACATATTTATTTTAGATCATTTAGTAAAAATTTATATCTTTTGACACACCAAGACTAGATATTCAACTATTAAATATACTATTTTGTATCCAAATGTATAAAAAAAATAAACAAATACTTAAATTGTTGATAAACTCTACATACTGTATGCGTATACTGTATATTACCTGTAATAAATTGCAACCTTTTGCGATAAAATAATCACACAGGTCCATCCAGTGATTAAAATTTTTATGTGATTAATTATGAACTTTAATAAATATTTATTAATAACTTATGGTATAACCTTATCATGGGATGCCCGTCACTGTAACCTCACGCCCACAAGCCTGCACTGTCCAGCCTGCAACCTGCTAACGATACGCTCAATTAAAGTGCTCAGTGACATCATGAAAAATATACTTCAATAACAGAAAAGCTTTGCGCGAACTGCGGTAACAACAGGGTCACAGCTCTGGACCGGACGGAATAGGCATGGATATGTAAATGAGTTCATGGTAGTGACATCACAACTCTGAGAAGGTTACAATGCAAGAGTTTACTTTAGTGCATTGAAGTCTTTTCATTTAATCTCTTTAACAGGTGGGGAGATGGGGGAGGGAGGAGGCGAGAAACAGGTGCATTTATGCATTACAGGAATAACATGGTTCAAGAACAGAGAGAATGTGTGTGTGCGTGTGTGTGTGTATGTAAGAAAGAAAAAGAGAGAGAGAGAGAGAGAGAGAGAGAATGATTCAGGCTGTGTAAGAGGGAGCAGATGCTGACACTGAGGTGCTCTGACACTTCCACAGCCTGGGGAGTCACAGCATGCTAGTGCAGTGTGACAGAAAGCAACCTTTAAAGGCCAAGCCCTGAGCAACCGCAGCAACTGCCTCTCACACACACACACACACACACACACACACACACACACACCTACAAACACATACACACACACACACACACAATGTACAATTAATTACTGCAACCTAGAAACTTGGTCTAGATCAGAACTATTACAGACAACACACACACACACACACACACACACACACACACACACACACACACACAAATGTTGTTTAATGTACATTCTAGAACAACCTTTTATGCTGAATTCTAGAATCGTGATAAAAAGAAATTTGTAGATGACACATACAGTATGTTCTATAAATGTAATGTACACACACACACACACACACACGCACACGCACATGGTCACATTGCACAAATTTTATAGCTGTGAGCAAATGATATAGAGCAGTAGAGTTTAGCCACCGTGTGTGTGTTTGTCTCAATAATAATAATAATAATAATAATAATAATAATAATAATCCTGTTGTTGTCTTTTATTATGTGCAAAATGATGTTAAAGTTGATAACAATTGGCCTGACATCATCTACACTGACTTCTCCATCAACACAACCTGTCTAATACACGTCTTATTTTTGTCAGACTATAATATCAGCCCAGAGGAGTTGGATAAGTCAGATCACTATAACCAGCTTCGGAAAGCAGCAAAAGACTGGGAACCATGCTGATGTGATCCCCAGTGTCATGGTCACTGAAGTGCTCACAAAGTTCATAAAGCAATTAACACAGAGATGCTATCAAGCAATATTAAGATATTAATCCTTCAAAAACAAGCGCTGATCTACACGGTGTCCATCGAGAGCAGAGTCCTCAGCACTGGGAGTAACTCATCTCAAATACTGTGCCTGGACTAACGTCAACCAGGAGGCACCAACCCCAACCTGACCCCTACACCCCACCCTACCCTACCCTACCCTTATCTCAGACATTCAGCTAGTCCCTTCCCCAGGAAATCTCTTGAGCAGGATAGTTTTCATACCAGCAGAACTGCTGTGTAGCCCAAAGAACTGGTTTATATATAATACTGTATTTAATAATAATAATAATTATTACTATTATTATAATTTTTTATAATAATAATAATTATAACTTTTTTACATTTTAAGTCAAAAGTCTGTTATATATTAAAATGTAATTATACATTGTATGAGTATGGTTATAGTTAAAATAAAAGAATAAGTCATTTCATTTTATTTTAATAATTAAAAAACAATTTCAGATCCTTGTTAAGTTTTTTTTAAGGGAAAGAAAAAGAAAAAGCAGAATGAGAAAATAAAATTATTCAAAAATAAGCAAAATTAAGATAAAGATTCATTTATTTGTCAACTTTCAGTACAGTGAAATATTTTTTATCCTCATATCCCAGTAAGTAAGCTGGGGTCCGAGCGCAGGGTCGGCCAGGATACAGCGCCCCCTGGAGCAGATAGGGGTTGGGGGGCCTGACTTAAGGTCTCTACAGAGGCAGCTTGGTGTTGTTGATCAGTAACCCACAGCCTCAAACATCTGAGGCTCCACTGACCCTAAACAGGCATGTCTTAGCAAAGAATGGTTTCGATCCATCGATCTCTGGGATATGAGCCCAGCACACTTACGTTGCGTCCCTCTGCTAATCTCTCTAACCCCAGATGGGACTGGAACCCAAAACCTCTGGGCTTAGGAAGCCAAAGCCATATCCATGGGGTCACTGGGGCTTGTGTGAAACTGATTACAGATAAAGAGTCAAATGATCACACACATACACACACACACACACACACACACACACACACACACACACACACACACACACACACACATCCTGTGTCAGTGATGTTCCTGGAAATCACAAATGATTTACATATTCAAATGAGGAAAAGCAACACAGGACAGATGTAAAGCAGTAGATAGCGTGTCTTTACACTGTTTGCATCGCCTGTTAGTCTCTTTCTTTCTCTCTCTCTCTCTCTCTCACACACACACACACACACAGACCACCCACTATAAGTCTCTGACTCAAAAGATAACAGATTTATATATCACACACGCATACATCAAAGTGAGAGCTCTCTCTCTCCCTCTCTCACACACACACACACACACACACGCACACACACACACACACACACACACACAGTCACTAATCTGCATGCCATGGCATAGAACGTACGTGGCATACCATATATGAGAATTTTTTCACTTTATGTTGATGTGTGTGTGTGTGTGTGTGTGTGTCCCACATCGCTGTATCACCATAAGTGGCAGTGTTTATGTGATTGTGTAGATACTGATTAAAAAACATCAGTGTTTAAATGGAAAATATTATTTTTAATTTATTTTAATAAAGTCATTTATACAAAGAAGGAGTGTGTTTAGTGAGAAAGTGTGCACTTTTTAGGGTACTACATTTTATTAAAGATTCTGTATTATATCATAAAAAAAATGTCCAAACTTGCCTGGCCTTATGTGAGGAAGTACTCACTCACTCACCTTCTATAGCGCTTTATCCTGTATTCAGGGTCGTGGGGGGGGGGGGGGGTAGCGGAGCCTATCCCAGGATCCTTAGGGCACGAGGCAGGGTACACCCTGGACAGGGTGCCAATCCATCACAGGGCACACACACACACTCATTCACACA
>JAOTRS010000002.1:9310120-9327882 GCA_028565755.1 Dinotopterus cunningtoni
TGGGTACTGGCTGGGAATCGAACCCGGGCCTTCCGCATGGCAGGCGAAACACCTACCACTGAGCCACCAGTGCCCTTAAGTCAAAGCAGTTAATATTAAACACTAATAATAAAGCTGATGTTTGCAATCAGATCCAGATAAAAAAGTAACTTTTTTTTTTTAATAAGTATTAAATGAGTATTTAAATTTCACCTGTCAAAGATGACATAAATACACAATTCTCATAAACCTTTCTCTGGCTCTGTGTATAATAAATGCAAACTCCAATTACAACCTTTGTATGACTTGTACTGTATGTATCACACACATTTCCACATCTTGTCTACCTTCATGAAGCCCTCGCTCTTCAGCTTGTGCATGCTGTTGGCGGCGCTGTGTAGCCTCCTTCTCTGCGATCGTAGCACAGAGTCGGCCACCTGCCACCAGGTCCTGCAGTTGAGCAGCAGAGCGAGGCCCACCACACTGGCAACAGCCACTAGTACCGCTTTTACTGTCACGTTAGCCGAATCCACTTTAAATATAGCCAAGAGGGCCATCCCTGTCACCAGACATGCCAAGGTCAGCGCAAACAGAACAAAAGATGGCACGCAGCACGTCTTTTTCCACTTCTTTCCTGAAGATGGAGGGAAAGACCCAGAGACAAATGCTGTAATTCTAAAGCAAGTGGCCAGAAGGGTTAATGTGTCTGAAAAAAGAAAGAACCCCTAGCAGGTACGATTAGAACCACCATTCACTGTTACCAAATGAGGAGAGTCTGTAGCACCAATTAATGAATGATGAAAAATTCAAGTGGAATTAAAGCAATCAGTGTCAAACCTTGTGTTTCATCATTTTTAAAGACTCTGAAGAGTCGAGTGGCCAAGAAACCAAATTCCCTTTCGCATGCATCTGACAGGGTGGCAATCATTTCAGCCATGGAGGTCTCCCCACCCACACTCGACAGGCGGTTATAGTCTGTAAACAGAAATCTAAAAACACACATGCACATAAAAACACACAAACACGCACACACACACACAAATATGAGTAGCTTGATATTTTTGACCTCAGTAACCAAGGATTCAATCCTTCAGAAACACTGCATAATTATAATTAAATAAGTGCATAGCTTGACTAATCCTATATTAATTAGTGTTGAACACAGTGGTGGCTCAGTGCTTAAGGCTTTGGGCTACTGAACATAGGTCATGAGTTGAAATCCTAGCAACTGCTCAGTTGTATCTTGTCTCAATTCTAAGATGCATCAGAAAAATGAGCAAATGTTAACGTTATCACAGCTTGATTACTAAAAAATGCTTGTAAGCAATGTGATGGCTCCATGTACAGTACCTGACAGGCAAGGCCTTGGTAGTCTGCTCAGGAAGCTCTGGTGGGTTGACGAACATCAGTTTGAGCAGCAGTTCTAGGTAGCCGATGTGGCGCGCAAGCCTGGTGCTAATGAGCCACGCCCAGCTCCAGCTTTCACCCTCTCTACGCCCGCCAAAATACACCAAAACTACAATAGGAAACAGTACAACACATAAATTCTGACTTTAAATAAACAAGAAATAGTCTGTAAGACACATGAGTGGGGAGAAGTTTAAAGAAGTATTCAGATATAATACTAAACTATTTTGTTGAACAGTATTACATCTTAGTCTAGGCCCAAACTGCAATTCCTTAGCACTATCCATCAGTCTTCAGTTACTATAATACTTCATCTAGTTCTATAGTTCTTCTAGTTATTATCCTGTTTAACTTGTCATTTAAACTGTCATGGAAATTAGCCTTGACAATAAATCACTGACCCAGTGAATAACATTGATTATCTCATGACTTTGGCACCTGTCAGGGATGGGGATATACAGTATCAGGCAGCAAGTGAACAGCCAGTTCTTGAAGTTGATGTGTTGGAATCAGTAATAGCAAGTGTAAGGATGTGAGGAACTTTACCAACAGTTAAACTGTGATGACTGGAGGTCTGTGTCTGTGTTAGAGCATCTCCTAAACAGCACTGGAAAAGTAGGATGTGAACTGGTGACGGAGTCATGGGTGGCCAAGGCCCATTGACGCATATGGAGAGGGAGGGTTCACCCGACTGGCACAAACTGCTAAATTAAATTAATGAGGTGTATGAAAGAAAGATGTCAGAGCACAGCTTGTCTATGGTGACCTTTGTCCATGAATAAAAGCACCTACAATGTGCATGTGAGCATCAGAACTGGACCGTGGAGCAATGGAAGAAAGTGGCCTGGTCTGATGAACCATGTTTTTTTCATCATGTGGATGGCCTGGTGCATGTGTGTCACTTTCTTTTAAAAGAGATGGCACCAGGACGCACTATGGGATAAAGGCAAGCCAGCAGAGACAGCATGTTGCTCTGGGCAGTTGTCTGCTGGGAAACCCTGGGTCCTGGTACCCTCATGGATGTTACTTTGACCACCCACCGAAACACTGTTGCAGTCTTTCATGATGGTATTCCCTAATGGCAGGGGCCTGTTTCAGCAGGATAATGCACTCTGCCACACTGCAAACACTGGTCAGAAATGGTTCAAAGTGGCCTCCAAATTCCCCAGATCTCAATCCAATCAGGAATCTGAGGGATGTGCTAGACAGCAAGTCCAATCAATGGAGGCTCCCTCCCACTTTTCAACTTACAGGACTTAAAGAATATGCTGCTAATGTCAGATGCCAGATACCACATAGAATCTTTGAGGTTTTGAATTGGCAGGTATAAGCTGGTTGGATGCACAGGGGGATTTACATGATATTAGACAGGCGATTTTTAATATCATGCCTGATCGGTGTAATCAATTGTACATGAATACTTTCAAGCTCCAGGCCTCAAAGACATAGGCAAAAAAATAACTATACAGCTCCAGAGTTGCGCAACAGAAACATGTTCGTCCTATCATTCAGAAATCACAAGTTCGATTCCGGATGGGTGATGTTACATGCATCCGTACGGATGGGTGATGTTACATGCATCCGTAGATGGGGGTCTAGAGAGATGCCTGCATTCTCACATCAATCACAGCAACACTAGCCAATGATGGGAGTCTTGGAGGAAGTGTGTGAAGCATTGCTCACCCTGGGTGGTGATAGGAGAGATGGGAATTGGCTACAATTAAGTTAGGGAGAATATCAGGGGAAAAAATTAGCCATCACAATTTGGCCCTTCTCACAGTAGATACAATATCTTGGTACAATGGTGCCTGGAAGTGCATGGGATACATTAGGCAATAAGTGATTTTTTTTGGGTTCCTGAAATTAATGTGATGGAAGCATAAATACTGAGCAAGTGTAAGGATATGAGTGACTTTGACAAGGGCCAAATTGTGATGGTTAGACGACAGGGCAACTTCGAAACTGCAGCACTTGTGGGATGTTCCCGGTCTGCAGTGATCAGGACCTACCAAAAGTGCTTCAAGAAAGGAAAGCACAAGTCATCACTGTTTTGGTGGAAAAAGTGGGGAAACTACTCAATATTAGGTGGGTGGTCATAATGTTAGGGCTGATCGGTGTATACCATATATATTCACTACAAGTCATAGAACGTTACCATAAAACATTGAGTACTAAGCCTAATTTTATATTGGTTTACGTTTAGTCAGATTAAATTTGTGCTGGGTGATGGAGCAAATCAATCTTATTTTAAATTATAGAAAGCAATATCTGACTGCAAATTGAATTACACACATGAGAACCTTTACACTTGTCCAATCAAGATGTTACTGTATAAAATACTGTTTCTTAAATGGATCCTGCTACAAACAGGAAACTGCATACTTTAGCTTGTAAAGACCTACTTTTGAAAAAAAAATTGCCATAAGTTTATATCTAGTACTGTAGATCTTCCATGTACTGTACTCTTGATTCACATACACATGGTCCCTCCATTGCAATACAGCAATAATCTAATCAGATACTCCTGTCACTGTGCACTACTGCCCTCTGCTGAAGAAAAACACTAACCACGTTCAGACAATGTATTGTAAACTGCACAGCACATTGGTTTTGGTAATTTGATTTGCAATAAAGCTGATTAATAGAATGTGTCTGGCTGTAGCTGTTGCTTCCTCTCATGTGATAAAAAGCTTAACGAAATAAGCATGGAGACAGTCTGGGAGTATGACACTTCTACAAGTAGTCTAACCCTAAAAAACGATGTCTTTACTGAAGATCAAGACCAAAGACAATATACTGTAGTGATGTCATGTGCAAATGAAATTATATTGAATATGATTTTCCACATTGAATGTGGCACATAAACATACTTAAAAACTGTCTTGTATTGTACATTTTTTGCAGTAGTAGTTCATTTCAAATCAAAAAGTTCTTAATTACAATTTCCCCTTAACTGAAAAACAGAAAAATTAAACTGTCTATTTCTTTCTCTGGGTGCTAAGTATGCTTCATTAATAAAGCCTATACAAAAGATTAAATTACTATTAAGTGATAATAATCTAAGCCTAGTTTGTCGAGAGAAATCTAATCACCCTAAGACACATTTATTTTTATCTTGGGTATTAAAAAGTCTAGCTTTTTAGGCCCTGCAGTTAAATAAATTCATACCAAAGAATATGTAGAGTACAGCAAGCAAGCTGAAGGCCACAGCAATGGCCAGCTTGGGATCGACAGAGAAGCCAAGAATCACAGCTACAGAGCCACACAGCAGCAGAGTCAGCACCACCACCAACCAAGAGAACTGAAACAACGGCTCCACCTGCTGGCCAGCAAACGTCTTCATTTCATCTGAAAACACCACATCATCCGACTTAAATTGGGTACAGCGCAGAAAATATTAACATAACATCCATATTTATTCAGGGTTTTACAGGTGTATAAAGAGGTATGTTTTTCGGTGGTGCTCTTACCCTCTAGCTTCTTGAGCAGGAAGGATTTGCCGCTGCCCCACTGAGCGTACAGGCCCACACAGATGGGTGGCTGCATGGTGGGTTCGCTAAGGATGTCAGCCAGCGCGCTGCTGTACAGGTCATAACCCAGCATGTCGCCGTCACACTCCGTAGGGGACAAGTGCTCTACAACAGGTCAGGGTAAAAAAATAATAATAATAAATTGTAAAAAGTATATCACAATTCTGATCTAGTTTTAACCACACCAAAAAAAAAAAACCTCTGGAACTTGTTCAAAAGCGAGTTAAAACTACACTCACTGGCACCGAAAATCTGGGTGAGGATGCTTTTCTGGTGTGTACAGTCGATGTTGTAGGGGGTCTCGCCCTGCTTGTTGGGCTTGTAGAGCAGGCGGCCATCTTTAGGGTTTCTCAAGAGCAGCTCGGCCAACTTTCTGCTCCGACCCCTGATTGCAATGTGTAGCGCTGTGTCCCCTTTCTGAAAACGCAGTATTTAACCATCCTGCAATTACTAGCACTGAAATTCCACAAACAAATGTATTTCTTGTTCGTAATTTTTACAGGGATCCAGAAATTTTGCATTTTCTAAGCAAGCTACTTAAGACATAATCTAAGTATAACGTGAATAGCTATCTATTCTTCAAAAGGATCGATGGTATAGGAAAAAAAAGTTATGCCAAATTCATGTCAGACGACATACTACTTATTAAAGCGTTTATTCACCCAGTGCTCACTCTCTGTTTTCAGATACATTTTTCAAAAAACACAGACACTGTTACCTTGTCCACAGCAGACACTTTCGCTCCTTTGTCAAGAAGAAGCTCAACAATTTCAATGTTTCTCATTTTGGTAGCTTTAATAAGTGGAGTCTCCCCTTCCTGAAATACAGGATCACATTTAGGAAAGTGCTGAGGTGTTTACAGTGCATTGAGGTGTTTTCTGCCCTTTTTGAAAGGTAACTGACCCAGGCTTTACCTTGGTGTATGCCTCTGTGTCAGGGTTGCACTGCAGGATATCTCGTACCATTGTGGCGTTGCCTTTTTCTACTGACCAATAGAGAGCAGTCTTGCTGTCCTGTGTAGAGAAAAAAATGATACAGTACACTGCAGTTAAACATATAACAACTATGTGGTGTGGTGATTGTTTTTACATGGTTTTATACACTCCGTGCCACTTTATGAAAATATTTGCACCCCTGCTTGGATGGGACACAGCATCCAAAGAGCTACGACAGCAGAACATTGGGTGGTTCTGTCAAAGTAAGACCGCTCCACATGGCAATGACTCTCAGGAAAAACATCACCTGGTCTTTCTTCAACAGTCTAGTTTCAATTAGCCTGTACCTATTGTAGCTTCTGCGTGTTCTGAGATACTTTGAACGGGCAATTTTGGCAAAACTGCCACTCACTGATTGTTTTTTGTTTTACACACAATCCTGTTTAAACTCTACAGTATGAAAATCCTATGAGATCAATAGTTTCGGAATTACTAAGTCACAACTATGGTTAAAACTATAATTCTGATTTGATTGTGAAGATTAACTGAAGTGCTACATGAATGAGGAGGTTTTCCTATTAAAGGTGTGGGTAACGGAATATGGACGTTATGGCATGTATATGGAGTTTTGTAAAGATAGGTAATATGTTACAGTGGATATTCAGTAGAAGGATGCTGAGGTTGGAACTGCCAGGCAGGATGTCTAAGGGAAGACCAAAGAGAAGATTTATGGATGCAGTGAGAGAGAAGATAAAGTTAGTTGGGGTGAGAGAAGAGGATGCAGAGGATAGAGTAAAATGGAGCCAGATGATTCGCTGTGGCGACCCCTGAAAGGGAACAGCCGAAAGACAAAGAAGAAGATGTTACAGAATGAAACAGGGATGTTAAAGCCTAAAAATATAAGACAAAATAACTACCTGGCCCTTAACATCGATGTCTGCGTATTTATTCAGCAAAGCTCGGACAATCTCCACATGGCCTCCTCTCACTGCCGCAATTAGAACCGTGTCTCCACTCTACATAAACAGTACAGATAAATATAAACAAAAAGAACAATCATTCTTTTTAGCATCATTAAATTGTGATGTTGAAGGTAAAAGGTGAGGGATATGTGAACAGGTATTCACTCTGTCAGGAATGTTGACGTAGGTATCTGCATCCAGCAGGTCCTGCACTATCTCAGTGTGGCCTTCCATTGCAGCGATCATCAGTGCCGTGTTTCCATCTTTATCGGTCATGTTGACGTTGGGGTTTCTCTTCAGTAGTTCTTTCACCACCTCTGTGTAACCACCACGCACTGCCACAATCAGAGCCGTCATAGAGTTCTAACAGAGAGAGAGACAAACACATCCTAATCAGCTTTCTGTCAAGAGAATGTAATCGTTGAAATTTGGAAATGTCACTTAGCCTAATCCGCATGTCTTCGGACTGTGGGAGGAAACCTGAGTAGCCAGGAGGAACCCACCAAGCACGGAGAGAACATACAGATGCATACAGACACGAGGCGAGAACTGAACCATTGACCCTGAAGGCGCAAGGCCATGGTGCCAACCACTGCGCCACCTTCATTTTTAACTTTTCTATAACAGGGAAATAATGTTAATTCTAATACTTTTCTTTTATATAGTAACAACTCAGCAACTTGTCTGGTGGATATGTCACATAATAATCGAAGACTAGTAATAAATACGTTCTGTAAGGAGAAATTTAGGTAACATTTATGGAAGGAGTCCCCAGCGTCAGTGCTTTGTAACAGTCAGTAAGTTTTCAAAAGCAAAAAAAAAAAAAAGAGGCTGGTGAGAGAATGACTGTTTTTAGCTGCTTGTTTCGATGGAACATTACAACTTTAGGCCTTACTCCACTTTATTGTTTCTTAGTATTTCAAATACCGCCGTGTCCTGTCGTGTTTTATTCCTTATGTCAACATCAGATTCACATAAAACCCTATTCTATAAAAGAATAGGACTGTGTAATGAGAGTTTTTCTTAAACAAAATTCTAGTAATTATTCCTGAAGCATTCACATTAAGCTGAAATGATCATACACACCGCGCCTTCCTGGTCCACATTTGCGCCATTCTCCAGCAGGTGCATCACGCAGTCATAATGACCTTTCCTCGCCGCCCAGATTAATGCCGTGGTGCCATACTGATCAAAAGGTAAAGGATAGAAAAGTTAGAAATTATTAAACAAGTGAAAGAACTCCACAGTAGAGAACACTCTTTACTGATCACGAATTCACACAATTTCATAATAGCTGCTGCTTTTGCACCCTGCTTTGGTTTGTGAATCCTATTTTTATTTTTTTGCCTATATTACTTGCTTTCAACATTCAGCAAAGACATACACTTACTAGCCACTTCGTTAGGTACACCTATTCAACTGCTCGTTAACACAAATATCTAATCAGCCAACCACATGGCAACAACTCAATGCATTTAGTCATCCAGACATGGTCATGAGGATATTCTGAAGTTCAGACGGAGCATCAATGAAAAAGAAAGGTGATTTAAGTGACTTTGAATGTGACATGGTTGTTGGTGCCAAATCGGCTGGGATTTTCATGTACAGTAAAACCATGTCTAGAGTTATAGTCTTTACATAGAATGGTCTGAAAAAGAGAAAATATCCAGTGAGCGGCAGATCCCTAGGTGAAAATGTCAAGTTGATGCCAGAGGTCAAAGGAAAATGGCCAGATGCATTTGAGCTGATAGAAAGGCAACAGTAACTAAAATAACAACCAACGTATTCCAAAGAGCACCTCTGAAAACACATGTTGAACCTTGAAGCAGATACAGCAGTAGAAGACAACACCGGGTGCCACTTCTGTCAACTAAGAACAGGAAATTGATGCCACGGTTCATATGGGATCACCAAACTTGGTCAAAAGATCATGTCAATATGGACCAAAATCTTTAAGGAAGATTTCCAGCACCTTGTTGAATCTAGAGTGGATATTAAAAGTCTACACACCCCGTTAAAATGGCAGGTTTTTGTGATATATAAAAAAGATTAAAAGTTTTAGAACTTTTTCCACCTCGAATGTATACAACTCAATTGAAAAACAAACTGATTTTTTTTTTAGGGGTGGTGTAAAAAATAAAAAAATAAAATAAATGTGGTTGCATAAATGTACACACCCTCTTATAACTGGGGATGTGGCTATGTTCAGAATTAAGTAATCACATTTAAACTCATGTTAAATAGGAGTCAGTATACACCTGCCGTCATTTAAAGTGCCTCTGATTAACCCCAACTAAAGTTCAGCTGTACTAGTAGGCTTTTCTCGGCATTTCCTTAGTCGCATCTTACAGCAAAAGCCATGTCTACAGAAAGCTTCCAAGGCATCAATGGGGTTTCAGTGATAAAATGTATCAGTCAGGCTCCAAGGCTTTTGGAAGGCTCCAAAAGAATTTCCAAGGCATTAGATATACTACTATACACAGTGAAGACAGTCATCAGTGAAGACAGTCATCATCTGAGCCAAGTCATCAATATGGCGTGACATTACCAAGAATTGGAAGTCCATCCAAAATTGATGAAAAGATGAGAAGAAAACTGGTCAGGGAGGCTGCCAAGAGGCCTACAGCAATATTAAAGGAGCTGCAGGAATTTCTGGCAAGTACTGGCTGTGTATTACATGTGACAACAATCTCCCATATTCTTCCTATGTCTGAGCTGTGGGGTAGGGTGAAGCAAAACATCCACGCCCCGCTAAATTTTGAAAACACATTTGAAGTCTCCCAAATGCATGTGGGAAAATATGTTCTGGTCTGATGAAACCAAGGTTGAACATTTTAGCCATAATTTCAAAAGGTACAGCAAGTTTGGCGCAAAAACAATAGTGCAATTCACCAAAAGAACACCATACCCACGGTAAAGCATGGTGATGGCAGCATCATGCTTTGATGCTGTTTTTCTTCAGTTGGAACTGGGAGAGTTTTTAGTTTAAGGGGGTGCATATTTATGCAACCACATTATTTTTAGTTTTTTTATTTTCACGCCCCCCCCCAGAAGATTTCAGTTTATTTGTTAATTGAGTTGTACAAGTTATAAGTCAAATTAAAGGTGGAAAAATTTCTTCAATTATTTATCTTTGTCTCATTTTTTACATCAGAAAAACCTGGCATTTTAACAGGGGTGTGTAGACTTTTTATATCCACAGTACTGTATGTCATTAAGCAGTTCTTAAAACGGGTACTAGCAAGATGCACCTAATGAAGTGGTCATGAGAGTGAAGTACTAGTCAAAGGTTTGGACACACTACTTGAACACTAGCTGGCTGTCAATAGTGCGTAAATCTGTCATTAAGGTAAACAGTGAATACTTTGAAGAAAAAGACAGTTTTTTTCTAACACTTTCTTGCATATGCCTTTAGGATTGTTCTACAATGTAAAAGAAAATCGGAAATTGATTGAGTGGGTGTGTTCAAACTTTTGACTGGGATGGTTCAGCTGTATTGCATCATGGTAAACAATCATATTTAAGCCTTGTGGGAATGGAATATTTTTTTCCGCTATCTTAGCAGATAAGAGACACCGTGTTTACGTAAATAAGACTGAATCACTTCTCTGTGAAGTCATCAACATTTTTAGATAGGGGTGATGATGGTAGTCACCTTGTCAGAACAGTTGACTTTAGCACCGTGTTGAAGCAGAAGCCGAACGATTTCGGCATGGCCTCGACCTGCTGCCCAAATGATGGGGTATACGCTGTACTGTAGGGAATAGCACGGATAGATAAGACACACAAACAAATGTACGAACCTCTTATTTCACTTTAATATCAAGTAACACCATTTTATTTTATTATTTTTGTGAATGTTGAGTGTACATGAGGCCATGTTTAAAACTGAAGGTGCGGTGCTCTTTTGTGTCAAGCTGCACTGTGTACCTGTCCGGTGATGTTCGGGTTTGCTCCTTTCTCCAGCAGAAGACGAGCCACCTCCACACGACCCTTATACGCTGCCCACATAAGAGCGGTCCAGCCGCCCTACATTTGGGTGCAAACACACACACACACACACACACACACACACACACACACACACACACACACACAGGTCAGTTTTTATAAGTCATCTGGTTGTTTTCCTTAACGCATCTCGTCTGAGTCAGAGTGTTACTCAGATTGCAGGCTTACTTCAGGCACTCAGCATGTTATTATTATCACTGGCTACCGACACACTGGCACCATGACACACTTTTCCAGACAAACAGGACATCGACAGGAAATGCCACACGTATAAAGCCTAATGCAATCAATAGAAATGAGCCGCTAATTTAAAACAAGGCAGAAAATTGGACACTATACTGTACAAGAGAGAGTAGGTTGGATAAAACAAGAATATCGAATAGTCCTGTTGAAGAAATACATTTCTCCCTGGAGCGAGTCACTGAGGATCATGTGATATTCTTTAATGATAATTACAAAGCACGTGAATTATGAAAGTTATTAGATCTTCCATAAAATTGTACCAATGCGGTTTCAGCTTTTATTCACTTTAGATGTGGAGTTATGATTTTCAGAAAATAAAGCTGTTCCTCAATTTTAAAACATTTTTAACAGTGAAAAATCACTGAACCATGACACTGGCCACTATTTTTTTACACATATTAATAATAATAATAATAATAATAATAATAATAATAATACATTTGAAATATAAATTATTTCTTTCATTTGAGAATACTTTTTGTTTTTACAAAAAAAAAAGTCTAGTTCTCAAAAAAATATATGAGGGGCGTCCAAATGACTTGTGATGATATTTCTTGTGAATGAAGGCGTAAAACCGATTGACATTTATACAAGATTTCATGAACAGTATGGTGAAGAAACTTATAGCCGCAGTAAAACATTTGATTGGTGCAAACGATTAAAATATGTTTGTGAATGAGATTCCACATTCCAGTCAACATTCAGCAAGTGAAATGCCTGATCCACAAAAATCGACAGATAACTTTTCACCTACTTGAGGAAGAGGTGCATCTGTCAGTGGGAACTATATACAGAATCATTCACAAACACCAGTTGCGCATACAGGAACTCGGCTGTGAGTTATTGCTACATCCCCCGTATAGTCCTGACGTCAGTCCAAGCCATTTTACCAGGTTCAGGCCATTATATGTGCAGATGTGAAGCAGGCAGGCCGATCATGGCTCCAGCATACTGAGAAAACTTTCTACCTTGATGGTATCAAGCATTATAACTGTTTTGGTATTCTGTGCATTTAAAAGTCCCTATTTGACTTGAACGTTCCTTGTTCAGAATAAAAAAATGTTCTCTTTAAATGAAGGCAAATGCTTCAATAAAGTTGTAACACATATGAAAATTACGGGAGTCAAAATTAGAAAAGAAAGATAAAAAAGGGCTATGTTCAGAGCATTAATGCATTGCTTTTTGAGTAAAATATATCAAAGCTTGAAAAATAACTTTTAATCACAGAAAAGGAGCTAAGTAAATGTTACAAACCCCACTTAGAATTAGTGTATCCTGTAATAAAGTCTCAAGTCTCAACTGGCAAGCGCTTTTCCCTTGGTTTTGGACCTAAAGAAAGCTGTTGAACAAAAGGCATTGCTTTGCATGTATTGAATGATGCTTACCATGTCTCTGTGCTCCAGATTGGCATTGTTGGCTAGCAACTCATTCACCACCTCAACGTGGCCCTCCTTGGAGGCGGAAATCAGTGCAGTCCAGCAATCCTGACAAAAAAAAAGACAAAAAGTCACACAAAAGCTTGACTAGCCGCCTAGATGTTCCTCTTTTTACAACCTGATGCACTTTCTCGAGGTTTAGAACGTACCAGTTGGTCATACCAAGTAGTCATGAGTGCCCGAACTCAATGGTTAACAACGCTCAGTGAAGTTGCAAGGAAATGTATGAGACCAGGGGTGTGTGAGATCCTCAGGGTGTGTGGATGTTTAATGTCATCACCCAGTCATTTGCTGAACCACAGTTTTGCATGCCAATTACACAGCTCTGCAGGCCACCTGCTATTATGAGTGAACCTGAGGGAATCTAGCACTTAGGTGCAGGTCCACCCACAATGACATCACTCAGAGACACAGGAAATGAGCTCAAATTGCTTTCTTTTTCTATGAATTAGTGTCCTAATGTCAGGGTTTTGCATAAGAATATTTTCAGGGTAAAATTAAATGGCTCTGTAAAGGGTACTATCTAGGAATTCTTGGTATTCTGTACTTCTCTCTGAGTGGTGCTATTGATCCCTTCTGTCTAAAGATCGTTACTGGTGCTGTTGTGAAAAAAAGGTGGAATTTGGAGCAGTGTGTACCACGTCATCTAGGTTAACATTGGCTCCTCTTCTTATGAGCTCCTGCACAATCTCAATGCTGCCCTGCTCAGCCGCCAACATCAGAGGAGTCTGTCCACTCTGGAGAAAAACAGCAGGAATGCACAGATTCAACTACAAACAGGCTTTCAGTATAATATTAAAGAAACTGCAATATGACAAAAACATTTTGATTGCTTTCCATTTAGACAATAATAGGTTTTTCCCAACAGCTAAAACATTTCCCTAAAAAGTATTAAAAATGATCAGAATAATAACATATCTTGAGATAGTGATTCTTTAAAATTAGTTTTTGTTTTCCTTTAGTTGTATTCAGTTCCCACCCATCTTTAAGCTTTCTTTTTCTTTTTTTTTCGCTCACAGCCAGCCAGGGTGCAAGTTATGCCAATGTGTCGGTTGCGTGCCAGTTTTTGGAATCTGTTATTATAATAATGTAATGTGTGGCAGCTTAAGAAAAGGTTCTGGAATCTTTTGCACATATTTCAATTAAAATTATAGCATTTTAAAATCTCCTTACCCCAAAAAAAACAAAAAGGGAGAAAATAACATTTAAATTTTTTTTTTTTTTTTAATCAAACTAAATTGTTTAAGCTTACAGTATGTCCCTTTTGCTATGACACAAATATCTGCAAACTTAATCAAAACCTGACATTCATTATGTGAAGAAGGTCTTATCCACATGTACAGATTACACAGACTTCGGGAGTTTTGGCCTGTGGTCCACGTTTTTGGTGTGTATCAGTGTGCTCTGTATGTGCTGTATCTCCTGTGTGATGTTGTCAGTAAAAACTTTTTTTAGGCCTCTGACTGGCCAACATGACTTTGAGGTTTGGGTTATATCGCTTATCTGCTGGTTTGGCGTGTTTGACTGTGATTTTGCGCTTTCATGAGGACAAAGTTCTTTGAGAATAAAGGAGGACAAATTTTTGTTTTAAAAAAATAAAACTGCTTCTGTGGACTAGGCCGAAATTATGCTAGCCAGGTTTCAGACACCTTTAGGCAAGTTTTGGCATGATTTTGTGTAAGAACCAGTCCGGAAGATCCAGACTTTAATGTATTTGTAATGTACTCTTGAGGAATAGTTCTCCAGTCTCCAGGTCTCCGGTCTCCAGTGCTCTAATTTTTGAAAGTTTTTTGGCATTTTCATTCCAGTCCCTGTATCTGACCAGTTTTAAAGTAATGTTTTGTTTGTTAAGTCACACAGTGACCTATGAATCATTAAGGCATTAAAAAAAACATCTAAGTTGAGAAATGAACCAGTGAGAAACAGATAGAGATGATCAAGTGGTTAGTATACTGATAATCCTGAATGATGATTGGTTGGAAAAGACAAGAGGGGAAATTAGGTTGCTTCTGAGGTTATTTTGGGGATATTATAATATTCAATTAGGCATTTTTGCTGCCTGTCTATATTTGTTTTTATTTCTTTATTCTACATAGGTTAATTCCATTTACTTTAATTTAATATGAAGAAATTATGGTGACTTAAGATCTTCTCACAGAATTGCCACAACATGTGCTATATGCAATGCATACAAAAAAAACTGTTGGTGGTAAATACTTTAAAGCACCAAAATTCCCTGTATAAACATCTAATCTCTTTCGTGGTCTCACGTCACATCACTCACATCACTCCTGCTGTCCACTTCACGGTGTTTGTCCAGGTAAGCTCTCACAGCTGTCAGGTTCTCCTCCTCCACATGTGAGAAGATGCTCTGGGAGGCCACAGCAGTCATCTTCAGAGAGCCTGTGGTGTCCATGCTTATGCTGTTGATTCCTGAGCCTGTTACAGGCTAAATAACAGCAAGAAAGAATGCATTAAAGCTCTTTTTTTCTCGATTAAAAGCTGTAGTTAAAGTTTTAAGCAGATAATGGCTACAGCAAGCCCATTTAACCAGAAATCTGTAGCAATAATAGATCTACTGTGCAAGCTATTATACTGTAGGTCATGTGGGCAATAATGCATTAGGGTTTTAGATAAAAACATTTTTTATTTTTTTATTTTGTAGAAACAACATTGTAGACACTTATTAACTGGCTTAGAGTGTTTAACAACTGAAATGTTGAGGAAATCTTCAACCCAATATTCATAGCTAAATTTAAACTATTAGGATTATTACACAGTGAAAGTGTTTCAAACTTGTTAGGACAAGTAGATCAAAAGAACATTCCAGCTGTTATATTCATGTAATAACAGATCTGTGCTAGTGTTTTGTGGTACCGGTATGGCAAGGTAGTAGAATCGTTGCCTTTTGAATAACAGAAACATGACGATATTTGGTTTAAGAACGAACGATACTGTAAAGATTGTAAGAGTAAACCAGAATGAGGGATAATGTTTTTAACCAATTATGGTCACCACTATAGGAAATCTATAAATCATGGGTTCATTTACTGGTGAAAGTTACACGAGTTGTTCCAGAAATCTAGTCCATCTAGTACACTTCATGATGAAGAATGGGGCAAATCCAGAGCCTAAGCTAGAATCACTGAACACACTTTTTCTGCAGAAAATACCTGGTCCTTAGAGATTCTTTTTTTAGACAATCTTGTTGCTTTTTAATTGTAAATTTTAATTGTTTAAATGATCAAACATTTGGTTTAGGCTACATTAACCTCCTGAAACCCAGACTCTATTGTGTACATTGCAATTTCAGCTCCTTTCTCTTAATCAGCACCTGATAACTATGAAATGAATGAATGTTTTCAAACAGAAAGAAGAATAGCAAAACAATCATACCTAAAGGTCCTCATATAAGGATCATACAAGGCTAGATAGACAGTAGAGTTGAGAAAAAATTACACGTCCTTATATACGTAAGGACATTCACATCTTATGAGATTAAATTACTAGAGCTTGGGTATGTAGGGAAGCTAATAATTTTACAGATCACATTAGACCAATTTAAAATATTTTGTTTTTCCTGTAATTTAACATAATTTGCAAATGTTGTGCTGTTAACAGAGAAACCAAGAGTTCTACAAATTCACCAATATACTGTCCTGTTATTTCGGGGATATTAATGTGTTAACTGGTCAATTTGGCAGATAGAGATATTCTAAAACTTTGAGAACAACCTCATTATTTTCCAAGCTTGGCTTGCTTGTTAGTGCTGCTGTATAGCCCTGGCAGACAAGATGTATCCTATTTTTCCATTCCAATCTAAAATAATGAGAAATGTTCTCAGGGAAGCACTGAACACAGCCAAGATTGACTGTGCCGGCTAATGATGAACAACATAGTAGATTTATGGCTTTATCAGCTCTGATTAGGGTAAAGCTTGACTGATTTAAAGTAAAAAAAAATCTATTCAACTTGTTCAAAGGTAAGTAATAGCATTATGTTAATGCATTCTGCACAAATGAAATTTGAAGTCCTCAAATTGTTTACCACTGCAATGCAAGCAGTGGTCTAATCTGTTTAATGCACAAAAGCTAAATCAGGACATGATTTAAAAGTGGACTTACTGACCTGTGATCACATTTAACTCAATCTGTACTGACAATCAAATCCTTCTTAATTATGCCTTCATAATTTGATTAAAAAAAAATAATAATAAAAAACAGAAAAATCACATATTTAAATGATGTGTAGCCTTTTGCAATTAAATAATCACACAGCTTCATATTGTGATTATGATTTTTACATGATTAATTGTTCAGCACTAACCTTAATCATCCTCGCTTTCAAAAACACCAATGTATATTTGTAGTGGGACAAAATATTGTGCTAACAAGATTGCAATGTTAAATCACTGGTGACTTCAATCAGTGGTTTATTTCATGTTTGCATAAGCATTACTGTCTCAAAATTACTGGCTGCTAACACATACTCTTTCCTAGATTTTGCTAAATTAATGTAGCCAAATGCAAATAATTGTACCTTTAACATGAAAGAGACAAAAATATAATTTACAGTACAGTATGTTTTAGGATTTAGTTTTAGTATCAATTAGTATTACACCACAACAAGTATAATTTGATAGTTATGGCAAGCAAATGTCTATTATTCCAACGATCACAGCTGGAGATTTGTAGAAGCATTCTGTAGTTAATAAATCTGTACTCAGGCACCACTCCTATGCCACCAAACTATTTGGAAGACATGATTTGTGTTAAGCTTCTTCTGTGTACAAATGTAAGCACCTTGAGTTCACCAGACATTACTGGAATTTATGCTGTGTTTTGAAAAGACTTGTCCCCACTGTTAAGTTGGTGGACAATGAGTGGTAATGTGGGACTGTTTTTTTCCTCCAATGTTCTATGAACCTCATTAAGATATAAGACATCCTGGACTTAGGAGTTTTAGTAAAAGATTTTAAATGAAAATGAAGCTATCTACTCTACACCAAGGTCTTTTAACTGGGTAATGTTTTGATCCTCCAACAGGACAGTGATTCAATCAATATGTCCAAATCCACAAAGAATGGTTAAATGGTCAAAGAATCAAGCTTTTAACATGGCATACAGGGTGCTGAAACCACACTGAAAACCTGTGTACTGAGAAGTGGTCTTTTATTCTGTCCTCTGTATCCTCAGCAGTTCTTATAGAAAGAATACTGTGTTGTTTGTTAAAATTTCAGGGGTAAAAGTTGAATTCTTC
>JAOTRS010000002.1:9352402-9367443 GCA_028565755.1 Dinotopterus cunningtoni
TAGTCTAGTTTTAGTCAATGAAAACATAACATTTTAGCAATAAGATTATTATTAATTTACCCTACAGTCAATCTAATCTAGCCAAAACCATTTTTAAGGTTTTTCACAAAATAATTATCATAACATTTAAAATGCATCTTTTCATCTAATGTTTTTAGTTAATTATATTTATTTTTAACCGTCACAGCAACAACTGCTGCATGTCCATCTTTTTACTTTAACTACAAAACAAAAGGAGCAGTATGGACAATACAGTGTTTTGAAACATTTTTTTATATGAATTTACACACTTAGAGGTAGCTCCTATGGGTCTCAATCATTTGCTAACCTATTAGAATAATGTGTTTGGCAATGGTTTAACTATAAAATAAAATATACATCACAACATAATTATGTTAATATGTGGAAACATAATTACCACAAAGAGTACTTACTACAAATCTGCTTTTTTTTCCTATGGTTTAATATGAACAAAAAATGGGCCCAAATATCGGCTCTTCTCTTTGGCCCGAGTAATACTGCTGTGATGACGAAGAGTTAAAGATGATTGAGCTTGTAACATCCCGTCACTGTGTGAGCAAACTACTCCAGATACTGTATGGCGTGCGCTGTGACCCGGGAAATACTGCTACTCGTGCCATAATGAATAAACACCGTATCGCAGCGGATTGTGATGAGAATTATATGTTGCCGAAAAAAAAGACATATTTTATTAGTTATTTTTTTAAATCACATTTTAGTCTCGTCATCAACAATATTGCATGCTGATTTCGCCACTGTTTATTGATATCCGTGACATCTCTTCATCGTCTCGTCTTAGTCACAGGAAAAAATGTTGTCAACGAATATTTTTCGTCATTATTTTCATTGACTAAATTAATAGTATATTTACATCAATGAACAAAATTTAGAGTGTCAGCACTTTGTAAAAGTCATTGTCGTTTTACGTTTTCTTGCCATGAACACTTGTGTTAAGAGTAAGCTTTGTGCCTTCAAGGTTTCTTTCTTTTTTTTTTTTTTTTTTAAGACAGATTGGTGATGCACGGCTGTCAATCTGTCATAAATGAAATTTGTAATCACGACCTATTCCTGTGGTGTAAGAGGAATAAAACACTTCAAAACGTGCTGTTACTTGATGTAACAACGTTCAAGTTAAACTGGGACTTTTGGCAATTTCTCTTAAATGAAGGCATAAAACCTATTCACTTTTATAGAAGACTTCATGAATGGTACAGTGATAAAATAATTTGAACGGTGCAAACATTTTAAAGGAGCCCATATTTTTGTGAATGACAATTCTAGCAGAGTTGGCTCAGAGCCTACCGTTCATGTAAACATTCAGCAAAAGCAACACCTGATCCTTTAAAAAAAAAAAAAAAAGGTTCAAGCCATTTCCACCTGTTTGGGAGTTCCTGGGAGGCCAGCGTTTCAGATGTAAAGCAGGCAGTCCGGCATACTAAAAAAAACTTTTTACCTTAATTGTATACAAACACTAGTGAACCCCTGAGATAAGTGCATTAGGGGATTATACAGAGAAATAAAGATCTTTTTTACGCTCATAACTGTGTTGTGTGCACAATCAAAGACCCCTTGGAGTTTGTTTCAGTAATGTTAACAAAGTCTAATCTATAAAAAGCTCTAGAGTTTCCTAAAACACAGCACGCACGATGGTACTTATTTATCTATCTGATAAGCCGGATGAGCCTGCGCAATCTGCTTAAGGAAAGGCAAATAAGTGAATACAGAATAGATATATATTTATATTAACATTGAAAGAAGGTTCTATCTTCTAAAATATCTGATTTGCACTTAGTATATATTCAGCAGCTAAGTCTTTACATATCACAGACAGAGCACCAAAGCACCGTCAAAAGATGCCGCAAAGGGATTCAGATGTGATTGGCTGATTTTGTACAGAGATGTGCTTAGCTGATAATGCTTGAAGATCTAAGGATACAAGGCAGATGGCTACAGGCTCTTGTTAGAGATAAGGGATCTCGTCAGAACCGGTGCGTCCTGATCTGAGATAATCTTTTCCTACACTGCAGGTATGCTTTTTTTGTGGATTTACTGAGAACAACTAGCAAAACCTGCCATAAGGCAACTAGGTGGGGAATTTTATGCCTGGAGGAAAAGAATAAATATTTCCACTACTGTATATGACAACTTGTTCATATCTTCAGCAGGCAAAAGTGGCCTGTATCCAAACGATTGACCAAATCATGTTATTATTTTAGGCCATTTACAATATGTTTTCAATGAGACCGATATCTTATATTAGTGTGAACAGATCTCGCTCCTAATCTAAGCTACATGGACAAAGAAACACAAATGGCTGCATTTACATGGATAATATTTCTTCAGTCTGATTCAGATTATAGAAACTTAACTGTTTACATGAACACGACAGAAAACAATCCCCCCCCAATCCTTCTGCGTTATGATTTTTCACAAGACGTCAGTCTCATCTATGATTGGCTAGATGCTTCACTACATATGGAATGGCGAGCCAATCCGCGCCCCTTCCTCACCGAGAGAGCCAGTGGGTGAAAGTTTGAAGCTTTTTGGAGCCTACTGATCGTGAACGGAAGGAAGCTGTCCTTCCCTTTATCTCGTTACATGACCTAATGTTACCCTAACATGCGCACAAAGAATATATTTATTTCAACAAGAAAGAAACAATCAGATCAAGTGTATACATGAATATTGAACATTCATAAGGAAAATACAGCAATAAATTGTCTGTCGGTTAGATTCAGATCCCAAGTCATAGCAACCAGGGGGAACTAGACACCCAACAGGGAGGTTTACCTTTGGTGATGGCTCACTCTGCTTGAATTTGCCGTTCTCCTTGCCATTTGACTCGACATGTTTGTGCTGGTAGCCCGTGCCCTCGATGAAGGCTGTGTAGTCATTGTAGGAGCACGTGGGACCCGCCAGAATGCCCAAGAAGTTACAATTATAACTCAAATACTCTAGAAGACTTGGCATTTTCCTGCAGCACAGAAACACAGAAAGAGCATGACCTAAGAGCAAGTTAGTTTATCATGAGTAGTCAGGTAAAAGAAAAAAAAAATTAAACCAACATTATTAGTGGCTCATGTAAAGGCGCTTGGCAACAGATAATATTGACTGGCCGCACGTCGTTATGATAGAATTAACATTATTCCCAGGGTTAGTAGTTTAACTGCAATGTTTGTGGTTTTATTTCCTTTCATTTGGGTAACTTTACAACCATGTCTATCACGGCCAAGTCTTAGAGGCTGGCTGTAATGACTTCTCCTTATGTTATGACTGTCCATTGTCATCGTTGTTCTAAGTAGCGCCCCTGTTATATCCGTTCTATGACTTCCACCTTTGTTCCTTTCCTCCCTTGCTCCAGATCACATCAGGAACATGTTGTTGCCAAGCAACAATGCTCCAGTCCCTAATGAAGAAATAGGAAGCCTCGGCCACAGCTATCTGACTCAGATTCCGGAGGCAGTTGGGCAAAAAAACGCCTGCGACTCCTGCCTGCAAGAGCGACAGCGCTTGATCCATGGAGGAGGGGATTATTAGTTCAGACGTATTTCAATACATACATATGCATCATAAATGGGTTATGGTGCTGATGACTGAGACTGACCTAAACCAAACCGAACTTAACAGGAGAGTGAAAGGCAACAGGATAAAGTGATGTTGAGTCAGCGTGAGAAGCAGGTGATTAATGGTTGGTGAAATGGCAGAAAGGTTTAAACATGTGTAAGTAGACTATCCCGTCCCAGATACAAACATACCTTTCCCACATACCTGACTGCGAGGTACTTTTGAGTAGGCCTGAGTTGCTCTTCCTTCTTTACTAGACCTGTAAACACACACACATTTTTCTTACTGTGCACATTCCCCTTACAATAGTGAATGCTGATAATTAAGGATATGCCTACACCTACTGTAAATCTTACCCTGACCATAAAAGGAAAATCATAATTCTTTTCATTTTTAGCACTTTCACACACATTCACACAAATAGCTCATACATGAGACGTCATGCGCAAATCCCGCCGTTTGATTCCCCTGTGATTCTTATCAGTCTGCTATTAATTCTATCATGAAGGTGAGCTTTCAGTGCACAAGCTGTAAATCTGCCAAATTCAGCACGTCACTCGGACATCCATCAACGCCTTTAGCCAACGCTTGGAAAGCGGCTAAGAAATGGATCTGTCGCTTTTAAGCTGTTAAATGGGGTGTACAGTAGGGGAAGAATTCTATGACGTGTCAGTGGGAATGCCGCCGCTGCCAATTAAGTTCTTTTTCTTATTTCAATCAGGAAGAAATCTACAGTATTAAAGAAAAACTATTCCAGACATTTGACCTTGCTGTGACCTTGACTCTGTTTGGCTCGATTCCAAAATCTAGTGATTTCTTGATGCACTTATTGCAAACAAGGGATAAACAACCAAATATAAAGCTTCTTCTTGGTGTTTAGTGGTGGTTAGCATCTGCAACGCTGCATTACCACCACCTTCTGGTCTTAATCTCCCTCATCTTACTTTCAGTTTAAATCCTCTCTTTTAGTCCCGTCGCCCCGAAGAAACCCATTGGATACATTCTTCCTTGTCCTCCTTCTCGATTTTCAAAAATACCTTTCACAGTCAGCTATAAAAATAAAATAAAATAAAAAAACACTAAGGGTACGCTACCAAAAGTGCCATGTTCGAAGCAGTCTAACACCTCTAGATGTAAATATAAAGAAAATAGATAACAGTAGAACTGGTCTTGTTGTTCCCATAGTTTCAGAGATGAACATTTGTTGTGGTCAACTGACCTACTAATGACCAAGGCCAACATGTGCACCCACACGATTTTAGTAGAAACACACACAATCAGTTTGTAATAAAGCGAGGTGTGTAGCATGCATGGAATTTTAAAATGTGACATTTATGCATGCATCATGAAAACACTTAAACAATCAAATCATAAAAGATGGACGCTAACATCCGTAAAAAAATAAATAAATAAAAATAAATAATAATAATTTTAAAAAATGTAAAAACCCTGGAGAAAGAAGCCCATATGATGTGGGTGACGTGAAGGCCAGCGTGATGAGTAAAGCCAAGAACAACTGCAAAATGGATTCTAAAAGCTATCGCTATATTCATCACACTTGAAACGTCTCTCCATCTCGAGCGTGGCATAGGAGCCTGAGTCTGGACAAGATTCTATAAAAAATCAGATGTCTTTAATCAAACATGGAAATGCTAAAACGGTGACAAGTACGTCAAGGTACGGTGGTAAATCGGATGGGGAAAGCATCTTCTGTCCAAAGCATATTCCTATGGCTTTTTAAAGCTGTAAGAAATCTCTTGTATGAATAACAAGTAATTTATTCCTACACACACACATCACACACATCTGAGGCTTCCAGATGATTGTAGCGCCCTGTCTAATTAGTAACATTGTAAACTTTCAGTTATATTCGACACCAGATGCTATGCAGACTGAGCAGATTTACATCTTCAGCCAAGATCGTTACTGAAAGAAAAAAAAGAGAAGCTGAACATCCTGAAACTGGCACTCACCATCATGGATCTCAAACACCAGACTGGTGATCTTCTGTGTGATTACCATCATGGGCCTTGAGTGAGAGAAAAGAGAAAAAGAGAAAGGGGGGGGGGGTATGAATACAAAATATTCAGCTTATTCATGTCGGCTTTCACTTGCAAAAAGATTAGGAACAATGCAAGTCGATGTTATTAGTCTCAGAGACTAATTAGCAGTGCAAAGGGAACTGTAAATTTTTTTGTTGTCTCTGGCCCAATCCTAAAAGACACGCTATTGCCTCATACTACTAGTAACTAGAAGTGTTAAAAAGCTTAGGATGTGACACCTTTCATTATCAAAACTCACAATTTAAGGTGAGCATAAGTACTGGAACAAAAAGTTGTAAATTAGGGATGGGAATCACCAGGGATCTCCCGATATGATATCATCACGATACCTACAGAAGGTGCCAATTCGATTTGTATTGCGGACTGAGAGGGCTATGGACCTGAGGACCCCTCCTGGCAGAACAACCAGAATGATCTGCACCCATTTCCAACCTTAAGCAAACTTATCTGTGTCATAGATGGACAGCTTAATATAAAAAATATTTCAGTGTGAATCATTATGAATCTCAGATTTCTGATTGAGCACATTATGTACAGCCCAGCACTCTAACTAGGTCAAGCAGAAGCTGAGTACTAATGAAGTCGCTCCTTGATCTTGATCTTAAACGTGTTTTAATTTAAAGGCTTTCTTCAGTGACTTCATGATCAAAAAAAGTTTTTATTTTTAATTTTTTTGCAGTTCTTAGCTACCTCACACGCATCATACATTATTCATCCCACCACACCAGCCTCAACCATGCACCTGTTAGATTCCTCCAACTGGCCAAGCGTGAAATTCAGTTGGTTTTCACAAACATTTCGCCTCTTTAAAAGCTCCTGCCATGTTTCTGCCCTTTGGTTAATGCCAGATGGCTACGGCTAAAGGCTGTACATGAACAGAAAGCCGTAACTGAATTTAGACAAAGGGGCGGACAATGAAGAGCACAAAACTGCTACAAGCAGGGCTATATAAATGTATGACATTCAACTAAAATGGCTTATAATGTCGATAAATCAAAGAATCATTTATAACAGCAACTAAAATCTCATCTCATGGCACATGAACGGCATAGTGTTCATACCAAAAAAAAAATTTTTTCTTTAAATGAAAGTGAAAATGCTTTCAGACAAATCTGTTTGGTCAGTTAGTAAAAATACTAAAAACTGTAAAAATCATATACAGTATGTCATGGCTTCAACCCTGACTCATGCACATCCTAACACATCCGTTTCCACCGGGGCCAAGGTACTTAGCAACCATCAACATGAACACCACGATCCCAACAAACCTGCTGGTCAAGCTTTCCTGTAACCACAAATAGACGCTCTGTAAGATAGTCTGCTTATTCCACAAACACAGATGTGTATTTTTGGTCTCATGCTGTCTTTGAACACCTGGATCAGTACAGTGCCTGTGAGGTTGCAGTTATCAACAACAAATAAATAAAATCAACTAATAAAAATGATTCCTAAAATTAAAAGTGTTTTTACTCATAGCTGGGCCCTAATAAATGCTAATTAAAGAAGTGTAATCTTAAATGATGGCTCTTGCAGCACTGATTCAGGCTCTGTATCGTCCGAGACTGCTCATAGCCTCCTAGCTTTTCTTCAGCTCTACTGAATGTAATTTTCATCCTGAAGTGCTTGAGACTGACGTCCTCGTTTCCTGGCTAACCTTGTTAACTATCACTATATCTGTTTCCTCAGTACTTGGGCTAATCCCAAAAAACAAAACAAACAAACAAACAAAAACACTTCCCAACAGTGTTAGTTAGTAGCATACAGTAACTAACCCAGTGTAAGGATCTATCTAATGATGGAAAGTTACTTTCCTTCCTCATTACTTACTTGTATGTGCATAAGAAGGTATGTGGGTGATTTTTACTAGAGACAGGGGGGTGGGGTGCCGATTTACGTATTACCAACGTTGACTGCAAAATTGATTTTTAAATGATTAATTACATTTATAATAGAGATGCACAGTTCGATCAATTTAATCAGGCATGACTGATCACGGGGGTCATAACCGATTCTGTGCTGAGAGCACAAGCTTTGAACAAAAACACATCTTTATGATGCTATATTAACATAAGTTGCATGTGTTAAAAAAGCCTCCAATCAGCTTTTTTTCTTGGAGGAAACGAACCAAGAGGAAATCCACAAAGACACAGCAAGAACATGCAAACCTCGTACCCATACAGGAACCTGAACTCTGAGCACTAAAGCTGTGAGTGAGGCATTACAATACCTTCTCTGCTCACTAAATACTTTGAATACATTAGGAAAACATGAACCTAAACAAAGAGCGAGTCTGGATTTTTAATGTGGCTCTGCTTATCAGGAGGATATGTGAACAGTACAAAAAAAAAAAAAAAAAAAAAAAAAAAACCTTTATGCCACATAAAGAACAATGTCTTGCAATCCTGGTGTGCTACAAAGACTCACCCAGTGAAGTCTGCAGAGTACATGCCGTAGTCGAAAACGTAGACCCGTGTGATCTGGCAGAGGGTGAGGTAACCCAGAGCAACCACAAAGCAGTATCTGTAAAATAAAACAAGTAGGGATATCCTGAATTAGAAATTGCATAGTAACAGGAAGGAAAAGTGAGCAAAAGTGGCATAAATCAACGGTCATACTGTAATGAGTCACTTGAAAAACTGGATGATTAGCATCACTGTCTGTGCACCACTTCCTGATGACAGCTTGGTGGAGACTGTGTCCTATAAAAGGGCTCATTTGCTAAAAGTGTCATTAAAATACCCGAGACTTAATAACCAGCTATATTTAGATGACCCGCGTGTGTGCTGTATGCTAAGCAGAAGTGAAAAAAAAGCAGAGACAGCCGGCTGTCATCGTCACGTCTCCAAAAACAGAAAACAGGCTCACTCTGTATAATTTTATGCATGATGTTTGCACATTCACTACAGGAAGGAATTAACATGCGATGTGAGAGAAATACAAAATAATCTGACATGTTTCCAGTCCTATAATTACAGTTTGCCCTTTACAGACCAAGCATATCACAGCTTTATTAACTCATCTTCATTTATAGTACTCATCTTCATCATTATCAGTTTCTTTAAAGTTTTTTCAGTAATAATAGATTAATTCCATCTTCATCAATGTGAACACTAAAGGACTGTCTAGCTTCCTGCACCAGTTCTTGTCCCCACTCCTAGACAAAAATCTTTCTTTTCTTTTGCGTATAAAGCGGGGCAACGGGTTCAAACCCCACCCCGGATTCCTCTGATGAATCCTCAGGGTGGATTGTTGCGGACAGTAATATTCTCGGTGCCAGTTTAAGATCTCGCCAGTCCCAGTGGAGGCATTCAGACGCAGCAGCTTCAACACTGGCTCTCTTCATCGGGCGACAGCTTCACTCTGAAAGGCCTTGTTTTACTGGTGGGCGTGCGGCTTTGCTCCGTGGGTGAGCTGTGATGAGGCTTTACTCATCTGGCGTGCTCGTGTTGTATAACAGTATTATAAGCTTACTGTACGTCCCTGTGCGGCAGAAGAGTATTAATTTATTGTTTTTTTTAAATAAAAAATAAAAGACAAAGCAAACCATTGATACAAGTTTGTCTAATAAAGACACCTTGACTAATGGTAAAAATATAATTTTAACATTTATTACATTTAAACTGTGCAGTTAAACAAGTTCGAGGAGAAGACAGGAATCTGCTACCGGCTTCCACCCTGCCATTTATTATTTTTTTTACACGTCTCCACAGGGCCTTCACTAACAAAGCAGGTGGGAATCTCAGAAGTCTTTAGGATGGCTTTTAGAAACTTCTGCACTTCACGCTGCATGAAGCACTTCTCTGACACGAGTAAATCTTGTACATGCAGAAGCGTAAAGCAAACTTCAATCGACTGTATTTCCATCTTGGAACAGAAAATGAAAACAAAAAAGCATCAGTGCATCACCTTAACTGGATTGCAAAGGAACTAAAATCAGTCAGGTCAATGAGCTCCATTCATTGTGAAGTACTTTAGGAAAAACACTGCAGGAAATACATGACTATGAATAGTTACTCAAAAAGCACTCCCGGTGCTCTGATTTGTGGCATTGAAATTTCTTAAAATGTCACCACACCCTGTCTACACTTACAATCTCTGCATTTCTTCTTATACAAGTGGACAGTAAACACAAAAGGGTGCAGGGAAACCTCAGGGCTAGGCTTGATGCACACACACACAAATATTTTTCACACCCTTGAGAGGTGTCAATGTCTAAAAAGTGTTCAATAAAAGCATACTTGCTAGCTAAACACTTTCCTCTGTAACATAGTAGTGTAAACGGTGAGTGTATACACTGTAGTATATGGGTAAAAGTCGTAACACAGATTTAAACAAGAAGCCAAACTGTCCATGATGCCCACTACTGGTTTGCTTAACTACAATTTATAATACAAACCATTCCCATGGTATTAAACAGAAAAAAAAAAAAATTTAAGTTACATCATAAGTTGGCCTTGATATCGCCCCCAATATGTGCTGCATAATAAATCTTAACAATACATCTTCGGTGATAAATTAAAGACGGTGGTTCATGAATCGATTGACAGATTACAACATTCATACATACAGTTGAGCCCCATGAAGGCAGACACTCTTTCCAACATACAAATAAACCTCTAAACAGGTCTTAGCTTGATGTACTAATATTATAATCAGTAAACTAACCTGACTAAATGACATAATAAGGACATAATCCAAGAAAGCTAAAACTAGACATTAAATTTGTGCCAATTTATTAATAAGGTCTCATTAATTTATCTCTAAGATCTTGTTAATCTTGATAATGGGAGAGTCAGACTGCTGTGTAAAACCTTATTCAGCTCATCCTTCTCAAGATCCTTATTGGAGTTAAGGTCTGGACTCTGTGGTGGTCAATCCATGTGTGAAAATGATGTCTCGTGCCACCTGAACCTCCTCATTCACAATTTAAACCTGATGAATCCTGCTATTGTCTTCTTGGAATATATCTGTGCCACCAGGGAAGGAAAAAAAAAAAAATCCATTGATAAAAAAAACCTGGTCATTCAGTATATTCAGCTGTTTGGGCGGATAACGTTGTTGAACCTAGACACTACTCGCACAAATGCTGCCTCTAGAGGTCTGTATGGTAGGCACTATGCATGATGGGCACATCACTTCATTTTACCTTTCTCCAATGCTCCATAGTCCATTCTTCAGTCCAGCAAATTGAATCATTTTTTCTGATTAGTCTCACTGATAAGTGGTTTGCTTATGGCCACACCACTATTTAGTCCCAATCCCTTGAGTTATCGTCACCTTGTGCATATAGAACTTACATCTTACAGTACTTACACTATTAAACATATCCACGGTTTAGCTGTTGATTTTTGTTTATCACGCAACTTCACCAAGTTTTTAAGTGATCTCCCCATTAATTATTTTTTTCCGGCCACATTTCATCCACAAAGTTGATCTTCCAGCACTATCCTTCCAGGTTTTTATTATGTCTTACAGGGTTTCTTAACCAAATTCCTGTAATGCCAAATGCCTTGGTTGTTTTCTTTGCTTTGACCCTTCTGAAGTGGTGACTTTTTTGGCCAGTCAGTGTATGTACTGTATATACCAGGTTGCTCGCTCATATATACAACCACTGAGGTCAAATACTCTCTAATTTCTATCTATTTTTGTTTAAATTGTGTTACTATTATGCCTAAATAAATGTTTAGTTAGATGAAATGCATTTATGTTATAGCTAACATTTTATCCAAACTCTGCGTTTGGTATAATGGCTTTTCATAGCTTGCGAGAACTTACTGCTACTTACTACTTACTTACTTCCCACTTACTTACAAGCTATGATAATGCAGTCATTTCTTACAACTGGATGTATTTAAGGTATGATTAAAATATAAGCTTCATTTTAAAAATTCCAGTGGACGATTTAGCAGCATCTTTAATGGGAATGTAACTTGTCATCTAAAACACCGCATTCAAAAATTGCTATTATTTTTGCATGATTCAAAAACGGTCAACAACTAAGAAGAAAACATTTTATTATTAAGACAATCGATTATAGCAGGATCAACAAATAAGCGTGAGACTAGTAGCCCAGACAAAACCACAAGTTGCTCCGGAGTTCAGCAAACAGTTCTTCAGCTGTATATGATTAGGACAAGAAGGCGAAAAATGCCAGATGGTTCCCTCTGCTGTGTTTGTTATTCTTTTTGCTGGCACTGCTGTGTCGGGTCATGTGTGGGTACAGAAGGAGAGCCAGGAATGTTGAAGTATTTATACTGCAGACTATTCCTTTGGTACTGTAAGCATGATTATTTCATGGCTATGCTTTGCCAAGTCTTGGGCAACTGTTTTAAATACTATTCACTTCTGGGAGCAACTGATTCATGTCCCTAGGTATCACATAAATGACCAATTTTTCCATTTTAAACTAAATAGGAGGCATGAGAACAGGCACCGCTGTTGCCATTTATTTCCACAATGTCGACACACGATGATGACGAGAATGAGGATGAAGGAGCGCTGGGAAAAGCAGGAAAAGCTGAATTCTGAATTTTAACGTTCTTATCTTGGTGACACAATGGTTATGTATGAGTGGCTCAGACCATTATTTTGGACTGTACACACTTTCCTGGCAGGTCCTCTTACTTCAGGGTAGCTATAGTGTGACTGGACTGCAATCCTCGACTCCTAGCTTACTGAACCTCACACACTGGCAGAGGAGATGAAAACAAGGTGACACCATGGGAACAGCAGACCGCGTGTAACCTGAGCCTCTCAAACAAATCCTTCTTTCTGCACCATTAACCATAGCGACACACACCATCACACACTCGCTTCCAACATTCTCTCTCTCTCTCTCTCTCTCTCTCTGGCTTTGCACTCTTTTCAATTTCTTCACCTTTTTTCCACTGCACATGTCCCCCGAGTAATCTATTGAGGTCATGCTCTGTTATTGTGTTCAATAATGTCACTCCACTGTTCCTCAACGCAGTAGCACCTAAACCGGCCTGGGAAACCCTCTGTTACAGACTACTGCTCATTGCAAAGTCATTTCTAGAGCTGTGTAGTGAATAAACAGGGTTTATTTTTTAAGGGTGCTGGATTTCTGTTACTCCCGTGAAAAGTCTGTGGTTGTCTGTTGTGCCGATGCCATAGCGAGACATTGGTAATGTTAGTGCATCTAATAAAAGACCAAAAAAATTTAACAATCTCAAATGTAAGTGACAATGGTGGCTGCTATCTCCTGAAAAGAAGCAAGAGCATCTTTTCTTACTTTTTAAAAAATATTAATGAAGGTCTTTTTGGGAATTTTACCACAGTAGTTCAGACATAACCGAAGGTCACATAAAAATGTATTTGAATATCATTCTCGGTGGTATTTCCTTCCAGTGTCTTTGCATTTCCTTTAACCTGGATTTCAGAAACACAGTACCAGACAACATTTATGATCTGATCGAATAATATGAATCATTTTGTTAAAAGTGAATTTTAACCCTTTCTAGTAGAACACTGCCAATCCATTACGCCAGAGAGACAGAAATGGACTTTTCATTTAAAACTAAAATTTGTTTATTGCTTCAATTCTGTTATAATATTAGTCAGGATACTGTTGTGTTTCTGTGCATAGAGTATCATGACTTTGTGTTTAGCTGCTGGTTATCAGGGTATGATATACCATGTACAATGTACTATATGTACCATGTACCATGCTACATAAAAAGTAAATACAAAACGTACAGTAATGTGTAAAAGCAAAAGCTGCTAATTCCTCATGCCCCGGGTGGCCATTAACCAATACTTTACTTTAAATAATTCCCAAAACAGGCAATTCCATTTCCAAAATCCCAATTCAATTTTCTGGTAAAAAATTAACAGATATTTCTTTAGCAGGACCAGTCTGATGCCAGGCGCAGATGTGACATTGTAATAAAACGAATCTCTTTTTGCTTTGAGTTTCGTCAAGTAAGTGGCCTTGGAGTGGAAAATTGTTACTGTGACCCGTCAGACCTGTACGGGGTCACAGTCACCACAGCTGCTCTTTAATACACACTAAAGCACACACACACACACACACACACACACACACACACACACACACACACACACATTATTATTATTGTTATTATTATTGTTATTATTGTTATTATTATTATTATTATTATTATTATTATACTAGTGTCCATTGGACATTACTAAAAGCAGGCCTTTTTGTCTAGATTGCTTTCTCTGATCTTTGTAAGAGACAAAACACACACACACACACACACACACACACACACATATATATATATATAGTTACAATATGTAACTCAATAAATCCAAATTCAGCTGTAACAGCATGCATATGGCATACCACTAGACCTACAAGATGGTCCTGCTGTGCTTCCAAAAAAACAAACCTCCGTTTTATAATCCTTACCAGCAGCCCCGTGATCATTCCTCTAATCAGCGCTTAATTATTGATGCTAAACAGTTTGAAAGGAAAATCTAAAAATGTCACCTACAAAATAAGCACAATGGATTGCTTTTCATTTCACAAGGCCAATTGTGTTTATTTTTAACACCGCTCACATAGCCAATGAGCAGCAGGATGAAAAGAAAGAATCTATAGCTTTAAAAACTATTTTTTATTTATTTAAAAAAAATACCTCGTTTTTTTATTTAGCTATTTATTGGTTGAAGCTCAATCCTTTCCCCAATTATTAGCAGCAGTTAGCTTGTTTATGTTATTGATTTTTTTTTTATAATTATTTCTCTAACATACAGACAACAAAAAAACCTACACATTTTCCAACACCGTGATCCCAACCTTCATTCATACTTCTTCTGAGCTGTTATGTCACTTTCGTGTTATCCGTAATCAGAGCTAATTGTACATAATATGTGACTCAACCCTCCAGCAATTGAATTTTATTAGATGCAGTAAGTATGATGTTCCCGATGATATTTCTCACTTGCTCATGTGGGTGTTTCTGTGGGTGTTTTTTTTTCCATGAATCACAGCATCCAAGGCAGGAAACACAATAAATGGAACCATCTTGCATCCAATCGTTCAGCAGGTTGTGTATTTTTAAGTATATGCTGCACTGTATATTGCAACGGCAATACGTAGAAGTGGAACCGCACTTATTTATTTATTTAAGCTTGGGGTTGTTGTTTTTTTTTTTTTGGTCTGTATCGTGCTACCTCTATTTAAATGCAACACACGGACTACGCTGACGATGCTCATAATGGAGGTTGATGATTCAGGTCTAATTCACTCCAGCTCATCAGGGGCAGTTTCTGGAAAGCGTTAAAAAACGCAAATTAGAAACAAAACGAGATAATGTCATCTAAAATATATAGAAATAAATTTACACACATATATATATATATATATATATATATATATATATATATATGTGTGTGTGTGTG
>JAOTRS010000002.1:9393264-9408508 GCA_028565755.1 Dinotopterus cunningtoni
AAATACAAACATAATATTTTACTGTCTCATTACAGATACAAGATCCTTACCTTAATGCACTCACATGTTTCACCAAAGTACTGTACATTATCTCATAGTTTTTTTTCCATTTAGAGTAATACCATCGCAAAATATCTAAAGTAGGAAATTTCAAATCTATATTTAATGGCCAATCTTTTTGGTAGAGTAAATTTGAAGTCACTATATCATATTGAAAAATGTATCAAACATAACCTGAGTGAGCCATCTCTCCCAATTGGTTGAGGTATGCTGTGCTGAAAAATCCACTACATGATGCAATGTCTTTTAATACAATGCCTTTTCAATTGCTTTATATCAAACCACAAGAAATAAAGGGGATCTTATCTCCCGCCCCACAAAAAGTTAGCATTTATTTAAGTGAAATTTTGATACAATATCTCAACCATTTGGAAGAGGGTCCATTGGCAGTTTTTGTTGTAGTAAGGCAATATCACACTTGGCCTGCGACTTCATCATCATAATCACATCACATCCGGGCTGATGTTTAGTACGACAGCACTCCCTATTATGTGATATTGCTTAGATATAAGCAATTGTATTTATAAAAACGTTCTGTTATTTGTTTTTGTTCTGTTTCTGTTATTACCCCAATGAATTTTAAAAATGCATTTTTTTTTTCATAAACAGAGTATATGATGTTTTTTGTAAAGCATTTCATTTTCACAGCATGCTTACTATGCTAGTATGCTTACTATGGTGCCACGGTGATGTAGTAGTTAACAGTGTGGCCTCGCACCTCCAGGGCCAAGGGTTCGATTCCCACCTTGGGTCTGTGTGTGTGAAGTTTGCATGTTCTCCCCGTGCTTGGTGGGTTTCTTCTGGGCACACAGGTTTCCTCCCACAGTCCAAAGACATGCAGATTAGGTTAATTGGCGTATAAGTTGCGCATAGTGTGTGTGACGTGAGATGGATTGGTACCCTGCATTGTGCCCAAAGTCTCCTGGGATAGGTTCCAGTCCCCAGAACCCTGGACAGGATAAGCAGTATAGAATATGAATGAATGAAATTGTGCTTACTGAATAGAGAAAGTCTCTCTCTATTTTTTAAAGGTGTTTCCACGTGAAGGTAATCATGTCACTCTGCAGTGTGCTGTTGCGGAGAAGAATTTCTCTTTGTTCCTCTTAGTGTTTTTGTCCATGTTAGGTGAAACATCAACAGTGTATGAATCAGTGTATGGTTAGGATTTGAAGACAGTGGATTTCATGTCTCGTCGGGGTGGTTTTGGAGGTGGAATTTCTGAAAGCAGCGCTCGTGCATAGTGTGTGTGATGAAGACCTGCTGTCCTGAGTGCCTGCTCTATACGCACCCTCGGGTCAGCCACAATCTGTAACACATAAACACACAGAAATAAGACACGCCTTACTCTTGAAAGTGTTGTCATGGTAATCAATAAGGACACTTTTAATGCACTTTAAGCTAATTAACTTCTTATAAACATTTTTCATTCATTCATTCATTCATTCTTATTTTATACTGCTTATCCTGTACAGGGTCACAGGGGCCTGGAGCCCGTCCCAGGAGACTTTGGGCACGAGGCGGAGTAACCCTGGACAGAGTGCCAATCTATTGCAGGGTATATAAATATTTTTAAGGTTTAAATATTGCATTGGACAGCTCGTTACCCAATTCCAGTCATTTTAAATCTCCTTAGTTGTTTTCTTTGCTTGATGCAGGCTATTAATTTGCCCCCTTTCTGATCCCTAGTTTAATTATATATCAAGCAGAGTTTCTTTCATATAAACAGTTCCAACTATATTTAATCATGCTACATGTGCTTTAATAAATTGTCTAGACAAAGTGTTCATAAATTCCCATAAATAAAATTCACTTCATCTACTTTATATTAAGGAACAATATGTTATTGTGGAGAAAACGGCGTGTTACATCAAAGAGCAAAAAGAACACTGGGTCCTCAAGCGGAATAGCCTAAATCATATATAATTAACTTTAATTAACAAAAATACACCTATATCAAAGTATTTTAAAACTGCTTATTATTTAGATAAATCCAAAACAATAAAATCAAATAACCAAACAAAATGAGTTTATTAAAGTTCAAATGAATTTTGTAGTGTACTGATGTAGCAAATCCGGTAGTTCACGATTTGCCCCGTATTGCATTCTAACCTTTGTTTGAATCCGTTTATTCTATACGTATTGTAATCTCTTTTAAATTATTATGTTCCATCATTCCAAGACTAAGATTTAAGATCAGGATTTCAGCTCCAAAATGTGTAAATTAAGTGACAATCTGTGCCATATCCCGACCCAAACATGATGACCTGAACCCTAAACTGGTAAAGAAAAATAAATGCTCTTTGAACCTGACTTTAAATAAGTCACTTATCTCTATAAATGAGCTTGATTCTGAGAACATGGTCCTGAAATGTCCTCATTATGTAACATTGGAAGTGCTGGGCTATTTTATCACAGAGCATTATCGCAGAGAAATGCTGAATCATTGTTTGGCCTTGGCACATTGCTCTGTGTGAATATTCCCGTACAAAGTCATCATGTAACTATATACAAACAGTGTGGAAAGTCTGGAGTGTCCAGAACATAGGCAGCTTCAATTTGTTTACGTTTATTAATGGGTAAATTATTATTATTATTATACCCATAATCTAGGTACCTCTGTAGTCCATATAGGGACCGTGGAGGCCAGTGGTGACCATTGTATTTATTCCCATTTTGTACAACCGTGGTAGGACGTCCAGTCAGCAGTCACACTATGGGCAATTTGGGAATGCCAATTAGCCTAATCTGCATGTCTTTGGACTGTGGGAGGAAACCAGAGAACCCAGAGGAAACCCAGCAAGCACGGGGAGAACATGCAAACTCCATGCACACAGTCCCGACACGGGACTCGAACCCAGGACCTGGAGGTGCAAGGCGACAGTGCTAAGCACTAAACCACCATGCCGACATTATAATTAGCATTAGTATTACTATTTTTGTTGTTGTTGTTGATAGTAATATATATCACTGGTGCAACCTATTCAAAGCCCTTTGACACACCAAAAGCTAAATATGAGGGGAGTTCTTGTGAATGCGAGACATGTGATTGTGCAGAACAACAGAACTCAGTTGTTACATTTAGATCTCATCTTCAGACCCATTTATTCAGAAGTGTATATCCCACCTGATGTAAGGCTGCATTTGAATCCCCATGTGATTTTAAACAAGTTAGGTGATGGCACTGTCTATTGTTTTATTTAATGTTTTTTAATGTTATTTAATACTCAATGTTAATAATGTATCTCTTGATGAATTGGACGGCGACCTTTGGTGACTAGAAAGGCGCCAATAATGCATTTATATAATAATGCCCATTCTGACACAACCTTCCCATTTTATCTAGGCTTGGGATCGGCACTGCATCCAGTGGCTGAGGTTTGGACATTGGGTGGAATTGAACCTGGGTCTTCCGCATGGTGGACGGGAAACCTACCACTCAGTCACCAGTTATGAGAACAAGTTAGTAAAAAATCCCTTTATTTCTCTATATAATCCCCTGCTACACCAATGCACTTATCCCAGAGTTTCTTCAGTGCTTGAATACCATCAAGGTAGAAAGTTTTCTCAGTACTTTAAAGCCATGATTAGACTGTCTGCTTCACGTCTGAAATGCTGGATTACCAGAAACTATTTTAAGTGCGCAAACATGTGGAAATGACTTGGAGAGAGGTCATGAAAGTACGGAGGATTTGGCAATAACTCCCAGCCGAGTTCTTGTAACGTCTGTGGTGTTTGTGAATCACTGTGTGTACAATTCCCACAGACTAGATGCGTGTGATAAGTTATCGGTCGGTTTTCGAGGATCAGGTGTTCCACTCGCTGAATGTTTACGAGAACGGCTGCAGCGGGCTCTGAGCCCCCTCGGCTGTGATTGTCATCCATGGACGTACTGTATGGACTTCGCAAATTTTAAATATTTGCACCATTCAAATGTTTTACTACGACTAAGAGTTTCATCCCCGTACTGTGCTTGAATGTCAATCGTTTATATGCCTTCATTCACAAAAACAATTCTCATTAATCTCTTAGTCCCAGTTTGACTTGAACACGTCTTATATTTTGAACTGAACTTTTCTAATCATTCTTCCATTGTTTAGGCATTTTCGGTGCATGAGCTTAGTGTAGAAAGAACAGGAAGTGCAAAATGCAAAAATAGATACAACACAGCATTTAGAGTTCAAAACAACTTCCTGACTGCATGACAGTGTGTATATGTGAACCCTAATGTTCAATCCAACACAGCCTCCACTTAAACAAGGCCCCAGCACCGGCCTCCTGGAGATTCTGACACGCAAACCTCTCGCTACCTCTAATTTGTTCTCTGGACTCAGGCGTATACTCCTACACACTTCTATACACATATGTGTGGTACCTGTGTGTCTGTATAGGTGTGTAAGGGATAGAGGGGTCTCTGCAGCACAAAGTCTTGTTGGTCAGGGTGTAGACGCGTTCTCCACGCTTCAGTCTGTCCCATCATCCTCTCTGGGTCTGCCTCTGCCACAATGGCAACCTGCAAAAAATATATATATACAGTATATTTACGTGAACCTATCTACACTAATTTTATACAAAATTGTAGTGTGTGCTGTTTCATAGTCTACCACATGGGGGCAGTATTGCTACAAAATCTTTCATGCACTTTTCAGTCCTCATGTGTGGACATGTAAGATACTAAATAGAGAAAAAGGAAAAAGTGTGTGTAAGTGTGCGTGTGTGTGTGTGTGTGTGTGTGTGTATATACCTGATTGCGTAATGTCTGTAGTCTCTCCTCTCTTGCCTCTTCCTCTCTCTGTTTGAGTCTCTCTTTAGTTTGTTGCTCCTGCTGTCGATGCTGGAGCAACTTCTCTCTGAACTCAACTCTACACACACACACACACTTTCATGGTATAAACACAGTTAAAAAGGGGAAAGAAATATGCTTAAAAGCATATTTAACTCACACTGATTTAATTCACACATATTATAGGTCTCTCTTCCTCATCTCTCTCTCTCTCTCTCTCTCTCTCTCACCCTCCCTTCCTGCTGACCAGTTTTGTCTTTCTCATTCCCTTGCCATGACTCATCCTATTGACCTCTGACTGTCTCTGGTCTCAGCTCAGCAGCGGTAAGGATCAGATTGGTTTTCTAACTACAATCATTAGAGTCAAAATAAGGTTTCTGTAAACATGCAATTTATATTAATTAAAATTTTAGAGCCAGTGATATTCTACACTTTTTTAGATACTTTATTTATTAGCATAAAGAACATAACGAGAAAGCCATATTCACTCATTCACTCACCGTATATACCACATTATCTTGCGTACAGGGTCTTTTGGGCCTGGAGCCTATCCCAGGAAACAGGGCAGAGTACACCCTGGACAAGGTGCCAATCCATCACAGGGCAGACATACACATACTCATTATATGGGAACGTCAGTTAGCCTAATCTACATGACTGTGGACTGTGGGAGAAAACCGAAATACCCGGAGGAAACCCCCGAAGCCGGAGAGAACATGCAAACTCCATGCACACAGACACGAGGCAGGAATCGAACCCGGACCCTTAAGGTGCAAGGTGATAGTGCTAAACACCACGCCACCGTGCCACCTAAAGTCATTGCTTACAGATAATACACATCTGCGCAATCAAAAAGTCACCATTTCAAAAGGCTCAAATTATTGGCCAGCATCAAGCAGAGAATACAACTAGATTTGAAATGACAAAAATTGATTTTAGAATCCCCTTTACACATTATTAAAACCTGGAAGGATAATGCTGAACTGTTAACTTCATATGAAGAGATGTGGTCGAAAAAATCATTTATATCCCTTAAACGTTTGGTGAAATTGCATCATTAAAAAAATCTACAGCAGAAATCACAGCTATGTTAAATAGTAAAAGTAAGAGCCCTTCCATCGACGGTGTGATTGGAACTCACTGAATTGGGACTAAACAGCTGTGTGGCCATAAGAAAATCACTTGATAGTGAGAATAATCAAAACAAAAAGCTTCAGTTTGCTAAGAAGCATAACGATTGGACTTTGAAGCACTTTACAAGCCTCTGGAGGCAGTTCTATAGTTGGTCAGGGTTGCTACAGTTGGTCAGGTCTAGGCTCAGCAATGATGTTTCTCAAGCTAATTAAACAACTAAGAAGATTGCTGAAATCACTGGAACTGGGTTTGACACTTTATTAAAACATGGAAGGATAGTGCTGAACCTTCAAGTTCAAAGAAGTAATCTGGCCGGCTGTGTGGCCATAAAAAAAACATTTATTAGTGAGACTAATCAAACAAAAATGCTTCAATTTGCTAGAAAGCATAAAGATTGGAGTTTGTGGCAATGGAAAAGACCATGTTGTTTGATGAGTTCAGGTTGACCCGATTCCAGAGTGATGGGTATGTCAGGGTAAGAAGGCGAGCTCATGAAGCGATGCACCCATCATGCATAGTGTCCACTGTACAAGCCTCTAGAGGCACTGTTATGATCTGGGGATGCTTCAGTTGGTCAGGACTAGACTCAGCAACGTTACTGTGTGTGGCAATAAAGTTCAGCTGATGACCTGAATGAGCAGGTTATCACAACTATGGATTATTTCTTCCATGATAGCATGGGCATGTTAGGACATACAGTAATAGGACCAGTATTCTAATTGTGAAAGAGTGGTTCACATGAATTGGCCAGCACACTGCACAGCATAATCAAATAAAATCATAAAGTATAGACGTTTTGGTTGTTGTGTTAGGCAGTGTATATTATGGCTAAGTAGGGCTCAAAACTGTATCAAATCCCATTAAATTATGTGCGCAAAGACCAACAATCTCACTCACTCACTAACTCATTTATGATCATCTATACCACTTTATCTTGTATACAGGATCGCAGGGGGCCTAAAGCCTATCCCAGGAGACTTTAGACACGAGGCAGTGTACACTCTGGACTGGGTGCCAATCCATTGAAGGGCACACACATACAGTACACACACTTATACACACTACAAGCAATTTAGGAACGCCAATTAGCCTAATCTGCACGTATTTGGAGTGTGGGAAGAAAACTGGAGTACCCGGAGGAAACCCACCAAGCACAGGGAGAACATGCACCCGCCATGCACACAGACACAAGGCGGGAATCGAACTCGGACCCTGGAGGTGCCATGCGATAGTGATAACCACTAAGCCACCTAACATAAAGGGAAATTTTTGGCTGACTCATTCAAATCCTTTTAAACATGTTCAAAACTATCCAGGACTATCATCTGTGTAAACGTCTTGGTGTCAAAGAATCTTTAAAATTTGTACTGGAAAAACTTACGTCCATTTTGCTACAGTATGACATGAATGGATCCATGATGAAATTGTGATATTTATAACTGTAACATTTTTATCTCACACTAAGCTAGACTAAATGTTATCACTGCATTTATTAAATCTTCACACCCTGACAGCCATGGCTAGGTCAGAAAATCTCCTAAGTAAGGTATAACAACACACCATACGGTTATACAAAAAAAGATCAACGTTTGGGAGGTGAGATGAGGCATGTCATTGAATGACAGAGTGCTCTTACCACCCCAAAATGGATTGCTTCATATAACCATGCTGTATGATATCTGTATGATATTTTGCTTATTGCGTAGTGATTTGCCAATGAATACACTGTTAGTTTATTAATGAATAGCATATTGTGCATGTGGACGGTTCATAATTAAGATTTATTGGTATGGAAGGTTCCAGAGACAAGATAGTTCTTGTTATTACATGCATTACAGCTGCAGATGTTTTCCCACCAGCATCCCTTTCTGTCTCACTTTCTAAAAAAAAAAAACACACAGCTTGTCATTTTATTAAGAAACTAGAAAGTGTGAACTACTCTGTCATGAAAACTGGAAAAATGTGCAAAGCACCATGAATGTTAACCAAGACTCCTTAATTCTAGTTGTAGTTTTGGATCCTGTGGTAACTTGTAGATCTCAATCCTACCCAAAACCTGATTTTGCATAATTTTTGCTGTTCTGATGGGTTTTCCTGGACCTAAGGCTATCAGAAAGTGCAAACCATCTTCCATGCTGTTTGGGAATGATTCTACACATGTCTGGAAATCTATTGAAAAGATGAACGCCATTCTTCCAAACAATAATCCCCCTGATGTGCGATGGTCATCTGGTTTTAACATCATGGTTATGATTCTCATGCAGTGTGAGCAAAGTCTGCTCAAGACCGCTTACCCTTCTTTATCCGTCCTACCTTTCTTTATCTCTCCTCGCCTGCTCCTCCATGTCTCTCCTGAGCTGTGCCAGGCTCATCTCCTCCCTGCGCCTCCACTCCGCTCGCCTCCTGCACTGCTTCTCGTGAAACTCTTGCACCTGGAACACACACGGAGCTCAACCATGTATTTAAACTCACGCACCACTTTCGCTCAAACTCATTTCCAAACTTTTTGATCTAGCAGCTAAACTAATTACCTATGGAGTGTCTAATTAAACAAACTCGCCCGGGGGAAAAGGAGGCAAAGACACTCCGTTCTGACACTCTGTGTCTTTTATTGATTGTTGGAGATGGAAGACAATGGGGTTTGTATGAGAGGAGAGGAGAGCACACGGGTACAGTAAGGGAGGCGCAACAATCTGAATGCATAGGCATCGTCCCTTATAGCAAATGTGATAGTTTTGGCTTCATAATAAAAAAAATAAAATGAATCTTTTCGGATGTTTAACCCTCTTCTATTCCGTGTATACTCAAAGTCCAAGGCCATCAATTTGAGCATTTGCTGTAATTTGCTGCAATACATTAGTTACTATAGATTCAGATGTATGTGCCACCCTGTGTGTGTGTGTGCAATCAATTTTAGACCAAATGACATCATCAGTCAGCATCAGGCCTGGAGGAAGTGACTTCATTAAGCAGAAAGGCAAAACAGAAAGTGAGGTCACAACACCCGAGTCTACAACACAAATTCAGGAGGTTAAAAGACACACACACATGCATGCACACACACACCCACACACACACACACACACACACACACACACACACACACACACTTATTCCCACATAGATTTAATGTTGGAAGAGCCAGTCCAGGCATGTTTTTGAATCATTTGCATTATAATTTTTACAAGTGTTTATTTTTCACATTTAAACTTTTCACATGTAGGGAATGTGATTAGATTTTTCCACATCTATAATTTGTTTTGCTCATATGCTTCATTCAAGTTTATGTATACTGTAATTTTAAAGCATGAGGTGTTTTTCATTTTTTCCATGTATGATTGTCTGTTTTTCTTGTGAAAATTAAGAAATTGTGCTGCGAAAGTGGATATAATTACTATTAAGTTCTAACAATAGTAATATGTGTAATGTGTAATATGGTTGATATTAAGCATGCATTACTTTCATGCTCAAGGAATAGACAAGAGAGGAGGCAGACAAAAAGATATAGGATAAGAGAAAGAAAGCGGCTGATTTACAGACAGATAGTACGACGCAGACAGAGGATGTGGAGATTGACATATTCATCTAAACTAACATACACAGGGAGTTTTCTCTCCTCTGAGCAGTGAAGTAAAGAACCAATTATACGTTCATCAGGAAGAGATGACAGGTTGATGGTGGTGTCTCCATGGCAACTTTGCCCTGGCCGTGGAAGAATTTCTCCTTTGTGCTTTCTTAAACAGAGCACACAGTCAGAGAGGAGCCTAGGAGGAGCCATGATCAAGCATAAAAAAAACCTTCTGAAAGTTCTGGAGTTCAGCTCGATGACCCTTACAACTCATAAAGTCGGCACAGAAAATTGTTACGTCTCTCTTTCTCTCTCTCTCTCCCTCTGTTCCTTTTATAAACATGACATCGGAACTCCTTAGGTATTTGAAGTGAAGTGAGACTTAGTACTCAAGATTGAAATAGCCGGGCACAGTAAAAGCAGAACACATGCTGTTTGCTTTTCATCTGCCTGACTTCAGATAAAATTATGTTTTTATTGGTTGTAATAATCATGCTGCGTTCACTATTACTATACTAACATTTCGAAGGGGGCAAAGAAGTCCTTCGGGATCCATTGCCTGCTCAACGAAAGACATTGACAAGTCTTTAAAGTGCTGTAGATTCAAAAGACTAACCAGGTCAGTATCATGGAATTACTGTACAGTATCTGGTTGATTTTATGACTGAGGGGTCATGATGTGTCCCACTAACATTCCATGTATAAACAGGTACAGTATGGAAAAAGATATTGTAAAGGCAACTCTGGTCCTCAAGAGCCTCAGTCCTGGATCAAGTGCCTTCAGTCAATCAAAAGCTGGGAAATACCAATCCACTTTGTCACTCCGCCCTCATCTAAGATGGTATATCTTCCAGATTCTGATGGACTGTACACACCTGATCCAGGTCATCTGCAGAAGGAATAATTGGAAAGCATACAGGCTCGGCTCTTAAGGAACAGAGTTGGTCATCCCTGTCATGGTCAATTGGTGGCATGCTATTGCAGTGGTTAGCACTGTGGTCTCGCACCTCCAGGGCCAAGGGTTTGATTTCCACTTGTGTGGATTTCATCTGGGTACTTCCAGCAAATCCAAAAGCTTGCATATTAGGCTATTTGATGTTCCCAATGAATGAGTGTATGGGTGAGCCTTGTGATGGATTGGCACACTGTCCATGGTGTAATCCATCTTGTGCTTAAAGTCTCCTAGTACAGAATAAGTAGTATAGAAAATGAATGAATTGTAGATTTAGAACCCTAATGAGCAAGCCAGAGGCAAAGCACAAACACCCTTCCCTGAAACAAGATGAGGAAGAAACCAGAGTAAAAAGGGACCCCATCCTCATCTGGGTGACACAAAATAAAGTGATTATGTGTCATTGCCGTATACTCTACTGTGAAGCAGTACTGAGCGGGTAGAAAGGTTCTTCACTATGAACATCAGTTATGTGTTACTTGTGCAATTTGAGTTTTATGGGTTATGAAAACGTCCCACAATATTCACTCAACATTCCACAAGTCAAATGATCAACATGAAATTTAATTTTCTAAGGATGATGGGAATAAGAAAACTATGTCTTTAATTACAATAGTGTTTAATTGAAGGATGATGTTATTTTAAAACTTTTACCTAGATTTATTTTTTTTCTACTTAAATACATTTTAAAAATATCCTCAAAGACCTCATGGTGCATGTAATCACATTTTTTGGGTATGTACCAATTTTATGCTTAAAACAATTTGGGAGAAGTCAAATTAAAATGTATTCCTTATTTTCCTTCCCATATCATAGTGGCACACCCTGATATTGGCTTCTCATCCAAAAGCATTCATGAGCAAAGACCTCCAGAAATGTCGAGAAGTGCTATACATCATCACTGACACTACACAGAGCTTGAAGCTTTGGAAAATAAGAAACATCTGACACACATACTTTCATTTCTTCTTCTCAATATGAATGTCCAAAATGACTGGTATAAAACGAGGCATTAGAGATAAATGAATACATGGAGTGGAAATATATACGACTGTCAATTCATCTGTATTTCATTACAGCCTACTAGAAAGGGTAAAACCATAATTTTATTTTATTACACCAGTTTTGCTGTATTAATACACAGCTATATACGATGAACTATTGTAAGCTATTTTTGTAGACTCTGGTAGGCCATCCTTTGCTTTTTGAAATTGTTTATACCATAAGAAAGGGGTTGATTCAACTAACTGGATTTTTCCAGAATTGTTTTTTTTTCCTAGGGGCAGTTATTTTATGTGGTTTACCTCAGTGAGATCAATAAACCAATACTGCAATCATAGTATACAGTACTGTGCAGAAGGCTCAAACCACTTAAGGCAGGATACATTTATTTATTAAAAAATACATTGGAATAAATGCACAGAACAATAACACCATCAAAGTAAGCAGAACAGTTTCAATTTACAGAAAAATTACAGGGTCCAGCTGCAGGCAAAAGTAATATAAAGCAATGAAGGATTGCAAGTACACACCGATTTTTACACAAAGGAAACCCAACACTTACAATAAGCACAACAGATGCAAGACCAGATCATAAAAAAACTGTAAACCAGGAACTTAAATAGACAAAGCAATTAAAAACAAAAACAAACCAAGAACAAAGGTAATTAGGGTCATGTGACCAGTCTTGGCTGATGGAAAGTGCAGTTTCATGGCTTTCTGGTGCTTACCTGTTCAGCATACTCAAAGCCAATTCAATAACACCATGTAAGTACTATATGTTAAGACGGATCTGACAAACAAACATGGTAAACACATTTCCAGACTTTTATGCATTTCGGGAGTTATTATTCTCTCACACTCAAGGTTGTCTAAATCAAAACATTTTATTTTAAAATCGCTGTGCAATCTCACATTTGACACTTTAAACTTCCAACCTTTAAATAAAATATGACACGTGGCTGCCAGATTTTCAAGTAAAAGCCAATGTCTTATGACGAGCCGATGACATCGTTTCTTTTCGTCACATGATCAGTAAAGTGAAGATACTTCCTGGGCTACACAGTGGCTGCCAGAGATGAGCAGATGAATGTGTTTAAAGGGTTTTTGGAGAATGTTTAAGCCAGAAAAGGAGGCTTAAACTCTTTTTCTGACCTTGCAGTCACTCCAGCAGCGATTAGTTACAAGTATTACAAGTACAATAATATTCACTTAATATTAACATATTAGCTTCTGTGAAATAAGACAGATATTATGCGATTTGCATGCTGTTCAAACAACATGTTATATACTTAAAACAGTTTCTGAAGCAGAAAAATAACATTACAAAAGATAAAAGTGTGTATGAGTGATCTACAAGAATCATGAGATGCACAAGCTGTGTGTGGAAAGCTGTTGGTTAAACAGTGCATACCTGTACTATGATAGGCAGCTGTCATCATGTAAAACTAAAACTGGTAGAGGAGGTTAAGCGATGCTGTAAACTGAAGGGTTTTTTTATTGCTTATAATGTTTCTCATGATCTTCAACAATCTTTGTAATTTAAAATGTTTTGTGTTCAACAAAACACATTTTTGTACGTTTTTTTTATTTGCTGCTACTACAAAATCACAATCAAAGCATAAGTTTGCTAATATGAATATGAATTGCATATTTGAATGCCCACAAACACAACTGCAGGCTGGTTTATCCTTTGTGACAAAATTGTGGAAGATGGAAAAAAAAAAATCACATTTATATAACCCAAACACTTTTGTGCTTTTTGACAGGATTGTGACTCATGAAATTTTGTGAAATATGCATAAAATATCCTCTAATAAAAAATCAGTTTGCAATATTGCTTGCTTCACTTTTTTTTTTCAAAACTGAAAAAATTGAGTTATCCCAATTTGCCTTTAAACTGTCACTTTTTTTTTCTTATTTATTGTATTCATAGAGGTTAGCAATGTCCTTGCACCTCCAGGGTCCGGGTTCGATTCCCAGCCAGGGGTGATTACCGTCTGTGTGCATGGAGTTTGTATTTTCTCCCTGTGCTTGATTGGGTACTCTGGTTTCATCCCACAGGCCAAAGACCTGCAGATTAGGCTAATTGACGTTCTCAAATTGCCCATAGTGTGTGTGTATGTGTGTGTGCCCTGCGATGGATTGGCACCCTGTAGGTGAGGGTGTACCTCACCTTGTGCCCTAAGTCTCCTAGGATAGGCTCCACGCCCCCACGACACTGAATACAGGATAAAGAGGTATAGACGATGAGTGAGTGAGAGTGTATTTATAGACTGGTATTAAAATGTTACAGTTACTACTATAAATAGGTATATATGTCTTGTATCTTTAGGCATGTTTATCCTTAAGGTTTCCTTGTGGTGCACAATTGGCAACTTGTTCTACAGATTTTCAGATGTTCTAGAATTTTCCAGTATTGAAAACATAGAAAGTAAATGTTCAGTATTTTGAATGTTTAATATTTAACATTCTGCACTTCTTTCAGCTCGCTATATAAATGTAAATGTCACAAATGGAAAAGTGTGATAGTATTTATGATTCTACTTTTCAAATCTTTTAATATCAACATTCAAATTGTTGCATGCAATAGAATACAAAACAGAATCATTTTACTATCCTTTTCTGCCTCATTGAATTGCACTTTATGTCTGTCTGTTTGCTCATTTACACATGACTTTCCAATCGAATTGTCAATCAAACGTTTAACAAAGCTTCAATCTACGTATATAAATAAAAGAAAGGTTTTGTCTGTACATTGGTCAGAACTCATACATCGGAGGACTCGAAACCAGTCTCAGAATTGAATTTTTTAGTATGTCTGTATGTCTGTCCAACCAGATTATGTCACCGCATCATTTAAAACTGGCTGGACAAAATCGAAGGAAACTTTTGCAGTACTTTGACATCTGCCTGAAGTTTAAGCTGCACCATGAGTGAAATCAAAATGTGAAGAAAAAAAAAAAAGCGGTGTTATGAAGAGGTACAGTATATGCTGAATTTAATCATCTACCTTAGAATAATCTACAAATAAGATGCCTGTTCAACATACAGTAAACAAACACTTGCACCAATTGATATTAATTAGACAGAATATTTTTACTGGGATCACTTAACATATTTTCACCATTGAAATAACAGCGCTAAAGTGGTATAAGTGTAAATTTTAACATGCTAGACTTGTTTTAATACAAAACTTAATCTTTATCCGATCTACTTTTATGATTTCTCTTCTGTGATTCGCGCTCTGATTACCGAGCAGGGAGTGTATTTGGGTGACGACGAAAGAAGTACAACTTACCCGTAAACAAGTCGTAAGATACTCAACCTTATAAAATTTTATTTCTTTGTATTTAAAAGTTAGGCAAACAGTTCTGCCGTACAGAAAGACATAAATAATATGTAACAATAATATCACTGATGACATTAAAGCTGATAAATTTATTTTTAGTATTAACCTTTTAACTATTTCTACAAACTCTTTTCCAACAACCGGGTACTTCGGCTAGTAAAACATATAGTATATCTAGTTACATATTATTTCTCTGTCACCCAGAACAATCCCCATTGGTAAATTAGCTCTTGCAGTGTTCGGTTGTGTATCAGGGCATGTACAGTATTTATTTGGCACTAGGTAGAAGATAGAAAGAAAAGACTGCATTGGGATGTGAAATGAACTATTAAGCTTTGACAAGCTGTTGACATCCTGTTATCTAGGAATAAACAACGTCATTATTGCGTTATTGTTATT